>QNUK01000489.1:465000-512794 GCA_013621035.1 Clarias magur
GGGTGTGCAGCCGACTAATCTGCAGCAACTCCGTGATGCTATGAATTTAATATGGTCCAGAATCTCTCAGGAATGTTTCCAGCACTTCGTTGAATCCATGCCATGAAGAATTGAGGCAGATCTGATGGCAAAAGTGAGTCCAATCCAGCATTAACTGTGTGTACTTGATGAAATGGCTGGTGTTTTTTTTTTTTTTTTTTTAGATTTCCACCCACTCATGCTATCATTTTAAACTAATCATGTATAAAAACTTTAAGCTTCCACATGACGACCAACATCCCTGTTAAATACCCATTTAGTCAAGTGTTTTTTTTTTAATTTTATTTTATGTAAATGTTCTTTCCATGCTCTCAGGTCTCAGGACTTCTGCTGTGAGATGTGTGGGTGCTCCATGCGGACGGCTCTGCTCGCGCTGACGCCCAACAGCGAGCGCCAACCTGTGGACCTTCAAGCCCAACAGCTAGCACAGCAGATCAACTTTAAGGTACATTGACCTTCACATCCCCTCATGATAAAGTTTTTTTTATTATTATTTTTTTCTCTCACATTGGAACAGAGTCTTCTGTCCATCTTAAATTGTAGCAGAATTGAAGTTGTGAGTAACGGACCTAATGTACACACTCGCACACTGAGGCATTGCCTTGTTAAGGAGGAAAATGAAAAAGCAGACACATTAGGGGTTTATTTTCTTCCTAAGTGTACTGAAGTGTGCCGTAGAAATCGCCTGAACCGTGCATATTAAAGTATTCCCATTAATTAAATGTCTTCACACTTAATGAGGCATCTCTCTCTTTTTTTCTTTCCTTTTTTTTTTTTTGGACTTAAGTTCCTACCCAGCCTGTGACCCTAGATTTTTTTCCTCCCCCTCCAGCTTCCAGCCAATAATATATATTTACAATACCCTCGCACAAACCACATCTAATTCTAAACTCTTTGACTTGCCTAAGAACTAGTTTAGCTCCCTATTTATCCATTAGCTGCTAACTGTCACCTCTGAGATTTACAGATCTACCCCCGTCTCGACACACCGTGTTATATAGCATGCAAAAACCGGCGAAATATACAGCGGTGTCGAACGTCTCGCGTTTCTGTACAGGCCGAGTCCAGCACATCATCCACCGCGGGCGGGAGTAACGAGACGACGAGCGTTAACCAAGCCGCCCAGCATGACACCAGCGGCATCTCCGAGACGCAAGACAGCGAAGGAACGGCTCAGGCCGAACAGGTGGGTGAAAACACACAGCATGCGATCTGATCTCCTCATGTGGAGCACAAAACAAGCTTCTGCATCCATAATCCTGGCTCACTGGCTGACTGTTTTTTTGCTCCCACTCACCCCTGAGGCGAAGCGCACATGCTTTTATCACACACTCCTCACAGCAGGAACACGTCGCGCATTCTGTGCACTCGGCTCCTGGCCGTGTTCCACTCCAAACCGTGGGGGCCATTTCCTCCGCAGTGTTTCTGGATCTCAGGATTACTCACTCGCCGGGTTGTTCGGTTGTGCAGAATAATGTACACGCTCTCGACACAATTACGGCCAATTTAGTCTCTCAGTCTCTCTCTCTCTCTCTCTCATGACCCCCTTCAGCATTTTCGCAGCCCCATTAAGTTTAAAGTGCGATGGCAGGGTACGATGGAGAACGCAGCACGTCTGCTAACGTTAGCTGTTTGTCTTGGCGCTTTGTGTTATGGACTTTGAAACCGCCCAGTCAAGAGAACGAGGGTGAGACAGAGACCGATGAGTGTGTAGAATTGGCATTGCGATGTCAACGGATCAGTACCTGAGATTTTAAATATTAATTTCTTTCCATACGATTTGTTCTGTGATTAACGCTGTCGACTTGCACCTCCAGGGTCCTGTGTTCGATTTCCGGCACTGTGTGCATGTTCTCCCCATGCTTGGTGTGTTTCCTCGGGGTACTCCTGTTTCCTCCTACAGTCCAAAGACATGCAGATTAGACTTCCCAAATTGGCACTGGATTGGCAACCTTTCCAGGGTGTACCCCACCTCGTGCCCTGGAATTGAGTGGAGTAGACGTTGATGGGTGGTGATTTGATTTGAATAACGAATGACATTAGCGCCTCTCTAAAAGCCCTCCATTTCTCACCATCACGTCAGACTCGCTCCTCCAATATGAAATCCCCCGAAAAAAAGCAAGAACTGCCTTCTTTCCAGCGTCTTTCCTTTCTGTCCTCACAGATGGTAAGGACTATTCTGATTTCCCTCCTCACTCTCTCATCATCTTTTCATAAGAGAAGTCAGATCATATGCCGCACGCCTCTCGTCACTACACACGACGGCGTGTCTGAATCAATCAAAGGCATCCAAGCAGGAGGCCATGTTTAAGCCTCTGAAACACGCAGCGTGCTTTAAACCGCATCACGGCAACGAATGCTAATCACACAGGTAGCCGCGGATACTCTGTGTCCTGGTAAGCACGGGTGTTTTTAAAATGCATGATTTTATTAGGAGGCTCTCAATAAGCAGCTAAAGTCACAGCAAGTACACGGTTAATAATAAAGTCGATGTGCCGCAATGCATCCGCTTCCTTCTGCTGTTTTATAGCTGATTAAACAGGTCTCTCAGGGTATTAGTGTTCTCCATTAGGCACCCTATACATAAGGAGGTCTTTCATGAGGGCTGGTAATCAATAGCATTAGCATTTCTGGTCTGTTCCTGCCTGGATAACTTTGCAGGTGTATGTGCTACAGGGCTCTGTCTAAAATGATTAACACTCCGGCTGTAAAACTTTATTCTAATTTGGATTTTAGAAAACATAATTTTCCGACATAATCTCCTTGTTTTTCACCATCAACAAGCGATCGTGTTCCCTCATTAAAAAATGTTTTAGGCCGAGCTGCGAATGCACCGCTGGTTTTCACGTCTTCATCAGAAGTGAATCATTGTCCTCGTAGAGCTGCTTTCAGCGGACCAAACAGGTGAAAGTCTGATGGAGCGAGATCAGGGCCTGTATTCACAAAACTTCTTAGGACTCTCTCAGAGCTCCTATCTTAGCCTAAAAAGTCCTAGCTGGGAGTCCTAGACTAAAAGTGATTTAGGAAACTTCTCAGAGTAAGTCTGAGTAAGGAAAGTACAAAAACCTTTATCTTAGTGAGGAGACACCGTTGCTAGGGATGACTCAGCAATTCAAGGACTGTGATTGGTTGTTAAAAAGCTGTAAAGGTTTTTAAATGCGCTCTTTGTGAAAATAGAACAGATAGTAAAATCATAATGTTTGTATATAAAGAAATTGTATAGTCATGACTCCAGGCTAATTTATGCAAAGTTTCTCTTCTAGGCTAAATATCTTAAAGTTAATTAAAAAAGCCAAATGTTGAAAATGTGTCTATTTTTGAAGCACCCAATTTCCACACAGTAGTTACTATATTTAAGTTCTTACATTTATTTATCATACTGATTGTATAATTTACCTATTTACATGATTGCAGGACTGTCTATTTAAGTTGCACTTTTGGATGGTATGTAGCCAACAATCCAAGACAGATGGAAGAAAGTAAATCAACAAGAAAACCAAGAAGAGCAGTGTTTACTTTTAGCTTTTACGTTCAGTGTTTGGAGAATATTTCTTCTTTCCGCCATTTTGTCCTCTGCTCTAGAAACTCTTAAGCCTCTTAAAAGTCCTCCTCTTTTACCTTAGGACCTGTTTTTAGGGCTGAGATGTTTCGTGAATCATTATTATCTTTTCTAAGATTTAGTACTAAATTTAAGAGGAAATTCTAAGAAAATGTCCTAATTCTTTGAATTTTCTTAGAATTTCATCACTTCATCACTTTTCACACATTACATCATTTTAGGCTTAAGAAGCTTTGTGAATTCGGGCCCAGATCTTCAATCAGCGTCCTGCAGTAAGGAGCACACTCGATCGTTGAACCTTTTTCCTGATCATGTTCCAAAACTGGACCTTGAGAATCCCAGAAAACTGTTTTCCAGCTGATGGTTGACTTTTGCACTTGTCCTCGGTCGACGATTGAGGATGTTTCCGTTCCGTACTTTATATTGTTAAAAAGAGGGATTTGTTATCATCCTCTATACACTCTGCCTGTTTAAAGCCTTAACAAGTATAGTGTCTTTTAAAAGAAAAAAAGAAAACGCACACACCTTGCATTTTTTTGTTCCATACTGTTCTCACTCAGGTGTGCTGCACTCCACAGTCATTCCTCAACTGCAGCACTAAACCAGGCTCCGTGAATGAGCGTGTGTATTTATAGAGGTTAGCGATATGCTCCAGGCCACGTTTCCATTTTTCATTCTTACAGCTGTTCAAGCTTAAGTTAGCGTGACCCTGTTAGTAATTCACTCGTGAAATCCATTCATCACCCAGGACTGAGTCTCGCACTTCACAGGTATATTAAACCTAAAGGCCTCGGGGGTTAATGGAGTGTTAAACACACCATACTCTGTGTCTGTGTGAGGTCAGTAACGGTTAAGAGCAATGTTTTAAACTGAACAGTCAAAGTGAAGCTAAATGGCTGATGATTTTTGTTCTTTTTTTGGCAGTAATGTACTGTATATGAACTCTGCAGAGACAGACGTACTATACCTGCGTGTTGTTAGGTGGACGTTCGGCTTCGTACAGAACAGTCCTGTGCATGATGTCTTTATATGGAATTAAACTTTTTCCCTTTAATAATTGGTTTTTGTTTCTGCTTAATGAGAAAAAGAAAAGTCACCATCTTTTTAAATTGGAAATATTCAATCCCAGTTAATTTTGCGAATTGGAAATTGAAGACTTTTTCAAAACCTTTTAGTCTGATTCTGGAAATGAGCCTTATGGTTCTACATTAACTTATAATGAAATTGGGATAAGAGCAATGAGGCACCAGGAACTCGTCGTATTATTTTGGAGTGGTTTCTGGTGTTTTATGATCTCGACCCGGTGATAAGAGATTTTCATCAAGCACTGGGGCGATTAATCGACATCGTCGCCTAAAATCGATAATCGAATCGGTTGGCCACAGATTTGTTTGACACAGAATTGTCAGTTCGTTCATGACGTCATCACGCTTGATCATCTCGTGGACTGAACGCGCTGAAGTGTAGCTGTCGGGCTTATTGGAGTGAGGGCACGAATACCTTCACGAGCAAAAATCTCCTAAGTGTGGAAACATTACACTCTCGACTCGAGCAAAACAGCCGCTAAGCCAAGCACCGCTTTGTTGTGAAGGAGTCAGGGATTCACACGCCATTAGGATGTGGATAATTACTGACTGCGTGTTGCTGTAAGTCGGTTTTATTTCAAGTCCTCCTTAATGAACCTTTTTAAGTGAAACTCACACACTCTCTCTGTCTCTCTCTCTTTCTCCCTCACACACACAAACACATGCTCTTGTACTGTCCATGTTTTTTTTTAGCTCACAGAAACACACACACACACTAATTAGCCATATTCTCCTCATGTGTATGTGTGGTGTGTGTGTGCGTGTCCTTTTCCAACCTGCCTCACTTTCAGATCCTTCACACTTCACTTCTCTTGGCCACGCCCCTTCATCACAGATGTATTTTATTGTTGCTTCTTTGCCTTTCTTCTTTGCTTCTTTGGTTTTAGTTTTAGATATTTTTTTTCATCAGAAAAGTCCCTACATATATTTTAAAAGGAGATATTAGTCCTTATTATCTTTATTGTTGCCACATGCACAAAAAAACACCTCAAACTAAATTGAAATGCTGATAAACACATAAAAGCTATTGAGTGATTGTGCCATTTCAGTAAGGCACAGATGAATCAATTATCCAAATAGTCGCAACCCTGTTGTGCCAAATTAAGGGAATATCAATTTTAAAGAATTTTGTTGATTTGTTTTATTGCGAAGGAGCTCCGAAGCTGTTTTGTTGGCCCAGTATCTTACCAACTTTCTCACACACCCTTCTTCTTTCCCTCCAGCCTGAGTCGGCGTCCGAATCCGCCTCCACTCCCGCAGCTCCCAGCTCGCGATCTCTGAGCCCCCGGCAGCGCCGTGCTCAGAACCGGAACCAGAACCAGAACCAGCCACAACGCCGGCCTACCTACCCCGCATTCCCCGCTGCGGCTCAGCAGGACGGCAGCCACACGGGCTCGGCTGTGCTAATAGTGCTGCTCACGCTGGCTCTCGCCGCCCTCGTCTTCCGCAGGATCTACCTGGCCCAGGACTACAAGTTTGACTACGAACTCTGACTACAGAGTTTAAATAAAAAAAAAAAACACTCTCACCAAAACTAAACTGCCGCCGACCTCGCCACCTTCCAGCTGCCACGTTCTCCTTAGTGATGCCTGATCTGATTGTGCTTAATACCAAAGGAGGGATGGTAGCACATACTGTACTTTTATTTAGAAACGATTCGCATCTCTAGTGTACTAGTAAAGGCAATGACTGACTCGTGTTGGAAATGCACATTTTCCTAATATGGTTTGGCCGGAATATAGTGGGATGTGACTCCCCCAAACCCCCCATATCCTGATATGTTACATAACTAGGATATATCAAACGCAAGCTACTTTTAATTAAGGTAAAATTTTATTTATGAAGCTGGATTTATGCACAACGCATATGGTATTCATGAAAACCCTCTTTAGTTTGTGCCTCCTGATTTGTTTTAATTTATGTATAAGGAGACTCACTAATGTGAACCTTGATTGATTTTAAAATCGCATAATTAGCAGCGGGTTTGCTGTAGAAATTGTGTTTTTAAATCTGATGGGAGTTTATTATTATTTTTTTGTGTTTTATTTCAGTCGTCCTGCGTAGAACGTTTACACAAACCATGATTGATTTTGAAAATCTGCCATAGAACAAAAATTGGCTAGTTTCACAAATTTCATGCAAATGACAAAAAGCAGTGTTCTCACTAGATGTATTTGATAGTGGCCTCCGGAAATACTATAATATGGTGACGCATAAGAACTCATAAGAACTTTTCTTTTCCTTATTTCTTTTTTTTTCCCTCTGTAGAAAAGTTGGGAAACTGTTTACTTTAAAGCAGATATCTGATCCTCTTACCTCAAAGGAAACGTCAGAACTAAAACAGCTTAGTAAATCTAATGTAATGTTTTTACACCTGCTTGCTATTTACATGTAAAAAAAAAAACAAAAAAAAAAAACAATACATAACGAACAAATATATGTCATTCAGATAGGAAAAAGAATGAGCATTTTTCCCTTGTAGGTTGTAGGAGAGTGTGGGAGTGTGTAATTCTGTTAGCTTTGAAGTCGGGAACTGTTTGCTGGCAGTGGCAGTGACGAAACTCGGCTTATTGGTGGATTTTTCAGCGGTTACGTAGTCATTCATAGTAAACAGTACAAAACCAGTTTCACTTAGTTTTATCTGTCTTTATTGCCGGTTTAAAAAAGAAAAAGTTTCACTTCTGTTTATGCCTGAACATTTTGGTGGAAAAATAGCGAAAATATCTCTAATCTTGTCTTTTTTTTTTTTTTTTACATTTTCATCAAATAAAATTAAAACAAACCAAATATTAGACACATAAGCTTATTTCAAGACAAATCGTTTTACAAAAAATTAGACACAAATAGTTTTTTTTTTTTTTTTTTAGATGATTTTGCTTCTTTCAAGATACATTTTTCATGAAATTTGTCTAGAAATAATCTCAGATTTTATTTGTTTTAGGGCGTTCAGATCCCGCCTCAGGGTTCGTGTGTGGGTTTCCTCCGGGTACTCCAGTTTCCTTCCAGTGTCCAAAGACAAGCAGATTATGCTAATTAGCGTTCTTGAATTGCCTTTTTTGCTCTGCGATGGATTGGCAGCACGTCCAGGCTGTGCCCCGTCTCGTGCCCTGAGTTTCCTGGGATAAGGGGTATAGTCTCCTCCACGCTTCCCGCGACACTTTACATGGTACATAAGCGATGAATGAATAGACGAATAAATAAATGAATAATAATTTTCACTGTAGATAAATTGAACTATATTCACGGTAATTTCACTTGCTGTCATTTTTTTCCCCATGTGTTAATCTTATACTTTAGTCTCAGACAAGTCACATTCTGCTGCTGAGACAAATGTGAGAGACGAATAAGTTTCTACCTTCATTTAGTTTGATGGGACGCAAGGAAATCCCGTCAAGAGCATTAACGACTCGGTGAAGGGGCGGGGCTTCGAGATGAGCTGGTATGGGAGTGTGTGCAGATCATTCCAGATTCATATATCTACAGTATCTATTTGTGTCCTGTTTTTTTCTTTTTCTTTTTTTTCTGCTTTTATGCAACATTTTTGTTCGACAAAAAAAAAAAATTGTAGAGCTTTTGCTCAAAATGTGGAAAGGTTTGGTAATATTATACAATCAGGATTAAACATCAGCGGATATTATTATGGCTGTGTAATATCGTATGGAGAGGGGTAGATTGTTGTGGCGCACAAGCCTAATAAGTGCGACCTTTGGTGATTTAAGTGGGTGAGGCAGGGAGGAGGTGGGGTGTTTTTATTTCTTTAATGCGAGCCATCCACTTTCTCCTAACAAGTACAGTATAATAATAATGATAATAATGATAAGAAGAAAAAGAAGTAGATAAAGGCTAGCTAGAAATTGTGAGAGAAATCCCTTTTGTTACAGGATGCACACAAGCAGGATATCATCACAGACTGTAAAAACATTAAATTATAAAAGGAATACTCATGTTCGGCAATATCGCATTCCTATAGATAGTTTTTTTTTTTTTTTTTAAATAAAAGCTAATATATGTCATGACCTGTGAACAGGATTAAAGGACCTTGACGAGGCTTCTGATGCATGTGCTTTTAGTCAGGGAATAATAATAATAATATTGTCACGTTAAACTGCGCTCCACGTAGCGTTCACCAAAGTCACCATGAAGTTGAAGTGTGTTAGATTTCTTAGACAACATCTATGCTCGTAAATAAGGGTTATTAGCTGAACGCGGTTGCGTAATGCTCCTTAATGAATGTTCAGCCAGAAGTAGTTCAGACGCACCGTGTGCACCTTTTCAAAATGTCAGTTTGCGTGTAGTGCTTTTAATCATGACCAGGAATTTACAATGGCTCAGTTTTAACCTGAGTGTGTTGTGTGCTGTAAAAGCTGTTGTTTTGGTTTTTAACAAGATGCTGATTAAAACTCGGAAAATAAATCATGCCATTTTTGTCCTTTTCTTCTTTCCTTTGATTCGACATCGGAACATGGGGCGCGGTGTTGCAAAGAAGCGCTCGACCCCAAATCCTTCCAAGAGGAATCTTTTTGCAATCTCGTTCGCTTCGGTGAGTTCTTAGAATCGGTCGGATTTCCCCGCGGAGTTGAAAGTCTTCTGGGTAGCGCGCACTCACGGAAGGAGGTCCGTTCTGCCTCGTTACAGACCCGCTGCTCATTTAGAGGAAAGAGTAAGCTAATCGCTTCCTGATAAACTCCTAATTCAAAAAGTCTGATTACATTCTGGTTGCACTACATGTAGAGAAAATACTCTTTGTTAGCGGAGGGTGAGATGCTAATCATGAGCTTTGATCATTTCGCAATTTCACAATATTAGAATCTCATTGTCGCGTGGAAATGTGTGCCATTCGTATTCATACCACAGCGCCGTCGGATACTCGGATCTAATTGGACAGAGAACAATGACTCCCTGATTATACTCGCCGAGAACAACAGGGCCTGTTTATCAAGCCGGATACGGAGGGATGTGCGTTTGTGAAAGAGGAATTTTTTTGGGGGGGGGATAAAACATTCGTATCCTAATTTTAAATTTGTATCGTAAATTTACACTTTAGAAAAATGGCTAATTTAAACCTTGTTCGATCGGTTGCTGGATTTTAATATACGTGTTTAGAACCGTTCTGCAACTTGACTGTTATATTTACATGTTTATGATCTAAAAATTTTGATATTTCATTCTCAAATCTCAAATTCTGCCTCACTTGTTATTTGTGATTTGATACTCTGAGGAAGGTGAAAGTTTCTTAACGAGAATCATTACTGGTGACGAGACACGGATTCATCACTACGAGTCTGAGAGTATCAATCACAGACCGAAAACCAAAAAAAATTCATCAACACTTTTTTTTTTTTTTTATTCTCTCAAGGGCCACAAGAAGTATTGGAACAGCATCAAAAAAAAAAAAAAAAAAAAAGGTTCAACAATCAACAGTGCTCGCTACAGCTAGACGCTTATTATTGAAGAGCTGAAGGCAAAACTTCGGATTAAACACAGAGGACCGCCCTCCGAGAGCATTGTGATCGTGCATGGTAAAGCGTCCTCCCTATAGTCCTGATCTCGCCCCATCAGACTTTCACCTGTTTGGTCCCCTGAAAGCAGAACTACAAGGACGACGAGTCATTTCTGATGAAGAAGTCAAGACAGCGGCGCATCCATGGCTCGCAGCTCAGCCTAAAACGGAAAGCAAGGAGATGATTAAGGAGAAAAATTATGTATTTGTCTTTTTATTAAAATTTATTAAAATGATTCCTCCAGCAGTCAGAGTGTGGATCATTTTTGACACCGTTATGTTTGTTATGTAATGTCCACCGGATAGTTTATCTGACTGTTTTCATGTTAATCACGACACCCTGAGTGATTCAGTTGTTCGCAGGGATGGAGAGTTTCGAATCTCACCTCAGGTGTGTGTGTGTGTGTGTTCTCCAAATACATTGTGGGTTTCCTCTGGGTACTCAGGTTTCCTCCCAGACACACAGTGTAGGCTGATTAATATTCTCAGGTTGCACATGGTGTATGCCGGTGTGTGTGTGTGAGAGAGAGAGTGAGAGTGGGTCTCTGTCTGTTCAATGTGATAAATTAATGCATAACAATAAGAGAGGAAAAGCTGCAGCTTGCTGAAAACCTGCAAATTTCACGTGTTAGGAAAGAAAGTTTTAAAATGACTTAAAAATTTTTTTAAACATGCTAGGACTCGATACATAATTGTCAAATTAGAATTTCTAAGTAAGGATTTCATCCAATGGTGGAAACTTTAGCACTTTTGTAAGTCACTCTGGATCAGATCGTCTGCCAATGTTAAGAAATGTACAAGGGTTGTACCAAAAGTAATTTTATTATTATTATTATTATTATCTGACGCAAGTTGTTCAAATTTCCCAAGTTGGTAAAGCAACCCTATAATTCCTCTATACAAAAGTGCCACTCGGCACGTTCTCCATCACAAGCCATATGCATCTGCACCATCGTTGAACCCAACTCTCAAATCCTTTTGGAAAATCCCCTCCTTCACAGTCGATGCTCTGAAGCTGCGCGCTTCATCTTCAGTGCTGGTGCCTTCTTTTACCTCCTCGTGTCATCTCTATGGACATCTGTAGTGCAGCGCGAGGTCTTGACAGAAAATCAGGGGTCGCACAGATACGCTTTCGGTCCCAAGCCTAGATAAATTGGGGACGGTCCAAAAGCATATGTCATACCTGCAGACCCGACACGGTGATCGTTTACAACCGAGTCACAGACTGGGGTCCCGTCCAGAGCAGTCAATACAACTTCATAGGAAATAATACAATCGATCAGTCAAACAAACAAACAAATCACTTGGATGCTTTTTTGTTGTTGTTGTGTAGTCAAATTGTCCCCAAGCCCTGTCTCCTACGCACGTGCGTCACTGGTGGACCGGGGAGCTTAAGCCGCTAGCGCGTGATACTCTCATTCTCGCTCTCGCTCTTTCTCTCTCTCTCCGGTTCAGCAGCGTGGGGAGCCAATCAGATCGCGGGACCGAAACAGCGGGAAGCCGCTCTCTCTCGTGCACACACACTCACTCACTCACACACACACACACACACACACATACACTGCCTCTTATGGACAGAGAGTGATGCGCATTAGTGTGGAGTGCGGAATGGGAGCAGTACCATGCTGAGGACGGAGCGTTCACACACAGAGGCGGATTCCTCATCTAACCCGCATCATGCCTTACTTCACCAACCTGCTGGTCCTTATTTTCTGCCTCGTCCTGGTTGTCGAATGCGGGAAGCAGAAGAGCAGGAAGCGCAGGTGGTCTGCAAACCTGGAAACTCATAAACACGGACCGTAAGTGTTCCATGAAATTCCATGAAACAGCCTTTAAGCTGCTGCTGGGAGGAAACTTTTGGGATTGTTGTGTGTATGGTGGTGAATATGGTATAAATAATCTGTGCTTTATAATTTCCTGCTTATTGATGAGATCTGATGATGATATTTCTCACAATGATACGGGCAGTTCTTATAATTGAATAAAACATTTTTGTTTTTATATTTGAATATGACGTAGTATAATTATATTTACCACAATAGAAAATGACACAATAAATGACACAATAAATAATAGATTTATCATTTAAGAGTACAACGATCACCACTTGCTGGGGGCAAATTAGTGCATGGTGTTTCTAATGAAGCACATTATCGTTATTATTGTACTTACTATTAATAGACAGATTTACTGGTTTTGTTTCTGATCTGCTGTGATATTTCTTCTGCTGTTAATTAATTTCATACAAGAGCAGTGCTTAGGTTCACTCACACTCAGGGCCATAAGTATTCGGACAGCAGCACAATATTCAGGGGGTTTGTGTTTTGTTTAGGTTGTTTTTAGTTATTTTTTATTATTAGACCACCACTATGGATTTAAAGGCAGTACAGTGACTCAGTGGTTAGCACCGTCGCTCCTGGGTGCCTCCAGGGTACGTGTTCGACTCTCACCATGCACAGAGTTGGTGGGTTTCCTTCAGGTTCCCCCGGTTTCCTCTCACAGTCCAAAGACATGCAGATGTGTGAATGCGTTTGTGAATGTTGACCAGAGGTCGTAAAAATGGGACTGTTGTTAGTCTTTCAGCTGCTTCTGTTGAAGGGTCGCTACAGCAGACCATGTCATCCAGACAACAACTTGGCACAGGTTTGATACCGGATGCCCTTCCTGATGTAGCCCTCCTATTTTATCTAGGTTTGGAACCTGCAACTGCATCCAGTGGCTGGGGTTTGGGCATCGGCTGGGAATCGAACCCGGGACTTCTGCATGGCAGGCGAGAGACCTACTGTAGTACAACTTAGCCCAAAAAAGGGGACAAAGAAATAGAATGGTCACCATTGGCCTCCACAGTCCCGACCTGGACTACAGAGGGTCCTACTGTAGATGGATGGGAGGTTTAAACATAATATTGCATAAGCTCTTCCAGCAATATACTGGTCCCCCCCCCCCACCCCCACCCCCCCACAGGACCAAATGACCAATTTCATGATTTTAGTTTTACTGCTGGTCATGACCTGTTTCTTTGCTATTTCATGATCATTAATGAGATGACTGGTCCACAAGGTCAACAGGTTCATGGGATTCTTGGGAACTCTCAATATGCACTCCAAAGAGGTGCTGAGGCAAGTGAAGGTGGTACGGTGGCAATAACGTGCAAAAGACAAACGCACACACAGACAAAAAAAAAAAAGAAGCAAATAATTTTTAACCCTGAAATGCAAAGCACAACCACACAGCGAACCGATACACTCTTTTAAGTGTAAAACAGAAAAACAAACAAACAAAAAAATGCTTTAAAACAAAGACTATCAGCCCGCAACTGGAAAATGCAACGCACAACAAAAACCAGCGTCATGACCGACATCATCAAGCACATCCATTCTCTTTTTTTTATAGTGCCATATTAACTCCAGGAAAACAAGCTTAACTGTTTTTTTTTTTTACTGACCGTCTAAGATTACAATATATATTATACACTGTACACTCAAAAGTCTTAGGCACCATATTATCTGTAGTACAAATTTTGTTATACAAGTTTATTATGTCTGCATTATTATGTACAAGACCATTCCCTACAAAGATACACTGAAATTAATGCATAAATAACATTACAGAAGAATATTTGCATGCCTTTAAAGAAAGTGACATGTTACATGACAGACCAGTTTTCAGATGGGGAAAAGAAATAATAGAAAGGAGCGAGTGTGACGAAGTTACCAAAAGAACTCATATTCTTCAGCATGCTCAGTAAAACCTAACAGCTGTAGACATAAACTTATATAACAAAAGTACTACAGACAATATGGCGCCTAAGACTTTTGCACAGTACTGTGTATGTTTTTGTTGTTTTTTTTTTTTAACAGAACTTTCTTGCACCGCAGTTTTTATTGTGTGTTTGCACTTCAGGCTTTTTATTTTTTTTGTTTTCTTCTTGTTTCTCTGCTTGGTTTGCTTTTGTGTGTGTACCCCTTTTGTGTGTGTGTGTTTCGCACTTCAGGGCTGAAAGTCTCGGTTTTCTGTGGATTTTTATTTTTGCTTTGTGTTTTGCGCTTCCATGCCACCGTAAGGAGGCCATAATTAAGCTGAATAAAAAGACCTATTAGAGAGATAGCAGAAACTTTACGAGCACAATAGATGCAATTCAACAATTTAGTACATTCCTGTAAAGAAGGAATCCACTCGTGAGCTCGGCAGGACCAAATAATAATAATAATAATAATAAAGTGGATGAGCATATATAGAATTCTTTGGTGAAGTAAGAGTAGAGTACGGAAAAAGAAAAGAAAGGACTCACGTTATGACACGGGCATGTGTGGCTGCGAATGGAACTGGGTCACTGGCTGTTTATTGATGAAGTGACGGCTGAAACGAGCAGCGAGATGAATTCTGAAACGTATAGAGCGATACTTTCTGCTCAGATTCAGCCAAATGCTGCAGAATTGATAGGACAGCGCTTCGCAGTAGAGATGGGTAATGACATGAAATGTACCGTGAAAGCAGAGCGAAGAGCTTCTTAAGGCAAAGAGATGGAACGTTTCTAAGGGGACGAGTCAGTCACCTGATCTCGAACCAGTTGAGCATGATTGTCACTTACTGAACTCAGGACGACCCAGGCTGCGGTGAGGGCGTCTGGAAAAGCATTTCTGATTCAAAGTCACATTTTATTTGTCATACTCTATACACGGCGCAAAAATGCAGTGAAAGGCTTATGCGACTAAAACGTAGGGTTCTTCATTGCGCTAGCAATTAACAATTAATTAAAACAGAAATGAATATAAAATAGAATATTCAAATAGAAAAATGAGAATATTACATAAAAGACAATTATACAACAATGGGACACTCTAAGATGAACGATTTACACTATATACAAGATTGCTAATAACATTGAAGGGAAATAGAAGTGTATGAGACGTTAAGTGTAGAAATGTATAAGGTTCAAGCTCAGTGTTAGTAATGGCCTTGGGTTTCAGATTGTTGCAAGGGATTTGCATCCAAGCATAAGAAATACTACTAATATTCCTAATAAATCTGTTACATTTTTGTAGTTTGTATAATAATAATTAAAAAAATGTCTATAAGTCATTAATGCAATATTTTTGTTCTGCACTTTAAACCGCTGGTGTATTTCAAAGGCGAAGGCAAATGTGCCTACTGTACAAAAACTATTCTAATAATCTAAACACTTCTTGACCTGACTGTGCAGTCACCCACAAATGATGTATTAGGAGATTATTAATAAAGAGTTGTATGATGGTGGAACCTAATCATGGACCTAGTCCAGCCATCGTTGATGGAAGGAGTCTCCAGAATCAGTGCTACACAACCTTCAGTAGGTTATCTAAGTATCACAAATGAAGATGGATTTTTTTTTATCTCATAAACTTCAATAAATATGTTTAAAAAATAATAGAATGCTAATTAAATTTTTTCATTTAATAAAAAAAAAAAGACATTTTATTCATCATATATTGTACACGAGCATACACAGTGAAATGCTTATATGACTGTGTGAACTAAAAAAATTGTAGCGTAAAAAAATTGTACTGAGATGTACAGAATTTCAGAATATTTACAATTCATATGAACCAGGATGTCTGGGGGGGATTTTTCCCGGATTTTCTCCCTAATTTAGTCGTGAGCAATTCCTCCATATCACTAGGGGGCGCCACATTAAGGCTACTACTACTCCTCAGCCAGGAGGGCCGAAGACTATCACATGTTTCCTCCGAACCACGTGACGCTCGCCGACTGCATCTTTTCGAACTGCTCGCTCACGCACCGTTGGGGGCGGAGTACTCGGAGGACGACGCTATCCGCTCCTTCCACTTGCGTGAGCTCACAGATGCCCCTGATTGGCTGTAGAGCCGTGATTAATGTGAGCACTAAGGACCTCTCATCCCTCCCCTCTGATCAGCCAATCAGCTCTCTCTAGACCTCCGGCAGCGAGAGGTTACAGCATCACCCGGGAATCGAACTTGCGATCTCCAGATGATAGGGCGAGCGCTTTACCGCTGCGCCACTCGGAGGCCCTGCTTATAACGCACTTGATGTCATCCGCAAGATCAAATCAGGTTCATGTTCATGCATCACACATGCACATAAATTCTTGTTCTTTTAGTGATATTTATCCTGTTTTGATTCTGTGTGCAAAAAGGGAAACAGGATGCCTGGCACATATCACAACATCCTGAATAAACCTTCGGAGAAAAAAATATATTGCTCTTATTGCTCCAGCATTGTGTGGGATTATGTAAGTCATTAAAGAACGACCTACATCATCAACAGACTGGATCTACAGTACGTACTCAAGGGGGTTTCAGCAGCTCTGCAGCCTTCGTATGTGCCAACACTGGATTAATGTGCTACATGGAGGTTTCAGTATTAGTGTATAAATGTGTTCCTTATCGATTTCCGTGCTCTGAGACATCCAGTTAATTAATTCCTAGCTGTTAAGTGTTTTACTTGCTTATCAGTTTTGCCATTAAAATGCTCCAATCAGGCTCGTGCACGGTGACGGCCTGGAGTTTGCGAAACTAATGCATGATTTGAAAACAATAGAGATCCTGTATTAATAGCACATTAATGCTAACCGGCCTGGATGAGCCCAGCCAATACAGTAGATGCAGCTGCAAATCTTGCAAAAGTTTAGCCTATACACAAAGTCTTAAATTACTTACTGTATGTACTGTACAGCAGAGAGGCAGCCGTGTGACGCATTTAGGCGTGTAGCCATGGTCAAGACCAATCTGCTGAAGCTCAAACCAGGCATCAGAGGATTTCTGAAACTGCTGATCTGCTAGGATTTTCACACACAACCATCTCCAGGGTTTAAAGAGAACGGTCTGAAAAAGAGAACATCCACTGAGAGGCAGTTCCCCGGGAGAAGATGCCTTGTTGAGGCCAGAGTTCAGCGGAGAGACGGCCGGACTGGTAACTCGAATAACATCTTGTTACAACAGAGGTGCTATGCTCTGAACACACAACATGTCAAACATCAAAGGAGATGGGCTAGAGCAGAGGAAGACCACACCAGGTGTCACTCCTGTCAGCCAAGAATACTGTAGGAAACTCATGGGATCAAAAAAACGTCGCCTGGTCTAATGAAGCTCGGTTTTAACTAGCTGTAAACAACATGATAGAAGGGATCCATCCTTCCTTGTATCAATGGTTCAAGCTGGTGTTGGTTGGTCTCCACCGTCACCAAATCTCAATCCACAAAGCACCTCTGGAATGTGGTGGTGGGATCATGTCAATATGGAACAAAAATCGCAAGGAATGTCTCCAACACCTGGTTGAATCTACAGTATGTAAAGAATCTCACAAAGAATTAAGGCAGCTCTGAAGGCAAAGGGGGGTCCAGCCCAGTGCTAACCAGGTGGACCTAATGAAGAACGGAGTAGCTATTGTGCCACATATAATAACTGCTGTAGATCAAGGATGTCTTGGAATAACTAAAAGGTTTCTACACTTAAAAAAATGGTGGTGCACTGTCGCCTTGCACCTCCAGGGAATGGGTTCGAGTCCCGTCTGTGTGTGCATGGAGTTTGCTGTTTGATGTTCTCCCCGTGCTTGGTGAGTTTCCTCCGCATATTCCGGGTTCCTCCCACAGTCCAAAGACATGTAGGTTAGGTTAATTAGCGATTTCCCAAATTGGCCGTAGTGTGTGAGTGTGTGTGTGCGATGGATTGGCACCCTGTCCAGGGTGTACCCCTCCTCGTGCCCTAAGTCTCCTGGGATAGGCTCCAGGCCCCCGTGACCCTGAATACAGGATTAAGTGGAATAGAAGATGAGACGATGAATGTTAAACAAGTAAAAAAAAACTAATTCAGTAATTGGTGTGATGACCTTTTGCTTAAAATAGAATCTTACCTACAATATGTGCAGTTATATACGGAAATTAGCTGCTTAGTTTTTCTGAACATCCTACAGAACCACCCACAGTCCTTCTGAGGACGACTTTGTCGCACCTGCTTCTGTTCTCAGGCATGCAAAACCCAGAAGCTTTCTTATTATTTATTTGAAAAGTTGACTTTTACATAATAATCTTTCTTTTTTTGGCCTACAGATATTTTACCTGTAAGAATAAACTTTTTTTTTTTGCTGGAATAATAATGTTTGAAAATCAGATTTTTTTGAAAAAGTTCATTATTTATTTATTTATTTTGTGTGTGTTGGGGCATCAGTGGCTCAGTGGTAGGTTTCCTGCCTGCCATGTGGAAGGCCCGAGTTCAATTCCCACCCAATGGCTACAGTGGCAGTCTTAAACCGGACAAAATAAGAGGGTTGCGTAAGGAAGAGCATCCGGCATAAAACCTGTGCCAAGTCGTGTGTGGATCAGATTAAGGCTAAAGACAATTCTGGGGGCAGTGGTACCTCAGTGGATTAAGGCTCTGGGTTACTGATCAGAAGATCGGCAGTTAAAGCCCCAGGTTGCCATGTTTGGGCCCTTGGGCGAGCCCCGTTAGTCTTTTCGGCTCCAGGGGCTTTGTATCATGGCTGCAGAGGTGTGGCACTCTGACCCCAGCTGGGATTTGCACAGAAAGAATTTCACTGTACAGTACCAAATAAAGGCTTAACATTAATAATAAAACCATACAATAAGCATGTACAGTATAGGCATGTAAGTTTGTACAAAAGAAACACACAGGATGCCTAAGACCTTTGCACAGTATAGATCCATAGATACAGTCGATCACTGACATGTAATGAATCCAGAATTGTACTTTTTTAATGAAATTACAAAAGCAAAATCAGCCCGATATTACATTTTTAAAATGCACTTTACATATTCATATTCACTTCCTATATATTTAGTAATTCAGCATGCATTCACACTTCTCCTTTCCTATCTAACACTCATCATCCTTTAACAGCTCTGTATTAAACTCCACAGATTGGTGTTAGTCTACCAAATAGAAGCTAAGAAACCATAACCATCCTGAGTTGCAACCGTCCCATAACTCTTGAGTTGCAGTTTCCGTTAACTCTTAATTAACAGCCGCTGCTAATGTATTAACGCTGCCATTAGGCTGAGTGTGTTGGCATAATTAACGAGTGATAATGTCTTACAGCCCACTGTCCAAAAAGGTGGTGGATGGAACCAAGACAAGAAAAGTGAAAACGAACCATTTGCTGCGGGTGGAAGATCACGATTTCACCATGAGGCCAGCATTCGCAGGTAAGATTGAAGAGTTTGTTATTCAGTAATAGAGTCCATTTGGAATGCACTAATAAAGCAGAGCAGCCAAGTTTTCAGAAACGCTTGGAGTGAGATTCTGGGCAGTGGTTCTGAGCGTCGCCCCCATTATGCATGCGCAGCCAGTTGGTCTAACACTAACCAAACACCTTATTTGGCATGGCTCAGGTCTGTATATTTTAGCATTGCAATGTTAAAACAAAGCAAGAGATGCATTTAACTGTACTTATTCCTTTTTAACAAACACTTGAAATATTCACCCAAACATATGAATGAAATAAGGCCAAAACACCTAAATGCTCTACAACAGCAGGTCCATGTAGGGCAGCATTGGTGTGGCACAGAGCCCTCGACCCTGGACAGAAGCCAAGCGATCTCTTCCTTTTATGATTCATATCTCTCACTTTTCCTTCCAGACATAAAAGGGCTCTCCTGTCTTTGGGGCCCCGGGTAGTCGGTCCCACTCCCTCCCACACCCGCCCGGCAGTGACGCCCCTGAGGGCCGGTAAAATTATTTACCCACAGGAAACAGAAAATTACAATATTTGCATTGGGTTTAATAATACGGAAAACAACAGACAACGATTTATATTCATAAGAACACTCAAGGGCTAACAAACCCGATTAAGAGAAAATACAACAAAATGCACACAAGATTATGTGAGATACAAGAATCATGCGAGAGCCGCAGAACAAAGAAAATGGATGAGGACGGGGAGGAGGAAAAAGAGGAAAATCTAGATGTTATAAATTGTAGTGTAGAAAAATCTACCAAAGTGGATCAGCCACTGGTGCTGAAGGTGTGTGTGTGTGTGTGTGTGTGTGTGTGTGTGTGTGTGTGTGTGTGTGTGTGTGTGTGTGTGTGTGTGTGAGAGAAAGAGAGAGAGAGAGAGAGAGAGAGAGAATCAAAGATTCTTTAGTGCGTTATTGGCATGACAAAAATGAACATTCACATTGCCAAATAACAGAATCAGGTCACAATAAAATAAACAATATGAAATAAACAAATAATTAAAAAAAAGAACAAAAATGTAAAAATGTGTAGTGAAAAATAAAGTGACACTATTAATGAAAACTATTGAAAAACATGGAAAAGCAAAAGTAAATAATAATAATAATAATAATAATATATAATAATAATAATATAAAAAATTATACCAGAGCCTTAAAATTTACCAAAAAAAACAATAGGGCCCTTTCACACTATTATTATTATTATTATTATTATTATATGACGTCATAGTGCTGATGCCATAGTGCTTGAGCCCGAATAATAATAAATGAACAGAGAAAGTCAAAGAAGAGTCGTCATTGATACAAAAAAAAGGGGAGAAGAAAAGGAAAAGAGTTCCTGAATATGCTCTCTCTCTCTCACTCGTGTGTGTGTGTGTGTGTGAGTGATTCTTCCTTAATCATTTTTGTTAGTATTGCCTCATTATTAAACTTAGTGCAAATATTTTAATGTCACTGTACATATTACCTTCATATTACCTTTGATCTTTAAATGCTCCAGCTGGTGCGTAATTTTACTACAGTTTTAAAATGCTTTGAAAGTCTGTTCCAATTATTTTGCTTTTGATTGATGCCTGCACACAGCTGTAAATGTGTGTTCATATCAAAGAGATTAGAAAAATATTATTTCTTTTCACTTGGAGAGAAAAAAAAGTGGCCAGCCGCAATATACCTGCGTATGTGAAAGAGGGCACATGGGACTGATGCAGCGACTCGCCCTCAAAATAAAAGGCATTTATAGCTGACTCGTCAGAAAGAGGCTGGAGCTCAGTGATTTTGCTCGCGTCTTCCGCAGACAATAGCTTTGAATAGGAAAGCGTGAGAAATCGGATGTGTGGCGTGAGAGGGTGTGAAGATGAGAGATTGCGTGAGTCTCACTTCTCAATGCGTGAGAGTTGACAGCTCTGAATTAAGTAACTAGTGGATAAAATTAATGTTTTCTGTTATCTATCTATAGGTAATAAAATGTAAATGTAGCTACTCTGGCTGTTAATAAATAAGGCTGGCTTTAGACTTTAGGCAGTATGGTAATAGAAGTGTTGCTGGCAATGTACCTTCACATCTATATATGACAAGCACGATTCAGGTAGTGGCTACACACACAGTGTACACTTTCTTAGCAACACTTGTACATCTGCAATGACCAAATCAGCCAGTCGTAAGGCAGCACATTGAACATAAATGGAAAACTATCTGACTGTCCCGTTTCACTGAGCCTTGTTCATTGTCACTTCGAATATCCTGAATGGAACACATTCTTGTGAACTATGTAGAAATGGAAATAAGGTAGAAATGATGAGGTACTAATGGAGAAATGGAGTGGATCACGCACTTTGATGAGGTAGAACCACTTTGATGAGGTAAAATTAACTTTGATGAAGTAGAATCACTTTGATTAGGTAAAATTAACTTTGATGAGGTAGAATCACTTTGATGAGGTAAAATTAACTTTGATGAGATAGAATCACTTTGATGAGGTAAAATTAACTTTGATGAGGTAGAATCACTTCGATGAGGTAAAATTAACTTTGATGAGGTAGAATCACTCGGATAAGGTAGAACTGCATTGATTATATAGAACTGCTCTGGTGAGGTAAAACTGCTCTGGTGAGGTTTAATCGCCTTGACGTGGTAGAACTTTGATGAGGAAATATCACTTTAATTAGGTAGAAAGCCTTTGATAAGTTTAAAAACACTTTGATGAGATAGAAGTGCCATTGCCATGTTGAAGTAGAATCGCTTTTATATGGTACAAAAGCTTTTTCAAAGATAAAAATGGAGGTAGAAAATAGTTTGATGAAGTCGAACCATGTTGAAAAGGTAAAAATGCTTTGCTTAAGGTGGAAACACATACTTAAGGTAAAAATGCTTTGAAACACAAACACATTTCCAAGTTTTCAACACCACTAAAATAATAATCGAACTTCAGATTAAAGATGCTCCATTCTTGCCAAATCCATTCATTCATTCATTTGTTCATGTTCATGACGAATGTGTATAAACTTCTGACCAGAACTATACATACAGTACATCACCAGTCAAAATTCTAGATATGCCTAATCCTTCAAGGGTAATGATGGCAGTTTAGCACAGTATTATAGTATAATTATAATAATTATGTATGCCAACATTGCAACATTCAATACATGTGGTTATTGTTACCGCGGCTGTTTGGTCAACAGAGTCATGAGATTATTGTTGCTGTGTCTGATGGGTGAAACATTCAAGTGCTACAGTAGATCTACCAAAGATCTACTAACAGTAACGAGTCGAGAGTAGCCGAATGGAGCGGAATAAGAGTGGCGTTTCTTCTTCATAAATCTACTCAAGTAAAATTAAAAAGTATGGTGCAGTAAAACTACTCAAAGAAGATTTTTTTTTTTTCGAAAGGTTACTCAAGTAAATACAACAGACTAAATGTAACTTGTTACTATCCACCTCTGCATTTGACAGATAACCTTATCCAGCATGGCTTACAAGAAGTCTCTATGAATAATCCTTATATTGGTAATATAAGGTATATTATACCTATATTGGTATTATAGAGGTAATATAATGAGAAAAGTATATACACCACTTTTTTTTTTTTTTAAAGAAAGACATATGTGTTTAAACAATGGGCGACATGGTGGCTTAGTGGTTTGGTCTGTTGCTATGCACCTCCAGGGTTGAGGTACGATTCCCACCTTGGGGAAACTTGGAGTTTCCATGTTCTCCCATGCTTGATGGGTTTCCTTAGGGTACTTCAGTTTCCTGTCACAGTCCAAAGACATTTAGTTTTATTCTAATTGGTGTACCCAAATGTAATGCTAAAATGGCACCAAAATGCCAAACTAAATAAATAAATTAGACAATGAGTGAGCCAGCTGTTTGAACATCTGTTTGGTGGCCAGAATAAAGAAAAAGACAAATCTTGACAAGTGCCTTTGCCATACCTGGAGTAGGGTAAGAGATGGTAGCACCACTGAGCAGCTCTAGAGGATAGAAGTGGTCGTGGTGCAGTGCAGTATGTGATAAGTGCTTTGGGGTAAGTGGGTGTGAATCTGTTGGTAGCTTTGAAGGCAAGCATCAGTGTTTTAGATTTGATGCGGTCACCTAGAGAAAGTCAGCTGCAGAGGAAAGCATGTAACAATGGGGTGGTGTGGAAGAACTTAGGAACTTTGGAAACAAGTTGTTCAGGTGCATTTTGGATCAGCTGCAGAGGTAGACGTGCCATGGGTGAATAATCCAGTCTCTGAACAAGCACCTTGAATAGAAATGAACAAAGCCTTCTGATGTTGTAAAGGAGAAATTGACCTAGGCGTGTCAGATTAGCAATATGAGCAAAAAAGGACAGTTGATTGTCCATGGTTGCCCCAATGCTGCATGCTGTGACTGAAGGTGAGGTCACAGAGTTGTCCAGGATTTTATTCCTGAAAAGAAATAATATAATATATTATTATATGCATATAATTACTTTGCATTAAAGGGTGCACGTATTATATTGGAGTTTTTGTTTCAGTATATAAGTATGGTATAAAACGCAGAGCAGTCATTAGATAACAACCATTTCTTCACTGCTTCTGTGGGGAGACACCCTTAAAGGGAGGCCAATCTTACAAAGGATACCACGCACACATTTCCACTGAGGGCCAATTTACTGTAGCATTGCATCTACTGTCTGGAAGAAAACACGCTCCTTACAGACAGTAGCCTGAGCTCAATATTTGCCATTAAGCAAATATTGCTTAAAGATGCTATAGAGATATTAATATATAGTGCAGAATAGAAGTATATATGCAATTAGATGGGTAAGTATAGGGTGTAGAGTTGTGCACGCTGTCTTGCAAGAATTTAATGTGCAGCTGCGTGTGAGTAGTGACGTCAGTGTTTAACTCATTTTTATGGAGCTTTGCATGCACTAAATAAAACTGATGCCTTCTGGAAAGAGAGGAACATTTTTAACATGAGTGACAGATAAATTGTGGAATAAAGGATCCAATGCCTTTAGATCTTCTCTCTCTCTCTCTCTCTCTCTCTCTCTCTCTCTCTCTCTGTCTCTCTCTCTCTCTCTCTCTCTCTTTCTCTTCCATCATTTGACATTCATATGCAGTAAAATATGGGGTTCTTGACTGTCGTTCTCTTCTTCAAACACCATGCTGAAAAAAAAAAAAGAAACACCTCTTTGAAAGTGTGTGCTGTGCTTTTGTTACGGCTTTCCCACTCGCATTGTTTCCTGTGCAGAGATGCTCGGTGCTATCAGATGAAGTCGATCTCTCCGAAAGGTTTCTCGCCACGAAGCAGGAGCCTCCTAAATTTCTTTGGCGTGAAAGCGCTATTGTAAGCACTTTGGCACACGCTTATCACAAAGAGCATGTTTGGTTAAAATTAAAGCATGCTGCAGTGCGTAGCATGGATGCTATTGTGTGTGACAGATGCAGAGTTGTGAATGATTCATGTGTGGGTGTTCCATTCTAATAGGTAAGTGCAAAAACAGGACAAAAAGAGGCAAACTAATCCAGGGAGACAAGAACAAATGGAATGTTTTACTCCTGTAGTAATAAGCCCGAAGATGCTGAGCAAAGAAGAAGAAGAAAAAAAAACACTCTGAATTTGAAAAGGTGCAATTATATCCGTTTGGGCCGAAACTTCTCTTTCATCTTTGCTCAAGTGATGTGAAATGAAACAGATGTCATTCCACTGGCAAAAGCAAGTACAGTACATTTCTTTCCGTTCGGACTTGAAACAGCCGATTCTTTGCCACTAAGCAACGTTTTCTTATCTCTTCAGTAGCCATAAAGTAGCTCGGGCCTGAATATTCTGTTGTACTACTGTACCTGCTTAGCTCAACTCACCTAATCCAACAATCTGTATAATGTCATGCTCTGAGTACTGTATGTTACCGCGTAGTGCAGGGATTCTCCAGGATCAGTTCAGTTTAATTTGCTTGTTTGGTCAGTTTTCACTTGCTTTAAATTGTGTAGCACTTTTAATAATGGACAAAAGAGACCTACTGAAATGCAAAACGCGTTCAAATCAAACCAGGGCTTTTGGTTGCGCCGAATAACAGAACAAATTTATGAAAAGATAAAAAACTTCCTTTATTTATTTTTTAATTTTTATATATAATCCCCTGAGGTCGCACGGTGGTGAAGTGGTTAGCACCGTCGCCTTGCACCGCCAGGGTCTGGGTTCAATACCCGTCTCTGTGTGCATGGAGTTTGCATGTTCTCCCAGCAATTGGTGGGTTTTCTCCCACAGTCCAAAGACATGTAGGTTAGGTTAATTGGCGTTCCCAAATTGGCCGTAGTGTGTGAATGAGTTTGTGGGTGTGTGTATGTGTGTGTGCCTTGCGATGGATTGGCAGCCTATCCAGGGTCAAGCCCCCTTGACCCTGTCCAGTCTCCTGGGATAGGCTCCACAATACACCTTATCCGGGATCGCCATTCAAGGATGTACGGCCTTCTTTAAAAATGTTTGCACCATATTGCGGCTAAGAGTTTCATCAATGTACTGCGCTTGACGTCTTCTGTAAATGTCGGTTTTTATGGCTCCATTCACCAGAAATTTCATCACAAGTCCTGGTGATGAAATCCTCTTCACTGGATATTGTGATCAGGAACAACTCCCATTAATCGCTGTATGCCGTATAGTGAAAACATTTATTATAGCTTTAACATGAAGTCTGTTTTGTCTACTGATGGAGACTTTAGTGCTAAATTGTGTGTGGCAGTTGGAGTCCAGAGCCATCTTCATGGTTTCAGAGTATCCATGAGCTGTTCCTCGGAAGTAGCGAGTGGTTTCTACAGTATTCGATAAGAACTCCAAGCAGAAGTAGGGCATCAGGATGGATCAGGCAGGAGGGGACGGGATCACTGGTATCCCAGGAACAGCGTGTGTAATTCAACAGAGAGAGGGGGAAGGGACAGATTATAAGATATGCACATTGTCACGTGGTTAGGGACATTGTACATTTTGTGCACAGTGCAATTAGGGACTCCGGCAAGACTAGCTGTGACGGCATAACTAAAAGCGAGAGCCAGACATGAGGACGCCCTGGGACATCAACTCTACAGTCGAAATCACTGCTACAGTATAATGCATGTGAATAACCTTAATCTGAGCGCAGATTAAGTGTGGATGATCAACATGGGAGAAGCACTCTCTAGCTATTGCATGTAATAGACACCCAAGGTTTTACGTACATATGAGAGAGAGAAAGCAGAGTAGGAGTTTCTTAAGCGCACAGCACCGTGGTTAAACAGTATTCACATGCTGCCCACAAGTACCGCTGGTGTGCTTTGAATCCCCTGCTGGCATCGGATTCTGCATTTTGGGGGAAAAAAAATCACTATATTATTTCATAAACATCTAGCGCAAAAACAGTATCAGTTCAAATTTACATATATGATGAAGTATTTTGTAATACGAGCAAAGATGGATGTGTTATGATGATTACAGAGATTACATAAAAATGTACAGTATGTAAATGTTACTGAACAATAAACAAGGTTATAAATGCATTTACATCTACAGTAGAAGCATATTAAAAAAAAAATCCCTATCGCGCAAGCCTAGAGAGGATAGTGCGCTCTCTAAAAAGTGTCAAGCAAGCACTAAGTGCACTTCAATTTAATGCAGAGCATCATAAAAAAAACAACAACTGTGTAACAAGCTATGCTTTTTTTTTGGATAAGAACCGAAACACTGGTTCAATCTCTCTCCTCCTAATGGCCATCAAGAATCACCTGGATACCTTCCAGCGAAAGCAGCATCATCAAGCAGGTGATAACCGTGATGGGTTTCTCTGCTATAGTGTGGTACTAAAACATTTATGCAACACATATTATTGTTTTTTTGCAGACAAATTATAGGAAGATGGGGGAATGATGATGCCCAAGGGGACATTTATTTACTTTAGCATGGTTGGGATTCACTTATCCTCTTAGAATGACGAACCCCAGTAGGTCATAAACCGCAGTGGTTTCTCTGAGTGAGCACCTTTATCCTACGACCAAGCGTTTCTACCCTCATGGGAAGGGACTCTTCCAGCATGACTCCACCCCATCCTTTTGTTGAGGATGAAAATGATTTAGATCATATACTATGGGCTTCACACTTCTTAATCTATTGAATAAGTATGGGAGATGAGAGTGCCATGTTACACAGCACCATCACTGAGGGAACATCTTTCGTTCTTCCTTCAATACAGTTTATAAATGCTTTGAAGTTGTTTGGGCAGCCGGTAATGGCAACACATGATACCATGACACTTCATTTGTCATGTAGACTGATTGCTGAAGGCACGGCGTAAGTGCTGATGTGGACTCATTACGTGGGACATGCGGCACAAACAGCAAAAATCTGGATGATAAACAGATGCAAGACGAGACAACAGTAGAATCAGTGAGATTCAATAATCACACTAATGTACAGTACCTAACAAAAAACAACGAACCCAATGTCAACCATTAAAAGTCCACAATGCACATTAAGGACACGTTCAAATGGTGCTGTAGCACACAGCTAGGGGGACATAATTGTAATATCGTTCTTCACGTTTGGTCATGTGAATTTAGAAGATTTGTCCACTCTGAGATAAAACAAGATAAACACCATTTTTCACGCAGTCGTAGGTTCGGGTTCGATTCCCAGCCAGTGCTCAAACCCCAGCCACTAGATGCAGTGCCGGTCCTAAGCACGGATAAAATGAGAGTCATAAAGGGTATCTGGCGTAAAACTATTGCCGAGCTTGTGTGGGGATCAGATCGCCGTGGCGATCGCTTGCCGGAAGCAATGGACAGACCGGGAACAAACATTTCCCACAAGTACACATGGGTGTCTATACAGTCATCTTTTAGAAACTTGGAACTATCAGGAGCACCGGGTTTGCTGCATTTGTGAGCCATGGTGTCTTAAATATTTATGAAGGAAAAACTTAAAAAAGGAAATGAAGCAGAAAGATAATGCTACAACCCTCAGGAGATCCAAAATCGCTCTGTATGTACATACAGTAAGACATTAGATACATGTGTTCGGGAGGCTGTGTGTCTGCTACAGCTACACCTCACTCTCCAATCAAAATATTCCATTACTCTTTTGTAACCTCAGGGACCAAAGACATATATGCAGTTAGTTGATACCTGATCAGACCTTAAACGCCGCATCCCTGTGCCACTTCTGAAACTGAAACTGGTGCAAGAAAGGCTGATGACGCAGTAAACTAAAGTTTTTGTATTTTTTTTTTTATGTCTCATGATGTTCATCAATCTTTGTAATTAATAAGGTTTTAGTGCAACACACTGCAATGTTACAAACTGTAATATTCCAAAGACCTGCTATAAAAACACAATTAATTATATACTACATTTCTTAATTAAACGCCAATCAACACTATTATCGATACTAAATAGCATAATCACGCGGCCACAAGCACAACTGCAGCGGATTTTCCCACCAGGACAAAACTAGGAGAGCTGGATTTATAGCGTTATGCAAAGTCATCCAAAACTCTCACAATTTCAAGGTGAGATTTTTGCCATTTGTGTGTTTTTTTTTTTTTGCACCCTTGCCACCAGGAACAATGCACAAAATATTCTCTGACAGCGCGTGATATTTCTTAAACTCGTTGTCTCATTTCATTCAGTTTGCTGTCAAACTATTCATGTCTTTTTGGGAAAACCAGCCTGAAAAAAGTGCAAAAGTTTTATCTTGGTTGTTTTCCTGAGCATCCACCTGCTTAGAAATGGTTTTATAGATATATATTTAACTATATTTAAATGCGACAGTCTTATATTTGAAAAAGTGTCTGCCATTGTCTGTTTGCATCCATTTTATTTTACTGAAGCTGACAGCCGTTGTTTGGTTTTTAATCTTTTTTTAGGAAGAAAAATGTCAATTTCTCTGTGATGTTTTCATTGCCTGAAGGAATACACCTATCTGTGTGTTGACCATGCTGTCAGTCAGGGTATGAAGAAAAGTCCATCCTTTCATCATCTGTTTTCTCCGCTCTGCTTTCCATCATCATTACCACTCTCCTACTGACGGAGATTAGAGCGGTGGAAGTTTCTGATGGCCATCTGGATTAACACGGGACAATCGGTGGACCTCTGACCCATCGCCACAGCAGTTAACTGTAGGATCTGTTGTGCCAAGATGCATGTAAACACAGGAGGATCAATGTTCCATAATGTTTCTCACTCTCTGCGTAACAGTATTATGTGGTGATAATACCTGATTGATACATCTTTGAAGACGTAAAACTTACAGTATGCTAGATATTATTTTGTGTTTTCATCTTTGACAATGTTATATATTCGCTTTAAATTTTCCACATCAGTCCGAAGACGGTAGCTCCAAGCGCTGTTAATAAAAATGTAAATCACAAACAGAAAAAAAATAAAAAAAATCCAATTGCACCAGCCTTACAATATATTTGAAGTCTGGTGTAGACTGTTCCCAATCCAAATCATGCTTAGTTCTCAGACTCCTGAAGCTGAATTAGTAGAAATATAAAGCTGGTGCACCTGCTGTGTGAAAGTTAATGCAGTCTTAAGCATATATTAGAGCTACAGGAGTGCCCCGAGGATACACCCTCATGTTATACCATGGCGAATACATCCCGGATACAAATTCACAGCAATGTAACAGAACACTATTACATACCGTAGGTTTACATATCATGGCAGCGTAATCCATTTTTCATGTCTGTCTAAGAGTCCCATGTGCCTTAGACTGGAGTTCAAAAGGACATGGAAGGATTACTTGTTCTCATCTGTACTATAGACTGTATAAGAAACCTCCACAACATCATGCATAGGTTTTGAAGCTCAACAGTGAGAGCTCTGGTCATCATCGTCTTGGCAGAACCTGAGTCCTCCTAAACCGCCATTAATCCATAAATTACAGTAGGAAATGGGCGGAATGAACTGTTGGTAGAAACATGTCTACTCACCTCAGTTACCACTAGCTAACTAGTTTAGCTTTCGCGTACAGTAGCTCAAATGTTAAGGTGACTAACGTTAATGTATATGATGATGTGTCATCTTGCATCAACTCCTACATTTCTTGTGGCAAGTTAAACTACAATAATTCCAGTTAGCTAGTAAGCAGACTAAACATAGCAGTGCAGCTGTCAATCAAATCAGCCACACTCTTAATTATGCATAAATGTATGGCATAATGTAAATTTAACTGAAGAGTTACATAGAAATCAATCCCCCCATACATCTGTCATGAATGGACAGTCTACTGTAGCTATGGAGTCCAATTCCTTTTTTCTGTTTATTTCTGTTGTAAATTGTAGCATGAGGATCCATGTAGGTTGACTCACTGGAGCCAGTGTTTATTGGACCTGTTAATTAATCCTAGTGGTCATTTGAGGAACTGCACGTTTTGACACTTCCATGTTTGCTTCCTTCTTTAAAACGAGGATTTGCCACTGTTTTTTTTTTTGTTGTTGTTGTTGTTTCATCCAGTGAAGCCTGGCTTTCACATAATACATCCAGGTGGAAATCGGTCTGATGTAGTCCACGTGGTTTTTCCTTAAGTTTTAAGAAAGCCATTTTAAATGCACCTACTGTATCTATCAGGTAATCTATGTAAAGAGCTATGTATTATTTAAACCTGTGTTGCCGCAACAACCAAGCAAAGCATTTCTGCTGTGATCCCTCAATTTTGCATCTAAAGTTTTAAAAGTGTCCTAATCAGAGTTTTCCGATTTCTTATTATTATACTCTGCTAAACCCAAAAGTCTTGATATTGTAATCTTGAAATTTCAACTCTGTGGTTGCAGGAAAAGATTTAATAGGAAATAATATCCCGGGGTTACATGCACTATCTTCAGTCATCTTGCTGTCTGTCAGAATGTTCTGCCTTGTTGTAGATCAGCTGTCGTGTTGTAGATATGTCAAACTCCAGCCCGAAGCTCAAATACAGTCTCGTTTCATTTGGCCCGTGTGAACTTCAAAACGCCCTGTGGTATCTACTACTTGACGTTCACGATAACTTTTTTCAAAGTGTAACCAATGTAACCAGCCCAAATTTGTGAGATGATAGAAAGGGTGCATTTTTTTAATATACACTGTAAACCTGAATAAGTTGACAAAAAAAAAAAAAAATTTTGAGGTAATTAGTTACATAAATTTTTTAAAGTAATGATGTTTCTAATTTTAGGTAAACAGAACTATCAGTTTTTGAGTTTGTTGTACTCATTCATATTAATCGTTCTTTACTTGTATTATTGAGTAGCCTAACTCATACTATTTAATAGCAATTATAATTTTTTTCTAGTTGTTGTAAATCAAATAAATTGTTGTTGGTCTTTCGGCTGCTCCCGGCGATGGGTCGCCACAGCAGACAATCCGGTCCGCACACACGCTTGGCACAGGTTTTACACCGGATGCCCTTCCTGACACAACCCTCCCATTTTATCTGGGCTTGGGACAGGAACTTCATCCAGTTGTTGGGAATCGAACCCGGGCTTTTTGCATGGCAGACGAAACACCTACAGTACCACCGAGCCACCAGAGTCCTATTGCCCTGATGACGTCAGACACAAAATCGCTAGTCTGAAAGATTTTAAGTTGGTGGAACTTTAAGGTGACAGTTACTGTTACTTAAGTACTTACAGTTACTGTTACAGTTACCCTTAAAAAATTAGGGTTTACAGTGTAGTTTGAGATCGAGGCTTGGGTAGGAAAAATGCAGAATGGTTCATTTTCTGTATTTTCTGTATTTTGATTGGAAATGATTTACGGTTTCAGATACACCTTGAATACGGATAACCTCTTCAACAGTCCACTAAAATGTGTATTATTATTATGAATCCCGAGGGTTATAAGGAATATTGAAAGAGAATAGAAATGTTGTGCAGGATTTGGGATTCGTGGCAAGCTCCTATTGTGATATCCACTGAAATATTTATGGGACATTTACTATTATGGAATGAAGCAGGCAGTTGTAAGAAAAATACTCAGACGTTTATGGAGCTGATTTTTTCCCATAGAGATTTATACAGTCTTAACAGGCAATTACGCAGTGACACACCCAATAGATTTCATCTCCATTTGGCACAGGATCAGCAGTGATGGAGGAAGTGCACATAAAATACTGTACAGTCACAGGGGTAATGAAGATTGTAAGGAAACCAAGGTGGATTATTACCGTGATTGTCATTTTTGAGGAGTCTAATTACACATATATTTGAACTTATTTCAGTTTGTTCCTAAATATGAGGTTTTTAGCCCTTTCACCTAATATCACTACTCCTTCCAGAAATCATCCTCCTTCAACAGACACAACAGATGGATTTCTTTTAATCTTCTCATGAATACCCCATCCACTGCTCGAATGTAGATTTTGCACCTCATTCAGTGATCAAAAGATCAAACCAGATGTGGATATTCCACTTCTCCTGTGGCAGGTAGCTACTGTATGTCTGACTCATGAACAAATTGCTCTTTTCAACTGATTCCTTTTAACAAATGACGCAATCGACTCAGTGACCTGAATGACATTCGTTGTCGGCCAAAACTAAAAGCTGTCTTAAGGGCCGGAAAAAAACAACATAATCAAATCTCCTTTGATTATCGTTGATGAACTTTTAGAGTGAAAAGCCGTCAATTACTCGTCTCACTCCAACATGTTGAGGTAATTGTTTTCTACATGGACTGGCTCAGACTGAAAAACCAAACTCAAGATCCCATTTAAAATGGCGGTAATACAGTGCAGGCAGAAAGTTCCACAGCGACAAAGTACAAACAGGTGTCTGGAGTGTTTCGTTAATTAGAAAAAAAATGAAGACTGAAACATCCCATTTACTATTTAGACCCATCACTTAGTACTTGGTTAAAGCTCCTTTGGCAGCAACGGTAGCCTCGCAAGATGGCTTGTGAATGAATCTACAGGACAAGCTTGGCAAACGTCGCTTTTGGAAGCTTCTCTTATATTTCTTGACAGAATCGTTCAAGCTCAACCAGGTTGGATGGGCACAGCCATTTTCAGCTCTCTCCAGAGAGTCTCTCTTAGGGCTTCAGGTCCGGCCTCGGTTAGGGCCACTCTGGGACTCTCACAGGGTTGTTCTGAAGACACTCCTGTGTTTCCTCGCCAGGAAGCTTCAGGTCTTTGTCTTGTTGAAATATAAACCGCCGGCCAAGCCTGAGGAAGGTTTTGACTCAGGATAGCTTGTTATTTTTCTGCATCCATTCCCATCTAAACTGACAAATGTCCCAGTTCAAGGTCACAGAAAAACATCCCAATAGCATGATGCTGCCACCACCGTGTTTGACTGCAGGGATTGTTTTAATAAGGTGATGTGCAGTGCCTGATTCCTAATTCCAGATAGTTCAATCTTCTTGACATCAGACCAACGGATTTTATTTCTCATGGTCTGAGAGTCCTTCAGGGGCTTTTTGGCAAACTCCCAGTGGGCTGTCATGGGCCTTGAGAGGAATAGCTTCTGTTTGGCCACTCTACGTCCAATTTACTCAGTTATGCACAGGTGGACTCCAGTCAAGCTGTAGGAGCATCTCAAGGACCATTGCTCAGAATAGGCTGCACCAAAGCTCAACTCCAAGGCATAACAAAAGGTCTGAATACTAAATGGTCTATTTCAATCTTTATTCTTTTAATACATTTACAAAATGCTTCAAGCAAATGTTTTGCTTGGTGGGTTTCCTCCGGCGACTCCGGTTTCCTCCCATAGTCCAAAAAACATGCAGATTAGGCTAATTGCTGTTTCCAAATTGCCCTTGGTGTGTGAATGAGCATATGACTGTGTGTATGTGTGAGCCTTTTGACAGATTGACACCCCGTCTCCTGGGATAGGCTGCAGGCTCTCCCCGTCCCTGTATACAGGAGAAAGCGGTATAGACAATGAGTCATTGAGTAAGTAATAGAAGGGCATAGTGGCTGGACTACTAAAAAATCTATGCATGTACTTACGTTTCATGATTGTTCTCATCAGAATTTATAACAATGGACCAAAAGTGGAAAAGGTATTGCACTTAAAAATATATTACACTGCAAAAATGGTAAGGTTTGTACTTCCTCTATAGGTAGTTTGCTAGATTGTTGAATTGTGTTGAAAAGTGTTGTTGAAAAGTGTGCGTGTTAATTTGGAAGTTGGAAAAACTGGAGGTTCATTTATTGAAATATGATAAAAGCTGAGGAGTAAATTGATCACCACATCTCATTATTAGCGGCAGGTGGTATGACCTAAGATTCTACCAGAACCTGACCTGGAGAGAGGAGAGGTAAGGATAGGAGAGTGGCAGCTAGATGAATTCAGAACAGTGCATACGAGCAAATCATGCCAGTCTAGAGAGCTGACAGGTGGCATATGGTGTCAGCGTGGGATGTGTAAGCACACAGCTGGGACAGGGCTGAGAGTTAATGCTATTGCTTTCAGATAACAGATAACAGGCTTTGCACCATAATGTATAATAGTTTCAGAAAGCTGCTACATACAATGGCATGAGTGCTGAGAGATCAATAGCTCATGTTCTAATGCTGCATAAGTGAGCATATGTCTAATGCATGTGTTTAACAAAAGGACAAGGTTGAATCGGAATCAATTCAAATCCAGCAGGCTGTAATGTAAATGATTAAAGGGATAGCTACTACGTCCTTAGGTAATTTTGTCTCTAACCTTAAATAAACTCTTTCTGAAGCTGAGGATCAGCACTCTGCAGAAGTAAAGCAAGAGTATTGCAGGACTCCTGGATTAGATTTCTTCATGTATTCCTTCCAGCAATAAAAAATAATTACGGGAAATACATTTTTTAAAAATATATATTTATTCGAGTCACGGGTTGGTTGATTTTCAGGCGTGTTTTGAATTATTGCATGATCTAAAATTTTTTGAGTTTTACATCACTGAGGGACATCCTGATATCCCGCTGTAGAAGTTCCACTCATGACTGAATTGGTTCCACAGGGATTCAAACTCATCAAGGCCTTGAGGCAGGAAAGTGGTCATTATATTTTGTCCATCAAGTGCCACCATTGGATTTCAGTTTAGGTGCAGTCATGCAGTAGAATGGTTTTAATAACAAATGCATTTATATATTCAGTAAAAAAAAAAAATTTTTTTTGCATTTTTCTCTCACAGAGGACTGGACATACTTAACCAAAATTAAGATCATTTGTGCAAGACAGTTTTCCTTGCGGAATCCTTCAGGGAACACCAGTCGTGTCCAGTCTTGTTAATGTTAGCAGATGTCTTCAGCCCAACACATTTAGAAATGGCTCTTGGGGGGTCGTTTGAATAGGTAATGTTTCCAGCTTCCTGTAATGAGTCTACTTTTTCTCACGAGGAAAAACTCTCTGTTGTACGAATATAGATTTGGATATGTGTTTTAGTATAAGGACAAAAGGACCCTTTAGGACACCGTATGGCATGTTAATGCCTGCTCATTAGTTTGGAGGATTTCCTGTTGAGTAATTTATTGCTACAATTGCTTATTTTGGTCTCCAGGTCCAGCGGTTCCTGTGGGTGTGGATGTGCAGGTGGAGAGCTTGGACAGCATCTCAGAAGTGGACATGGTGAGATGACAGTACTGAAACTCTAAGAAGAGGATTAAATACAGTATATTAATATATATATATATATATATATATATATATATATATATATATATATATATATATATATATCTGTATCTAAATAGCTATACATAGATACACCGATCAGCCATAACACTGATTAGCAATTATATACCAGAAAAGGCTCAGGTGACAGGATCATGGGTGCCCAAGGCTCATTTAATGCCTTGAGGAACAAAAGCTAGCATGTCTGGTGCGATCCCACAGAAAAGCCAATGCAGCAAAACTTACTGAAAATAATCAATGCTGGCGGCACCAGAACACATCGTGTACCACAGCCCACCACTCATGAGGATCGACAGACAAAGAGCCAGAGGACACCGTCTCGAAGTCCAAATTCTCCTGATCTCCTGAGCATCAGTAGGATGCGCCAGACAGACAAGCCACAGAGGCCCCACAGGATCCACTGCACCCAAAAGATCCTTCAGTAATGTCCTGGAGCCATTTATAAATACAGTAGACTATATTCTCAGAAATATTTACTCGCCCGCCTTCACATATGCATTTGCACTTGAGTAACATCCAATTCTTAATCCATAGGGTTTAATATGATGTTGGCCCTGCCCCCTTTGCAGCAGTAAAAGCATCAACTTTTCCGGGAAGGCTTTCCACAAGGTTTAGGAGTGTGTTTATGTTTAGTTTTGTCCATTCTTCCAGAAGCACATTTGTGAGGTCAGACACCGATGTTGGACGAGAAGGCCTGGCTCAAAGTTCTCCGCTGTAACTCATCCCATCGGTGTGCTATCGGGTTGAGGTCAGGACTCATGTTCTTCTACACCAAACTCGCTCATCCATGTCTTTATGGACCTTGCTTCATGGACCGGTGCTGTTGGAACCATGTTGGAACAGAAAGCACTAAGGGGCCAAGCACAACTGCTGAAAAACAACCCCACACCAGTTCCAACATGACAAGCAAGGTCCATAAAGAAGCTGCAAAAGGTGGGCCAACATCATATTAAACCTTATGGATTAAGAATCGAATGTTACTCATGTTCATATGTATACTGTATGAAGGCAGGCGACTGAACACTTTTGGCAATATGGTGTCTGTATATTTGTAGAATATGTAGAATTAAAATATACTGTACAGGGAGAGCGCTATTCTTGGTCCAGTTAATTTCTGAAAATATCTTCCTATTTATTTTAATTATCCTATAAAGATATTTAGCTTTATTTAAAAAACATCTGCCATGGTACTAAAATTGCAGCTGATATGTGCAGTAGCTGGATATTCCCCAGCAGTGTAATACAGCCAACTGGTGTTGCTAGACAGTTTATAAATAGCGTTTTGGTAATGTATATCATTTTAGTGTAGCAATTCTGCACGTTTGAATATATTTCTTAATGTTTCCTTTGTTTGCGCTGGTATCCAGTATACGCTTCAATAGCCGTTACTGAATTGGTCCCGCTGTTTGAATGGTCATGGGGATTTGCTGTTATGTAATACAGTAAGGAGGAAAGGAAATAAGAATGAGTCATCTAAGCAGACAGCGTATACGGTTTGCCCAGTGATAGAGGACGGAATTATCCAGAATCTCCCCATCTGCCCATGGCCAGAGAGACTCTAATCTCAGACACACTACATTGATGCCACCAGATACTAACGTTACACAGTGTTAGGAATGCAAGAGCTTTTCCGTGATTGCATGCCAAATCCAATGTACAGAAGAAAGCACGCTTTAAAATAATTTAAAGTCCATGCATTGGCCAGTGTCACTTTAATTATTATGTTTCCAGTTAAAAAAAGAGGGGATTGTTAGGATGCTCGGATGCAAGGGACGTTATGTGGAAACTTAATGGCAGCCGGGTATTAAAGTGTCAAAGTTCTGTTTGTTTTGAGGTTGTGTCCTGGTTTGACTCAAAGGGACTAGCAGGAATCATGCATGGAACAAAAAAAAAAAAGAAACAGTGCTTCCTCTGGGATGGATTAGTGGATTATTCTGGGATTTTCAGAAATCTGCCTTTCTTCTGAGCTCTCTCTTTCAGTGACCTGTACTTGACTGAGTTTTGCTCAGCCAAAGCCACACATTAACCCTGAGTCCTTCAATAGCTAAATGGTGATCAAATGGCAACAGATCTAGCAGTTTTGCTGTAATATACCAGATCAGTCAAATCTATTCCTCCTGTCCCAGGACTTCACCATGACCCTATACTTGAGGCACTACTGGAAAGATGAGCGTTTGTCATTTCCAAGCACCACCAACAAGAGCATGACTTTTGATGGTCGTTTGGTGAAAAAGATCTGGGTTCCAGACGTTTTCTTCGTCCACTCTAAACGCTCCTTCATACATGACACCACCACGGACAACATCATGCTCAGGGTTTATCCTGACGGACACGTTTTGTACAGCCTAAGGTAAGGAGATGTTCAAGCCGACCCATGAAATGTGCCTTTTGAGTAATTGACCATAAGCACTTTTCTTTGATTTGTTGTTGTTCTTGTATATACTTTTTCAGAATAATCTAAAGTGGTCGAGGAAGCCTTAGTCTTTGAGGCCAGTACTGCAGAGCCATAACTCTGGGCTCTAATTCTCCCACTCTAACATAAGTTGGCTAAGATATCTGAAGTAGCAAAATCCTCGAACTATAATGGAGTCTGATCCTGTGGATAGTTTTCTAAAATACAAGTAGCCTTCAAGTCAAACTGGGATTTGTGATGGATGTCCTGATGAATAAAGGCCATTTACCATTTTACCAAAAACCATTTGTCTTTTACAGAAGACTTTAATTACAGTGCGGTGATGATACTTTCAGCCATTCCTAAAAGACAATTCCAGCCAAGGTGGCTCAGAAGCCACTACAGCTGTAATGGAACATTCACGCCGGATCCTTGAAAATTAACCACTAACTTCTTATTTATGACATTTGGTAGACACCCTTATCCAGACTGATTTACATTTTAGTTCATAAGGTTGAGGATTAATAGCCTTGCTCAAGGGCCCAACATTGGCTACTTAATAGAACTGGGGTTTGAACCTGGGACCTTACAATCAACAGTCCAATGCCTCAACCACTGAGAGATCCTTGATTGTGGCAGAAGCTCATCTGTCTGTGGGAACTGTCCACATACAGTAATCATTCCCCAACAACAGGAGTTATTGTCACATCCCCCGTACAGTCCAGACATGTTTGGAGTTATTTACATTAAAGGAGTTCCTGGGAGGCCAGATTTTCAGCTTTACGCTTTAGGCAGTAAGATCATCGCTCTGGCATACTGAGAAAACTTTCTACCTTGATGGTATACAAGCTCTAGTGAAACACTGGGATAAGTGCATTAGTGTGGCAAAGAGTTATATAGAGAAATAAAGTGAGTTTTTACTCTCATAACTCTCAAAAAGAAAAACAAAGTAGTTTTATGAAAGGGAAGTTCCATGAATAAGGCAATATGGATGTAATAATTCCTCCTTTGTAGGGCAGTGGTATTACAGTGGTAAAGTAATTAGTCTACAGATTAGAAGATCCCCCCCCAAAAAAACTCAATGTCCAAAATGCCACACTTGGCTCCTTGATGCAAGACTCTTCAAGTGCTCAAATGGTTAACGCTGTGGGTTACAGGGTTACTGATCAGAAGGTCAGGGGTTCAAGCCCCAGCACCACCAAGCTGCCACTGTTTACCTTCAAGTGCTGTATCCTATCTCACCCCAGCTTCCTCACGGGGATATCTGAAAAAACGATCATTTCACTGTGCTGTAAGGTACATGGGACAAATAATTGAATATTGTTATTTAGTATTTTACCTCTCACCTGGGTCTTTGTGATTTTTCTCATGCAGGGTGACAGTAACTGCAGCGTGTAACATGGACTTCAGTCGCTTCCCGCTTGACACACAAACCTGCACTCTCGAGCTAGAAAGCTGTATGTTAAAAAAAGAAAAAGTATACTTACACATTTAAAATCCTGTCTGCTATTTATACAGTCTGAATGGTCCGAGAGTTGTTTTCCTTACATGCTATACATATGTCTAAATACAGTACGTTTATATAACCGACTGGTTGTCTGCGTGCAGATGCCTACACAGATGAGGATCTCATGCTTTACTGGAAGAGTGGAGATGAATCCCTAAGCATAGACGATAAGATTTCGCTCTCCCAGTTCCTTATTCAGAAGTTCCACACCACCTCCAGATTGGCCTTCTATAGTAGTACAGGTACAGTACCGTTCTTAGAGAATCATTTGGGCTGTTTTGTGTGGGGCATAAAAACATGAAGCCTTAAATCCTTTAATCTGCTCAGCGTCTCCTGACATATTAAACATGTTTTGTGACTCACCATCCTGTAATTTCAACCACCTGATGTTTATTCATGGAACATTCTTTGAGATCCCAGGTTCCTACTGTATAATCATGTCGATTAGTTGAGGCTGTGATTTAGGACTATACTATTGAAGTGTGCTGTGTTTATTCTGTTCTATCTCATCTTTGTGGTGCCATTGTCAGCCAGCTCAAACCTTTGTATGGAGGATTAACCCTGAACACTATAAACCCCTCGAATATGACTAGAGTCATTATTTTCTGTCATGTCAAAGTGTGTTTTGTTGGCATGATCATACGGTATGATGTCTTTGAGTCTCACTTTATACAGTATGACTCAGGTTTGGCAGTGTCTCTTCAGGATTTGTTTATCCTTGCTTCTTGTTCAGCACAACTTCAAAAATGAGTTCTCAGCCGTTTCCTGAAGCTTATTTCGTGCTACACTTTTAAAATGCTGAGTAATTTATCCCCTGTGAATGGTTTTTGTCGTGTATCAGTCGGAATTTAAGCTTCAAACGCAACACCGAACAGGTCCGTGGGGCGTTCAAGTCAAACCAGGACTTTTGATTGTGTAGAATAACACGTCTGAAACGCTGGCCTCCCGAGAACTCCTTCAGTGGTCCAGATATGTGGAAATGTCTTGGAGTGAGGTCAGGACTGTATGGGGATGTGGCAATGACTCCCAGCTGGGTTCCTGTAATGTGCAAGTGGTGTTGGTGAACGATTGTGTGTACAGTTCCCATAGACAGATGCGTCTCTTGCAAGTTGCCAACAAGTTATCCGTCTTTTTTTAAGCATTCCAACCGCTGAATGTTTACAGGAGCGACTCTAGTGGACTTTGAGCCACATCAGACTGGATCGTCATTCACGGACTAACGACTTCCTTTAAAACCATTTGAGTGTCTCATCACTGTACTGTGCTTGAAGTCTTCTGTAAATTTTAACTGATTTTACACCACAAGTCCTGGTTTGACTTGAACGCCCCTCCTATTTCCAATAACTTGTGATTTGCTTGACAAGTTCCTATAAAGGGAAGGAAAATAAAATGATTAATGTTCTGCTCTTCGGTTTGATCACTCTCCCCTTGCAGGTTGGTACAACCGCCTGTACATCAACTTCACCCTGAGACGTCACATTTTCTTCTTCCTGCTGCAGACCTACTTTCCAGCCACTCTGATGGTCATGCTGTCCTGGGTGTCGTTCTGGATCGACCGCCGCGCCGTCCCTGCCAGGGTTTCTTTAGGTACAGGATCCATAGATCATTTGGTGCAGTTTACTAAACACTCTCGATGTTACTACCAAATGATTCTTATTGGTAAGCCTTCCCTGCATGATGTAGCCCCATAGGTGTTTTTAATGTTTTATTAGAATGATTTTTATTAGAAGACGTTTCTTACCATGAAGTTTATGTGCAGTGTTCCAGATAAATAAAAATAAAGCAAAAATCCACTTGGCGCGTCAAGCTAACTATATTTCAATAATCATTTATTCATTTCCATCCCATCTGGGTGACTCCTCTCCCCCATGAACCTTTCTTTACCAGAAGCTGAAGAAATGCAAGTCTGTGTTTGCTGAGATGAAAATTCTTGCGTTTGTTTGAAATGAGTGCAGTGCCTGAAACCAAGTTAGTAAAGGATTTTTAATCAGCATGACAAACAGCAGCTGTTCCTCTTACAAATATAGTTTATACAAATTAAAAGAAATTAGTTGAATGCAACATTTTAAAACCAAGATGCTTACACGTGAGTGATGGAATGCTTCTCGTAGGACTATTGATTGAGGTTTATGGTTTAATTGAGATTACGATAAGGCCAGGGGGGAGTAGTACAGATGTTAACACAACGCTAATGTTTTTTTGTTGGGCTTTTGTACTTGTTTTTATTTTAGAGTTACTGCTAAAGTAACATAACTGTAAACATATAAATTCCAGTCATGGGCATGACCCATAATTCACAAAGGTGAAAGATTTCTTATGATGAAACTAAATAAACATTGAATGGTAACATGTTGTCATGTAAGTTATGATTCCGGCAACATTTTCTTTTAGCTCGAATTCAAAAACTACATTTTTCATTGCAATTAGTCAATATCACACTATAGGGAGTGCTGTTGTACTGAATATCAGCACAGCTGTGATGCGACCATAGGCACGATGGCGCAACCTGGGTGCTGCAGATATGACAGTCACGTTGATATTCAGTACAACAGCACAACTTCTATGTGATAATGCTATTACATAATACCGTATATTATCAACAGATGATGATTTTTGTTTATTCAACCAGTTATTTTGCTCCAGCAGCGCATTATCCTTCCCCAACTGGAGGAACTAGCATTAATTGCATTAATGTAATGAAGTCGTCAAAAGATAAGGAGAATAAACCATGGCGGTGATGGACAGTCCTGAGATATAGAGTACTGGTAAAATAGTGTTAAATGGAAAGCTAGTGCGGTAATCCCTTATTCCACACATTAAATAGCGCCCTTGATCAGGGGTTAGTGAGAGACTAATTACTAAGGAGACAAAGTGTTGTTTTAGGTTATATAACTTTAGATTAGATGTGTTTTCTTGGCACAAAATGCTTTTACGGTATGATCGGTTTTGAATGTGGGAGTTGGCAGGCAGCTTCCCTCACCTCTTTTCACTTCTCACCGACAGTTGGTGTAATTAACAGTTGTTAGAACACCTGTGATGCAGAGTGATACATACTGTATAGTTAAACATCCCAGTGCTCTATTATACTCCATATCATCGCTCATAGAATAGCTCCCGTCCAATCAGATTACTCAGTCAGACCTAACAGTTGTATACAACTAATTAGCTAGTGTTTCTAATGCTTATTCAATTAATTATTAGTATACAGCAGTGCTCGCTCATTTACGCAGGGTATAAACCGAGGCTATCCCAGTAGACTTAGGGCATGAGGTGTGGTACAGGGTGCCAATCACACATACTACAGGCAATTTGGGAACGCTAATCAGTCTAACCTGCATGTTTTTAGACTGTGAGAGGAGACCAGAGTACCCTAAGGAAACCCACCAATCATGGGGAGAAGATACAAACCACGACCCGAGGCTGGAATCAAACCCACACCCTGGCGGTGCTGGGCAACAGTGCTAATCATTAAGCCACCTTGCTTCCCAGTTGTAGATTTAGATCCACAATGAACAAGTCAGGCTTAAAAGCATCATGAACCACTGTGCACTGTGACTGTTTAACGTTGCGACTGTTTAAGTTATTGCAGTCGTAACCTGTTTAAGGAAATCAGGAACTTTAGGTGCTTTTCCACCAGAGGAACCGCAATAAATTAAAATAAAAAATTTAAAGCTTCGTTTTCAATGTTCTCCGTACCGTTTCAATGTACTTTATATGTTGCCCAGTCTTTTGAATGTACAGTGCATTTCTTCGCACTGTATGTAAAAGGTGTGTCACTGCAAGTCAAGCCACGTTCATCCATATACCCAGCACAAGTGCTTCCATGCAGGATTGTCACAAAAAGATTTCGCACCCAGTAAAACTTCAGCAAACAGATTACCTAATGCTGAGGTAATACATCTAAGTCTTACCTTACAAATTGCCTTGAGTGCGAAAATTCTGCACCAGACTTCAGCTGGAATAAATAAGCACGCTGAACATTTGTTACAAATGCAGCTGTGGTCAGAGAACCGTGAATAACTGCCGGCGGTGTTGTTTAACACCTGGATCTTCTCCTCTCCGCACACACATAGACCTTTAAGCACACACCCATATTATGACAGTGATGTAGCATGCACTACGAGTACCAAATGTACTGTCACTTTGACTCCTGCAAACTACTTACAGAGTGCTTACTGGTTCATTGGCGGCTCTGAATAAGAGCGAATGAACAGTGTCTGAGAACCTGTGAAAGGGAAGGATATTTTTAGAGCCCAATTCAATCCTCTCAGAGCCATAATGGGATAAAATCTGACAACTTTTTTTTTCCAACAAGGAAAACACTTTGAGTAGAGCCCTTTCTTTCTGAACAGTTTGGTCTACTTTTTTCGCCTACGTGCAGAAGAGACCACGTATGGATGGGGCTCAGATCTGATATGAAAACATCACTTGTGCGTTCAGACGGCACTGAAAACAGAGTGTCACATTATAGTAAACAAAAAATACAATCAGAATTTACTCACTCACTCATCATCTATACTGCTTAGTCCTGTATTCAGGGTCACGGGGGCCTGGAGACCATCCCAGGAGACTTAGGGCACATGGCAGGGTACACCCTGGACAGGGTTCCAACCCATCACAGGGCACACACACATTACAGCCAGTTTGGGAACACTAATTAACAGAGACGGGAATCGAGCCTGGCCGGGGATCGAACCCGGACCTTGGAGGTGCAAGGTGACAGTGCTAACCACTACAACCACCGTGCCACCCTGAATTTAGTAAGTTTAGCCTGGTAATGTGAACTTAGCCTATGGTCCTGTTCAGACTAGCAGCCCAAATCATTTTTTTAGCATATCTAGATTGGAACCCATAGCACTGTGGCCGCGCAACCTCAAAGGCGAAAGGTTATATTCTGACTACAGATCTGTGTGCATGGAAATTGCATGTTCTCCTCCTGACTGGTGGGTTTCCTTTGAGTATTCCATTTTCCTCCCGCAGTCCAAAGACCTGCAAATTATGTGTGTGTGTGTGTGTGTGTGTGTGTGTGTGTGTGTGTGTGTATATGTGTATATGTGTGTGTTTGTATGGCTATCAAAGTGAGGACCAGCATGAATTTTTAACCTTTGGAGTGAGGACCATTTTACAAAGTGAGGACATTTAGGCCGGTCCTCACTATATTTTTACTCTAATGGCCTCCAGAGGCCTCCTATATGTTTCTCTCAAGGTTTTAGAGAGGTCCTCAGAAAGATAGTAAAACAAAAAAAATTTTAAAAATCAGGTGTGTGTACATGTGTGTATGCTACCAAAATACACACACTTTTTGCTCTCTATCGCCCCCTTAGCTTCTTGCAGGTTACTGCATCATTTTGCTCTCTATCGCCCCCAACCTCCTTTCACAATTACTGCATCTTTTTTACTCTCTGCTGCCCCTAACCTTCTTGCACGCTTACTGCACCTGAGTTAGAGAAACTATAATCTACAAAAACAGATACAGGGCCTAAGCCAGTAATATATATTAAAGTTAACGACAGATAGATAGATAGATAGATAGATAGATAGATAGACAGATAGACAGATAGATTACTAGTCATTGAAGTGAATAACTAATAATGGTTATTTTATATAGTTTTCTACTAGGAACAAATGTTTAGTGGAAAATGGAGTGGTTCTCATACAATGCCAGAACTTAATTTTAAATGTAAACTGCTCCACTATTTTAATTCCAAGTTTAGTTTAATCTTCATGTGTAGCTTACTTGTGAGTAATGCCTAATATTGTAATGCATAATATTAATATGCTCATTAACAGCATATTAATGAGGTTTCAGCCCATTTTACCATTTTGCATTCATCTACTACAAAAATGACTATTTATGTTGTGCTTTTCCTTTCATGCATGTTCAATTTTGGCAATTGCTGTACCAAAATGACAATGAGATTTTGGGGTATTGCCACGTTTGCATCAACAACGGACTTGTAACATGAATAAAAAACAACTCAATCCCATAACACTGACCATTAGCATGTGTTGAATTGTGTAATTGTGTAACAATTCAAAACGAAGACTCAATCTTCATGTTTCAATGAGATGGAAGAAACTTTAAGAAATTATTAAGGACAACAACCAGAAAAAAATAACTAGAAAAGATGAGATATATACTGATTAGCCATAATATTAACACCACATAATATTAACACGTTAACATTTGTTATAATTGATCAATTATACACCAATAAACTGGTGACAGAACCATCATGGGACCCCAAGGGCATCCATGACTGCAGGGAACAAAGGCTATCCTGTCCAGTCCGATCTCACAGGAAAGCTAATGCACCACAAATCACTGATAAGGTCAATGCTGGCCACGATAGAAAGGCACCAGAACACCCAGTGTACCACAGCCCACCAGGCACGGTGCTCAACAGGTAAAGAGCCCAATATAGAGGCCCCACCCGGCAACACACAGAACCCCAAAGATCTGCTGCCAACATCCTGGTGCCAGACACACAGCCTCAGAGATCTTGTAGAGTCATGCCTAAGGGACCTGAGCTGTCATACTAGGCATAATGTTTTGCATTATAATGTTATGGACATTGAGATTATACAGTCTGGTCAATAAATTTGGGATTTTTTTTTAAACTTTGGCTTATGTACACATACGCTAAATGTTTGACTTCAAAATGAAATTTGAAATGAAACACTAAAGATATGAGTGAAGTCAAGACTTTCAAGCTTTAATTTAAAGGGTTTGACTAAATTGGGGCATTAACCATTCAGGAATTACAGCCATTTCCTTACACACACCAACATTTTGTGAGGGGCTTATCAATAATGGAACAAATGGCTGACAAGCACTTTCATGGCCAGGTGTGTCCCTTGTTACTCCATGACTTACCAAGCATATAAAAAGCATTTGGTAGCTGTTCACTCGAACCCTCAAAATGAGGCCCAAAGAGATGTCTATGCAAGTGAAGATGGCCATTATTAGAATAAAAATAAATAAATAAATAAATAAACTCATGAAAGTGGCCATTATTAGAATAAAAATAAATAAATAAATAAATAAACTCATGAAAGTGGCCAATATAACAGTTTGGAACAGTTTTAAAAAGAAGGAATTAACTGGCGAGCTCAGCAAGCCCTGGAAGACCACAGAAAAGAACTAAAGTTGATGGAGAATTCAGCAGTGCATGGTGAAGAAAAACCGTTTCACAACATCTAGCCAAGTCAATAACACACTTGAGCCAGTAAACAAGTCATTGTCAAACTCTACAGTCAAGAGATAGCTTTATGAAGTTCTGTTGGTGCAGGGGTAGCTCAGTGGTTGAGGTGTTAGATGACGGTTTTGAAGTTGCGACTTTTTGGGCCTTGAGCAAACCCCTTACTCCCTCAATTGATCAGATGTATAATGAAATAAAAATGTAAATTGGTCTGGATAAGGGCATCTGCCAAATGCTGTAAATGTAAATTAAGTGAATACAGACACTTCCGTAACAAGGACCAAACCACTGGTAACGTTTAAGAACAGAAAGGCCAGATTAAATTTACCAGAAAACTTTGCTATATTCTTTGGACTGACATAAACCAAAATTAACTTGTGTCAGAATGATGGGAAGAGAAAAGTATGGAGAGAGAAAGGAACAGCTCAAGATACACAGCAGCACATCATCAGTGATTGGTCATCGAAATTGGAGCAAATATTATGGCTTGTATTGCTGCCAGTGGAACCAGGACACTGGTTTTTGAAGGTGTGTGTGGTATCTGGTGCCAATGCATCAGTTGCAGATCCTGTAAATCCTGTAAGATGTGAGGTGAAGCCTCCATGGACCGGACTTGTTTTTCCAGCACCTTCAACAGAATTTGAAGGCTGTGTCAACATCTCAAACTCCTTGTTATGTTCCTCAAACCATTCCTGAACATTGTGTGCATTAT
>QNUK01000049.1:600000-910000 GCA_013621035.1 Clarias magur
TTCAAAATAAAATATCCATTTTAAATTTTGGAAGGAATGCATGCTGCCTTTGTCGAATTATCTTCTAACATTCTGCTTTCATTGTTGACCTTTTTAATGAAATCAGACCAGACATGGTAAATAACAAAATCTCAAAACGCTCCCTTTTGTGGGTTAATGTCTCTAGCCTTAGTGCCTAGTCAGATGGTGCTGGTGCTACCTTTAACAAAATAATATAAATGAAGCTGGATTACTTTATTTTTTTAAATAAAAGGCATTTATGAATTTATTTTTCCATTTATGGACTGAAAGAATTTTCTGAAGTCTCTGTTCAGTCTGCAAAAATATTTTTCAATAGAATCTGACTCCGGTATAACTGTACATCTAGTTTAAAAACAACATGCTGGTATTATCTATGTTTAGATAAGTTGATCAACTAAAGCAAAGAATCAATGGACACCTTGTGAGTTAGCTGGAAAATCACTCCTGCAATTTAATTAACACTAACTGGAATTAAAAAAATCCTTGAGTGTGGGTTTTTAAAGCCTCGCCATTTCACTTGACTTTTTCACACTTTCAAATGAATGCAGTTCTCTCTAAGCATATATGTTTAACTATCGTTAGAACCCAGCATTGACGTTTACAGAGTTAGTAGAAATAGTTCAAAGGTTAAAGCTTAAAATTAGCTGATCAGCTTTAATGTAATCAGTAATATTATTTCGGATTGAAGCTCATGTACATATGTCTGCCTGTCTTCCTGTAACTTATAAATACCAAGAAATAAAATTTTATAAAGGTTGAGTATCTTGCATGTCCTTCCTTCATCAGCCAAGTAAATTATTAAATTAGTCAACATCACTCAACATTTTGGCTCTCAGTTCAGGTATTTTACACGCCCTCACTGCAAACTGTTACGTTTGCTCTAACGACCCGTGTTTCATCTCTTAGTGGCGCTTTAACATTACTGCTTTAATTAGCACTAAATGGTTTTAAACTTCCGACAAGAAGAATAAAAAACATACAACCATCCATCCATTTCTGAAGACTCACTTTTCAAGTTACATACCTTTGTTTAAATAAGCGATGCTGTGTCGTGCATTTGTTGCTGTTTGGTCAGGATTTGGGTGCTTTGTATGGGCATTAAGGTCGCTTCTGGTTTTTCCGCATAGTCTGTATATTTACGGTAAACTATTGCATTCATTAGCTCTGTTGAGTGATGGGTACGACACAGACATTTTTCTGAGACTGGTTTCGCTCCCATGAATAAAATGAACGTAAAGAAATGATTGAAAGATCGAGTTCTAACCAATCTACAGACAAAATAGGAGTCATACGGTCAGTGTTTAGCTTCCACTTTCAGTTGTAAACAGATTGGATAGCAAGAACAAACCCGATCACATCACTGTAAACTACTGCACTTGTTGCTACATACTTTGAATTCATCAGAGCATTTTTTTTTCTTGTGTGCACACTATAAGGCCAAAAAGTTTGTGGACACCTGAGCATCACATTTTTAGGTATTTGCTGAACATCACTTTCAGAACCTTAGCTTTACTACTACAATACTCTCTCCACTCTTCTGGGGAAATGTCCCACTATAATCTGGAGCATGGAGGTAGGAGCTTTTGGCTAGTGAGATACACTAATGGTGCATACCAAAACTTCATCCTTAAAGTCTTCAGTGGGGTTGAGGAAGGGCTCTGTGCAGGCCACTGGAGGTCTTCTACTCCAACCTTGTCAAACTGTGTGCTCATTAGTTAGGAGAAGTCTTAATGCTCCAGCATACAAAGCCATCTTGAAGAATTGTGTGCTTCAGATTTTCTGGCAAAAGTTTGGTGAAGACCCACATGGCTATGATGGTCGGGTGTCCAAAAACCTTTGACTGTAGCATGCATTTTTATTAGCAGAAATCAAGAGATTAAAAAAAAAAAAAAAAGTTCCCTTATGTTTCTTGCTGAAGGAGGCATTAGTTCAAAATCGGTCACTAAAATCAGTGCGATTTGAAACAGGCTTTGTTTTTAACCCCCTGTAACTATGACTTTTTTCTACTGCCAAATCAACAACTTTCTTGAGTGACGGGTATGTTTGCCATCTCTGATGAATTCAGGCATTTCATCCTAGACACAGTATAGGTTTGTTTTGAAATCGCAGACAAGCTATGATACTACTGTAGATCTGTACACCATGGCACAAATTGTAGACAGCATTAAGTTGTGATTTTACTTTGGCTGACTAAAAACATATTGGTTCATTGGAGCCACATGTTCAGTGTGCAGCATCTTAGATAACAGGACATTAAGCACCACATTATCACTTACAGCCTGTTTCAGGCTACTGAATCTACAGGAAGGGATTCCTGAAGCATTTTTTTTTTCATTGTTTAACCGCTCAGACATTTTTTCAGCAATAATAATTCATATGTTTAAAACAGCACATGAGATCAGGGAACTCTTAAATTGATAAATACTGCCATTTCATATAATGCCCCAACAGAAGAAGTGTCTTTAATCTCTGAAATGTTCAGCATCCAACACAGTTGGAGAAAAAGAGAAGCATTAAACCATATCAGTCTTAACACTAATTGCAGTTAATCTGCAGGAAAAATAAATGCTTTTAAAGGCTCTGGGCCATGCATTTTAAGCTCTTATATGACAGAGCAAAGCGAACATCATAGCTACATCACCAGCAGCTAAAGTGCTACTTACACGTAATCGCATTGTTGATTCAACTCACACAAAAGACACTTCAATTACCGGTTACTCACACTTAAAACAGTTTGCTGGAGCTGTAAACATTTCAGGTTCAATATCCCCAATCCCAGAGAAAATGCACAGTTCAAAACCAGCCTCGGGCCGTCTTTTACCCAAAACACGGTGTTTAATCGTCTGACACTTAAAGGCATTCTGTGTCTAATTCTAGACACTTAATTTCCACCAAGAGTCCAGGCAGTCTCCATTAAACACACCAAACTTCGAGAAAATGCTTCCCATAAGCCCTATTTTCTGCCATTCTTCAAAAGTTTTCAATGGAACTTTAAAACTTCCATCCACACTAAAGGTAGCACACAATGTGACTATCTGTATCTGTGTAGTGCACCAAATACCAGTATTTAGATAGAAAAAATGGAAAACACACATACACGCAAAATAGAAATCCAAGCACTGTCAGGAGTGTGTGTGTGTGAATTCTGGGTCCTCAGCTACATCACTCCAGTTACTGTTATTTCTTTTTCACTTACTGTATATTTACAGTTTTACAGTATTTTCAGCTGGTTTTATGTCCTTAAACCTAAGCAAACTAGGGACCCAATTCAAACCACCATGGCACTGATCAGGCATTTGCTAAGGATGATTAAAATAACAATCTTTTATATTTGTAGGCAGCCGTTGTGATCATTAGTTAATTGTAAATACATTTATTTTATATGTTTTTTTTTTTTTACATAAGTGCTAACAAGCTATAGGTTTTTGGTCATTTGGTGACGGGAGATACCAGGAGACACATCCGTCATTTCTGTGGCAGTTGCTTATGGGACTGGGTTGCCAACTGAATGCCCAACTGTTATTCACACTCCATAGGTAATTTGGAATAGGCATCATTAGCCTAACCTGCAACTCTTTGGACTGTGGGAAAACCAAAGTACCTGCAAAACCTAACAGACATAGGGAGAACATGCAAACTCCATGCACACATACCCAGGGCGGGAATTAAACCCCAACCCTGGAGGTGCAAGGAGACAGTGCTAACCACTAAGCCACCATGGTACCATATACTGTTGAGAGGTTTTTATTTATTCATTCATTTATTTACTTATTTATGGGGGTGGTGGTTATAAATTCATAAAACTGCCTGATACCATTCATATTTAAACAAAAGCCTACTTAAACATAAAAAAGAGCAAATGATGAATAAACCCACTCTTACACTTATAGCGCATTCACCACACAGTGACACTGTGTGACTCATACCCCTAATTTTCAAGAAAACTTTCAAGACCTTAGAAGGTTATCATCTGCATGGTTTTAACAATGACCCAAGAATCCTACCAAACACAAATCAAAGTGGAGCCAGAGCGGAGCATAAAGAGACTCCTACCTCATCTTTAAGTTCCCTGGCTGTGGCTGTCCATCGTATATGGACACGATGTCAAAGTCCTCCTCCAGTGCGAAGGTGTGAAAGGAGAGCTGTATTCGGTTCCTTTCTCCAGTCACTATGATCCACGTGCAGTTGGCATAGTTGGGGTAACCATGAGGGAAACCAGGGCTCTCAATGGTTCCATTCAGGCCTTGTACCAAACCGCCACACGACTGACCTGTGGACGGAAATCACAACACAAATTAATTTCTCTTTCCCTCATGCCACATTGAACCAGGCCACATTGCGCAATCATACAATTTATGATAAAAAACAAACATCTCATTTATATCTTGGTTCTTAACTTAATAAACTAAATTTATGGAAATAGACCTACTGTACACACACTTCATGATCATTGACAGGAAACAAACTCCATTGTATATACAGTAGACTATATTTTAGACCATTTTTTAAGCATCAGCATGAAGGAAATGTGTCTGTTAATGCACGACTTAAAACTTCCCCAGTTGGTAATTACTGTTCAGCTAATCATAATGAAGCCCTAAAGCTGGAGGTCCAGCCCCAAACCAATTAATAACATTGTCCATCATTTACCCATTCATATTGTTTTCATTATGGATTACAATATATTAAAGTACAGGCTTCAGCAATTATTTTCATTCATGCATTCAGTGGTTTGTTTTCAACTAGAAGCCCGTGTTCAAATACCAAGATAAAAGAACAATACACTGTAGTGTATGCTAATGAATAAACAATCAATCCATCAGACCACACATCTTAACCAGAGAACAGAGAATGTGGCGAATACACAAGCTGTATTTCAAGGTTGGCATTTCGCACATACCAATAAATAAAATAAAAAAAAATAGAGCCATTTCCTTGTTTTCCACATTTTTGTTTCTAACTAATGAAAACAACGTACATGGACACAGAACGCCATACAAAAACAATCCCACTGTCCCAAAATCCAAACACTTTCAATACAATTCTGTTTTTCATCCCAAATACAATGACTTGGACCATCAAGGGATGGTCCAAGTCTTCAATAAATAAATAATGTGCAAATGTGAAAAGGTTGTTCTTGAGTTTTTTCCCCCCCCCTAATCCTACACAGGTTTCAGACCCCATCACTTCCACTTACATCATGGACAGTACTAAATCATAAAGGAACTCAAACTTGAAGGTCACAGGCACATCTGTATAAAAGCAACTCAGGCACTTAAGGCAACCAGAGACACTGGCATATCTCTCACACCCTGTCTCCTTTGGCATTTGTGCATGTGTGTGTATGCATGAGTGTTATCTTGCGCTCCCCACAGAATTCTGCCCCCATCATAACTGAGCTTATCTCTAGCACCAGGAGAGTACACGACCTAACAAGCAGTTGTGCCGCATGCTGCGCTGCAGCCCCGTCATCGGTAATGCATTTGGCTTCATTAAAAAGGTGTATCATGATTGATGAAAAAAGATAATTCCATTGTCCTTTCAATGTCTCTGGCTTCTTTTTTTCCCCCTTTTGAACAAGGCTAAATTGTTCCAACATCAGCTGAGCACCACTAACTAAAGATACACCGAGAATCTCAATGTGAATGCTGCCACTGACTTCAACTTGAGTGCATGGTTTGGGAGAAAAGATGAATAAATACAGCTACTTTGAGTTTAAAACAAAAGCTGGATCAATCTGAAAGTAATTGTTACAACGATTGAGAGCAGTGTTTAAAACCGCGCAGGTACAGGTCAAGAGCCTCAATTAATCTTCACATCAAACATCAGAAATTGTGTGTGGGCTTGTTGAGAGCGATCAGATGAGAATGGGCAGCCTGATTTGAGCTGACAGGATGGGCATAGTTACTCAAATAATCACTGACTGTGGTGAACAGAAACTTGAGGCAGATACTGTAGGGTACAACTGCAAAAAAGCCCATCATCGTATAAGGCCATAATGTACTTCTCATATGCATCGATGAGCACTGGCCACACTTGACCCTGTCGCCAGTTCACTGTTTTTTCTTACCTTGGACCACTTTTGGTAGGTCCTGATCAGGAACAAGAGTTGGGGTTTTGGAGTTACTCATTTGTCACACTTAAATGACTGAGATCATCAAACAAAATGTTAAGCGTACACAAAGATAACCCAATTTAAAATGTTTTTAAATGATTACTTCATTTATTAAGGAAAAAGCTGTGCAAACCTGCCTGGCCTTATGTGGAAAAAGTAATTTTGGCAGTTATCGCAAATGCTTGATTGCAGATGCTGCCATTATTAGTTTTATAGGGCAATTACTTTTTCACAAAAATGCATTATTTATTTACTCAGGTTAACTTTGAGTAACTGTAAAATTTGCTTGATGATCTGACTCATTTAAGTGTGACAAACATGGCAAAAATAAATAAATCAGGAGCAGATGTACAGTATACTGTATTATATACATACTGTGCGTGTATACATATATACAGTATATACACACACACACAGTATACATATATAATTTGTATCATTTAATAATCATATTATTAGTATTGTTCACATGTGATATTCCTAAACATTGATTGATTCATTTCTTTGAGGATGACTTTTTTTGTTTGTTTTTAGAAGCAAATGTTGCATGAATGAATTAAAACCCAATCTACTGCCGTTTATATCCCACAAAGGTGCACAAGGCTAAGCATAAACACTTTCAGTTTAAAACCCCATACCCAAGGCCACGGCATTCTGTTTGACTTTGTGAGAATAAATTTAGTGAGGAGATTAAAATCACGCATTTTCTAGAGGGTCGTGAACCTGTCATTCTTTCAATCCTCTCATTTCTCCATCAATCAAGCCTCTGTGTTTCTCACCTTCCCACTATGTACCAATCCATCAAACATGGCCTCGGAGCGCGGCCACAACGTGATGGAAAAGGGCCGGTTGATGGAACAGCTTTCAGCTCAAACTTAAATAATTGTCTTACTTTTGCGTGATTTGATACATACTCAGTGAGCACTTAGCACACGGTCAGCTGTGGGTGCAAATGTTCATGAGGGCAGCTGCATTTGATGGTTTACTGTGGTGAAGAGAGTCATCAGTTTAGCACTTTGTATTTCAAGACGGCTGAGAAGACAGATGAAATATTCGGCCCTAGGATATACTGCAGTGCACTGCGTGACGAATTGTGTCAAAACCTTGGTTCCAATGTGTGAACATCTGATGCAGCTCATCACTGATATAATAAACCCTTCATGAGTTGGGTCAGGTGTGCTGAGGGCAAGGAAACGTCAAACTGGGTAGGGCAGCGGGTTTGCCCGAATTGAGCTGAAAACCTCAGTTTCAGAACACAGCAGTAAGTGCAGTAAAATGAATTCAAATTCATTTTAAACAAAAAGAAATACAGATGTGAATAGTAGCCGGTGCAATTTCTTTTAGCCCTGGAAGGGACATAAGAGGAGGTAAAAAAGAAGAAAATATATCACGGTCTGTGTAAAATACTGTTGTAATTGCTAGACAAGTACTTTTTGTTATACAGTAGGTAATTTTTTTGTAAAGTAAATGAATAAATAATAATAATAATAATAAATTATCTGTTGGACAAGTGTTAGAAAGGCTCTGTGAGAGGTAGAAAATCCCAACTTCTGCATCATGATTGGTTACTAGACATCAGTCTTGTCGTTGATTAGTAAAAAACCTAAAGCATCAAGGCAGTATGTCAATCATTGTGTTTTTATCCCAGTGACTGAACCATGTTTCTGAATAATTAAGGGCGGTAAACCTAATTATTATTGAAATAATAAAAAAGGATGCCAGTGTCTGTTAGCAAGCTTAGGTGAGGTTAAGAATTCCCACCTTCTGTGTTATGATTAGATAAAAAACAAATTGGTTTTGTCTATTACTGGGTAGAAACCTAGAGCATGAAGGGGTAGCTTAAATCATGTTTTTAAGCATAGAAGTAAATGTGCCAGTTTGTAAGCTACATTTTAAGAGATATTTTTTCTTCTATGAAGAAAATCTTCTACGTCGTTTTCTTTTATGTCCCTTTGGGGGCTTCATACAATTTATTTTTTAAAGAAAAAAATAGTGTTTTGTTATTACTTGAGATGTTGCTCAAAGTAAAATCCTGTGGCACACAGCTAAAAAAAAAAAAGAAGAAAAAAGTTAAGCAGTCAAATATGGGTTACACAGGGAAAAAAAAACATATGTATTAACAATACAAAACAAACAGTTTAGTCATACTTACTGTAGTGACTGCCTGGTCATGGTTGTCGTGATTTAAATTAGACTACTACACTAGATTGTTTAGATTTTGGAAAAAACAAACCCAAACAAATCTGCTAATAAATTATCATGGGTAGATCCAAACAAATATTAGAATAAATAAAAACTGTGTAAGCTAGATAAAAAATTTTTAAAAATTGCACCAATTTAAAATTTGAGCGTTGGAACTGAGGTTGAAAAACTCAACATACAGTATGTGGCATACTGCACTACTCTTTAATAAAGACCTGTCCAAAACAAATGAAAATATTGCACACAATCTATAATCATAGCATGCAAAACTGTATCTTCCTACAATTTAAGAGCTTCATTGTTCACCTTTTTTCCACACACTGATTATGATTAGAAACCATGAGGCAATTATACATAATGGGTTATTACAGAATGTTCTACAGTACATTGAAACTAGCTTGAAAAGCACCTGTAGGAGGTATACCTTAGGAAGTGTTTCCATTTGTTTTAAGTTAAAAGAAATGAAATATTTTTTAAAATTACCATTAATACATTTGAAACACTTAACACCAGAAAGCATGCTAATTTCTGAGAAATGCTCCAACACCATCTTCACTTGGTAGTTGTCAAGCTCATTCTCTAGCTCAATACACAACTAGTTAAAGATGCAAATTCCACAAATAGAATAAAGAAGACTGTCAACCTTAACTAGTCACTAGCTTTCCATCTAACTGCAAAACAAGAACACTAATACTTTTTTTTTGTTTGTTCTGTTTATACTCTCGCACTCTTTCACTTTCTCCCCTGAGTAGCTGGGTCATGATGATGTATGCATACAAATTTCTAACCGATTCCGACCCCTGACACAGCACTGACTGTTTGGGTGACTCGCACCAGCACAAGAACATCTTTATTGTAAACTGTGTTTTTCCCCCCCTGACTCAATCATGTTGGTGTAGTTTTCATTACAGTAATTAATGAAGAAAATTCACAAACCATACACATTAAAGTGGTAAAGGCTACCGAATCAACTACGCATTTGTTTTCCCCTCAGTACTCAATGTGCTGTGACTGGAAAGCAGTCCCGCTGGTGTATGAAGACTCACAGTAGTAAACAGTCCTCCTGTAAACATGGCTGAAGGAACCCATCAAGGTGCCTAATGACTAATTACTATAATTTCCACTACAAATGTAATCAACTTAAAAGCACTGCATTCCCTACACCAAGTAAACATTTTAAAACACACAACCACAAGTCCATATTAGTTTGAGCCGTCACTTCAATTAATTCTGCTCCTTTTTCAAAATACGATATAAACACAAAATAAAATATCCATTCTTACCTATAGTATGTTTGCATAGTTCGATGCAATGTGTGCGCGCTGAAAAAAAGGTCTCTGTAACCTTTTTTCCTTATTACTAACATGCATACTACCAATAAAATGTCTCAAAAAATGAGGTTTCAGTTACAGAGACATTTCACAGATATCAGCAAATTACATTAGTCAGGGATTTACTACACAACCCAAAAAAAAAAAAAAAAGACGATTGGAACACAGTCATGTCATTTTCACCCAAATTATGTCCATGCATTGAACATACCAGTTAATGTTTTGAAAAATCTTTCGAGATACATCAACTAGATAAAGTAACCCAGCCAGCTAGCAATAAATGTGCATAAAATCAAATATCTGCAAGAAAAGTAAAAATCCATACAGATATAATTAATGTTTAAAGTGAACTTGATGGATATAAATTTCATGCTGCGTGAAAGTCGGGGGAAAAGAAATCTATAATATATGTACTCGAGACAGCCTACAAGAGCCACTAAAACAAATCTCTAGAGGATTTCTTGATGCCAACTTGGATCACCTCTGTAACCTTGAGGAAAAAATATCCGACAAATATCTCAAGTGATGTCACTTCCCAGACAAACGCAAGGCTTTCCCCTCATGCAACAATACCATCGTCCTCTCACTGATGCATTCAAGGTTTGCAAGGCACAGAGCAAATAAAAATGCCTCTGAATAAATATCGTTTGCCTTTTGGCACATTTTAGGGGGGAAAATGCCGGGGTAGAGGGGGAATCTATTGCATTAGAGGTCAAGTCACCCACAGTAGTAGTTTGTGCAACTCCTGAGCAGTTAAATGATCTGAACACACAACTCATACCATTACTTTTTTTTTAAATGGGAAAATACAATACTAGTGCAGTTTACATCATAAACCTCAGAATAAGTATATGTAAAATGTAAAGCAAGTTTGTGGTAATAAGGTTTATTAATTAAGTAAATAAGTACACTTATACAAGTGAAGTAAGTTAACGTAAATAAGCACCTAAGGACGTAAAATCTTATAAGTAACTCATGTAAGTTTCTTGTAAGTAAATTTTGTAAATAAATTAGTAAAATAGGTATGTATGTTAAAGTAAATGTTTAAAACACATGTACGTATCAAAAGATCATTTTTAAAAAATGCGATAAAAGAACAGGAGTTTAAGTTTGCTCCAAAATGAAAAGTAATTTGAAGTAAGTAAATAAACAACTCTACCAAATACAGTAAATAGGTAATGAAGTAAGTTTCCATAAGAACAAGTAAAACAAGTACGTAAATAATTACCAAAATTAGAAACGTTAGTTTCTTGAGTACAAATGTAATTACTGTATGTAACTAAAGCAAGAAAGCAAATAACTCAAGTAAGAAAACAGCACAAGTACTGCATGTAAGCAAGCAACTAAAATAACTTTCATATAAGTACCTTTCAGGAGGTAACTATGGTACTGTAGGTTTGAACACAACTAGATTATGAAAAAAAAAAACTCATGAAGTGAAAGTCATGAAGTGAAACAAGTATGTAACAAAGAATCATGTTTAAATAAGTTCATAAATTAAGGAAGCCACAAAGTACTGTAACTAAAACAAGTACAGTATGTACTGTAAGCAATAACCCAAAGTAACAAAAATGAATAAATAAAGTAGGAAAGCAGTTGACTAAAGCAAGAAAACATAACTAGAGTGACTAAAGTAAGCAAGTAACAAATTTCAAAAAATACAAAACTAGACTATCTCTGGTAAACCTAAGCTCAAAGATTTATCTGTAGAACATTGATTCAGATATAAATATTCTAATAAACTCATTATTACTGGCAATTAAATATTTTCTTTATTAGTAGTAGTAGTAGTATTTTTTTTATCAAATTCTGCCACTATAGTATTAAAACAATGCATCATGTATCAGTATGCACCTAGTATTTAAAGTCAAACAAACACTTACTACACTGTATGTACATTATGAGCACAACAATAACTACTAATTTTTGAGTTACACAGATAACCCGCAATAAAGTCCCTTGGTTTTCAAGGTCTCTCTCCCATCTGCTGTAATAGCTTTTGAGAAGCCACAATGCAATTAATTTAATCACACTGGGCCTACATTATGCATTATCACCACACAGGTTTGTATTTCTATATTTTAAAATCCACACACTCGTTGTGCAACAGAGCTTGCGGAGTGGGTGGAACTGTGAGCGTGGCCAGTAAACACAGGTTCATTTGCCAAAATCTACATGCAGGACATCCATAAAACTGTATCACTTATTATTTGAAGATCACTGCTTATTAATTAGTACCTAACATTAGTTATTATTCCAATAGCTGTTGTGTCAACATAATAGATTGGAAATTAACATATAGTACCAGTCAGAAGTTTGGATTTATTTTCTACATTGTATCACCATACTAGAGTTTTCAAAACTATGGCATTAAGTAATTAAGTAACAACAAAAACAAAGGTCAGCTGTTCTGGAACAGTTCTAGCAAGAATGGTATTCCCAAATGTAATTGCAAAACCCATCAAGCACCGTGATGAAACTGGCTCTCATGAAGACCATCCCAGGAAAGCAAGACCAAAATTCTGCAGAGGTGTAGTTCACTTCAGAAGGTACCAATTCACAGCACAAAGGCACATCCCAATATTGACTGTTCAAAGGAGATTATTGCATATTGTGGACGCCTTCAGCATTGTTTTACAATGTAGAAAGAAATAATCAGAAAAGACCATGGAGTTAGAAGGTGTGTCCAAATTTTTGAATGGTAGTGTATATATTTAAAAAATAGTGACTATTAATAGAACAACGGTATGTTGTTAGTACGTCTGCTATTTCTGAAGATAAGACACTAAAAAGGGCTAATATATTATTTAACTCTCCAATAGGGCTGGGTATTGTTTGGGCTTTTTTACAATACTGGTGCCAAATCGATACTATTAAAACTGTACTGCTGTCTAAGTAATGCCTGAACCACCACAAAAAAGTGGATAACAAAGAAGGACTTTTTATTTAAAAAATATTTGAAAGTCTAAAGAACATACAGTATAAAGTTAAGTTAATACAAAACAACAAATTTACATACCACCTAATCCAGCTATACTAATTTAACAGCAATAACAGCTCGGTGGTAGTTGGTGTCCTTGATGTGCACCAAAGCAACTTCAAGTTTCCAAAATTCTTTTCCTATTCTATTCAAAATCATATTTGCCTTATCGGGAAAAATACAACACCTCTCCTGACTTTGCCAGGTTTGGTCTGACTGGGGCCAAGGACGCACACACTGCCAGCTGATGTCCGAATCCTTTATTGTGATATACATCCACACTTTAGAAAGTTTAGCTTTAGGCATTTTAATTTAGTGAGCTAATGTTACTTGTTGCCGTCAGAGCAGGTGTAATTACTGCATTCACGTGGATTCACATTTCCAGAGTTGTGCTTTTACAGTAAGTCAGAATGTGAAGAAAACCTCTTTTTAATCAATTAGTTCTAGTTTTGTAAAATTTTCATTTTTTACTTAAATTTTATATTTATTTTAATCTATAGCTTTATAACATTTACATTTAACATTTAAAAATCAAAACCCTAAAATTCTTATGACTTTAGGAGTTTAACATTAAGAGCTTATACGGTATTTAATCTTCAGATTCTGATCAAATCATAATAGGCTTTGGTTTAAAAATCAATTACATGGAGAAAAAAAAAAAAGGTAAATTACATGAAATTTTCTTTACAGTTTTCAAAGAAAGCACATGCAAAAATGATAATTATGTACTCTCTAAATGCAGCATTCTCTCTAAAGATTATATTTAAAAAGTAGCCTGCGCAGTTTCCTTTCTAGATTTTTGTATCCATTAAATGAACCATCTGCAAATGCTACAAATTTAATCAAGACCGCAAGCTTATTTTAAATCTTGCAAAAGAATTCAGTTACTTGGTTTTAAGACCATTAGTTCAAACTGCATAATAATACTAATTGGTCATTATTTCAAATGGGTGTCAAAGTTTTTTTTTTTTTTTTTTTAATGTACAAAGTTCATCTTTTTTGTAGTTTTTATTCAAAAGAGGTTAAAAGAGGGGGGAAAAACATTCTTCAATATCCTCAAGTGTACTGAAGTGCACATCCAGACTCACACCTATTAAAACTGCAGATTAGACTAAGCCACATAAATAACATTACATTAATGTTAGAGTTTTCTCAGTGCCTGACATGACAAAGCAAGAGAAGGAAAGCATTAAAGAGGGCAGTCCTAATAAATAAATGTAAAAAATCATGATGGTTAAATAACTGCGCGGCCCTACCAATTACAGCATTCTAAAATGCATGCTAAACTGATATAAATCATAATAGTTCATGAGTAGCAGTATATCTGTAAATGGTGTGAAAATAAACAGGCAAGAACAATAAATGAGGGTGCAAGGATATAAAACATATTAAAAGTGCTGTAGTGTGTGTCAGTTATCTTCTTGTGATTAATCAACATTATTTCAGCACATTTTGCCACATATCACACAACCAAGATCTACAACTGTTTAAATATTCCATGTTGTATACAGCTTGAAATAAGACAAGCGGCTTTAAAAAGCAAGAACAAAACATTTAGTAAATTTAGCATCATCCACAACGACCCTATTACCATTGTGCCGTTCATAATACCATTGTATCAGTACCATCACCAACGTGTCAATCCTGTTACTACTATATTAACCCAGTTGCCAGCATGTTATTCTTGTTACCATTATGTCATTAGCATTACCAACATGTCAGTCCCATCACCGTGTCCGTCTTGTTAACACTCTATCAACCATTACCGTATGTTACCATTATGTCATTCATGTTACCATTATTTTAATCCCATCACCATGGTCAGTCCTGCTGCCACTATGGGACCCATCAAATCTATCCTGTTACCTTCATGTCAGTCTCATTTCCACTACGTCAGTCTTGTTACCAATGCATCAGTCTTGTTATTACATCAGTCTTGTTATCGCTATTATTATGACAAGCCTGCTACCATTAGGTCTGTCTTTCACCCTATCCTCCCCATCTCTATCATGTCCATCCTAAAATGACTATGTCAGGCTTGTTACCCATAATTCAATCCTGTTCCAATCATGAGCTTCCTCTAGATGTCTGTACAGCCGAGTCACGTTCAATCTTTAATTGATGACTAAAGCCCTACCTGTTCCTAAAGTATTTGCCCAGCGCGCACACACCCAAATAAATAAATAAATCCTCCCCAACAGTATTTGACTGATGGTACTTCAAGTTATTAACCTAGTAACCCAGTGTAGGATATCCAATGAGGTAAACTTTAAAGCACTTTTGTAAGTTGCTCTGGAAAAGAGCGTCTTTTAAATGCCTGAATTACCATTATACTATTATATCAGACATGTGGCCTTTAGGTTATTTATTTTACCCTTACATCAACCCTGCTATTAAAGCGTCTTTTAATCATATAAATTCAAAGTAGAATGAAACTAACGCAATGCATAATTAGAGGAGCAGAAGATCAACTACACATTGTAAAGCAGGAAGAAATCATTTTAAAATAGCAATTGTTTCTTGGATTAAAAAAAGGAAACCAAAATACCATTAGCATAATGCTTCATGACTTATTCTCGTCAGAAAAGTTTTCAAAATTTTTTTTAGAATGTCTGTGGATTACTAATTGCCTACTAGGTTATAACCACACGACTGGTTAACAAATGTGTTTTTTTATGTTAAATGTTACACTTAAATATAAGTGAATAATTAATTGAGACTTAATTGTTCTTATAGAATAGATAAGAACTGTTTTCTTTTGACTTAATCTATAGCCTGAACTGGCAACACTGAAGTGTGTGCCGTTTTTCACAACAGCTAGAGTTTAAGGCAATACTAAATAATGCAGGATTGACGTAAACAAAAAAGCCGTAGGCTTTCATGGCTAGACAGAGAGATGGATTGTATTATTTTGCCGTAATTTCCTCTTCTCGTTCCCATTCCAATCATATCAGAACGACGTTCGTCGCTTTGTTAGAATTTATGGCCAACATCTAGAAAAACGTAGGCGGATACGGCCGAGTTCGGGCTTAGTTCGATGATGTTCTTCGCCTAGTGTATCATTGTAAGAGCTGTACTTCCGAACAACGTGTAATTGGCTCTTACACTGGGCCACAACAATTGTATTAACACTTCACAAAATATGTGCAAGATGAGCGACCCGTTATGGATATGACTAAATGGTTTCATTTCTTGTCAGGCACGCCGCATTCCTCCGTGATTTAGACAGGCTAAGTAAACAATTTCCCAACTGTGTAGGCTAGTGTTTGGTCTCCAGAGTACTGTAGCTCAATAAGCATGCTATGAACACAGTCATTATCCCCAGGCAACTGTGTTTTTTTTCTTCTTCTTTTTTTTCCTCCTTCTTTGCTTTCTTGAACATATCCTGACAGATACTGAGAGTCCTAGTTTCTGTTCCATACGCAAAAAATGCATTTAGATATACTCTATTTTTTATATTTTTAAGTCAGAGTATATCTATACATTTTAAAATATATATGAGCCATCTTACGAAATGTCTCATATGCGCGTGCAGGAACGGTAGCTGTAGGTTAGCGTAGAACATGCTCAACATTTCACTACAACACAAGAAGCAATGTTAAACCTTCTTTTTTCTTTTTTTTTTTACATATGATAAGTAGTTCATAAAAGTGCCTGCATTTCAATAGAGCTGCAATATTTTATACCAGTTCATTATGATGAAGTGCACAAACCTGCTCAGACCGTCAAAATATTGTATAAAAAAGTCTATGAAGTTTGGTGTACAGAGGGCAGACAAATTAAATTAGCATACTTTTGCAGAATCCTGGTTTATAATCTTTACACAATAAACAAAAGGATGCACAAAAGAATGACACACACATCTGATGAGTGGTTATTACTTTGGACAGCTGTCAGCGAACAATGGAAAAGCTTTATTTTAGTTTGATTTCTTTTAAGAATATTTCAAATCTGCTTTTCAAAAACACACACTGGTGATCAAACTAGTGGCTTCCTTTCAACAGTATGCCACTTAGGAAACTACAGTTGATAGAGTTATTGACTACCAAGTGGTAATTCTCCCATCACAACCTACACTGCATACCAATTCATACCAGTACACCACCAGCCTTTTTTCGTCCTGTGGCCGTCCATGAAGATGTGGCAGAACTGTAACACCTGCTCTGCTATAGTTCTTGCAAAGAAAAGCATGCATAGCATATATCAGGCAGTGTTTATTTTACATTATTTTATATATTTTCTTTTTTTAAGGGATTATTTTTTAATTATTTAGCCGTGTCCTACAGTAGATTACGGCCACAACAGCATAATTCAGTTCCCACTATCCCACTCTGTGTATTTCTCCCCACTTATGCATGGATAAGCTACTCAAAACAGTGCACGAGAATATATTCCCGGTGAGCTGTTATGTTGATTTATGTATACTGCTACATTACTAATAAGGCTCTTAGCTGAATGCCTGCACAATATACTCTGATAGAAATAATCCACTTCTGCATTTGTTGACAGGTAAATGAGAAACAGATCTGAATAATAAATCCTTTTGTATCAAATGTTAGAATTTAACATTTTTATACACGTTCTACACACATACACGCAAATAAATAAATAAATATCATATGACTTATGCATCATGGTATATTGCTTTTCCCACAAGTCCAATATTTTTTTTAAATACTGACATAGACATAGAATACTGACAAGAAATAATTTTTTAAACAGTAAAATAATAAGTAAAAAATTCCACCACTACATTAGCTGCTTCTAGTCCATTTGTAGTTTTTTTTTTTTGAAAAATATATTAGAAAAATGTTTTGTTATAACACAATACCAGTAATATACACAATATTGCCAAAAGTATTCACTCAACTGCCTTATACTGTACATATGACTTTGAGTAACATCAAATTCTTAATCCATAGGGTTTATAATATATAAATGCTTTTTCTGGGAAGGCTTTCCACACGGTTTAGGATTTTTTTATGCGAATCTTTGACCATTCTCCCAGAAGTGCATTTGTGAGGTCAGACCCTGATGTTGGACGAGATGCCCTGGCTCGCAGTCTCCACTCTAATGAATCCCAAAGGTGTTCTGTCGAGTTGAGGTCAGGTTGAGGTGAGCAGGCCAGTCAAGTACTTCCACACCAAATTCGCTCATCCAGTGGACATTACTTTGTGCACTTGAGCCCAGTCATGTTGGAACATAAAGGGGCCATCCCCAAACTGTTCCCACACAGCATGAAAATGTCCAAAATGTCTTGGTATGCTGAAGCATTCAAAGTTCCTTTCACCTGAATTGAGGGGACAAGCCAAACTCCTGAAAAACAACCCCACACCAGGTCCATCATGACTGCGCACCAGTGCACTAAGCAAGGTCCATTAAGAATTATCAAGTTTAGAGTGGAAGAATTCAACTGATGTGCATCTCAACACGACAGAACACCTTTGGGATGCATTAGAGCGGACACTGCGAGCTTGGCCTTCTCGCCCAACATCAGTGTCTGACCTCACAAATGCGCTTCTGGAGGAATGGTCAAAAATTCCCATGAATTCCTAAACCTTGTGAAATACCTTCCCAGAAGAAATGAAGCTGTTATATCCGCAAAACATGGGCCCACATAATATTAAACCCCAGGCATTAAGAATTGGATGTTACTCAAGTCCATATGCATGTGAAGGCAGACGAGCGAATACTTTTGGCAATATAGTGTATGATCGTTTCGCCAAGCCCTAATCATCTTTATTTTTTATAATATATGCTATTTTCACACATGCAAAGTGAAACCTCCAATGATGGCCTGAAGTGTCAACTTAACACCTACAACATTCTTATACGCCCAGCCAGATGCCAGAGCACTCCAATTTATGCTGCCGAGTCTGAAAGGCAGTGCACTAATGCTTGATATCTCCCCTCATATGCGGAAAATACTCACTGATGCGTTCTTTAAAGTGTCCGAATGATGAATGACAAATGAACACCTTTCCTGCTTATTTAAGCCCAGCTGGACATAAATGTGTTTTATTCGAGTTCTTTCAGCATTGAGGGATTAAAAAAAAAATTTTAAAAAGCAGAAAGAAAAAGCAGAAGAAATAGCGATAGATTTGGGTTCAATATGTATTGCATTTGAGGTACAAGCAGCACCCTGCGCTCACAGAAGTAGAACCAGAAAGTATGTAGATTAAAGAAACGGGAGTAGAAGAAGTTTCTTTTATGTTAATGTAGGGATCCGTTTCTAGAGGTGTGCAGAGGTTGACAGACAGAGCATGTACTGATTAATGGAGAGGAGTACCATAGCAGGTGTATTAAAGTGCTCTCATCTCGCACAGGAAGACGTCGTGAGGAGGCCACGCGTTCAGATAAGACAGAGTCTCAGCCGCGGTTAGACAGAAGCTCAGCCATGACAAGAGGCCAACTGAGCCCAATTGGATTTTGCGTCTGAAATAAACTCCAAATGAAATCGGTATGAAACCGCGGCTCACTGGCTGGAATGCAGCAGGAGAAAGATGTGAGTGTAGACATTGGAGGGATAAGACAATGTAACAGTTTATATATATATATATATATATATATATATATATATATATATATATATATAGATTTTGATATATTATTATTGGATATAATAATATAATAAAACAAATACATTTTATCAGTGGAAGGCAGCACAAGGATAGTAGGAGTGTGTGGAAGGGGGTGAGAGAGAGGAGGGAGGGCCTTCTCAGATGAAGCAAGCAAAGCTCAGTCACTTTTCCACTTTAATGTCACAAATATCTTAAACGATTCTATATGGTCATGGATGTGCCAAAGCTGAATATGTGAGCGTGAATAGTTAATTGAAAATATTCTGCATTTTCTTCCAAACTTCTATTTGAGAGAGCACGAACACACAAAAAAAGCTAATAAACAACAAACCTAAAGTAATAAATAATAATAGTAATTATCTATATGATTATAAACTCAATCACACCACTGTTAATATATGTTAGTTTCTCTTAAATAATAGCAGAAGTGCAAATGTCTTATGATTCTGGTAGGAAAGAATATAGACATGTCTGCAGAAGCATTTCAATATCAACTCATCCCGTTCTTCTTAACATTTGAAAATTCAGGCTATGAATAAATGTGCATACCCAGTACCGGTTGTTGCTTCGAGCGCAAACCTTCTTTCCCTTCCTAAAATGTAAAATACATTAACCTCGAGAACGTGATCATATTTCACAATGTAACTAGCGGTAATGAATCCACGTACACTGAACAGATCTGTGAGTAATTGTACGGCGCTTGTGATTAATTGTGCAGCACTGATGATAGCAGGCTGGGAACCGCTCTCTGATGATGATTGTCATTTTGGACAAGATCTCTAGGGAATAACTCGCAGAGGAATAAATCCACATCGTCGCTATCTCAGTCAGTCATTGACAGACAGAAAAAAATAATTAAAAAATAAAATGCCAACACAGTTCTATCGGTAAAGGAACAAGAGCTCGGAAGGATCTATATATATACAGTACTACTAAGTCATTAATACAGACGTGTCCATTGTTAATTAGTTGACTTACCTTACCAACTAGCTTCAAATTAAATTAAACAACCAATAGGTTTAAATAAGTATATAAAATATGTAAGAAAAGTGACAGGCTAGATTTATTGCTTAAAGAGCTGTGTTTAGGCAATAAATATTTTAGAATATCTTGCACTTTTATGAAGGTAGTGTATTGCAGCGGGTTGACTCCAGATCGGCCACATGGGATATTAATAAATGAAAATAAAAATCCCTTCAGAGCAATATCTCTCAAAATACTGCAAACAAGCCTACCAATAAATAAAAGAAGCAGGTGGTACTGCACATCCTCATGTGTGCAGTAAACCTCAGGGATTATTAGAACTTTAACAGTTCTACGGTTGTAAGTAAAGGTTGGCTTGCTCAGAATACACAATGTGACCAACAGCTTATTTGGTGATCTGGGTAGTGCCAAAAATATAATTTTAATAAAAATCTGATACCTATACAGTAAAAAACACCAGAATGACAACCACATAGTAACAGGACTGAATTTTTTATTTACATGTGTAACCCTTTTTTTAATTTTTTTTTTTATTTTTAGCATAATTGAAATTGACTACTAGTACTCTTACTTCAAATAAGAAGTAAAAGTATTATTATTATTATTATTATTACTAGTAGTAGTAGTAGTAGTTGTAATAATATAATCATGACCTTCAAAACACTCATTACAAATTAACATAGAACAAACCATAATGAATGTCGTACATTCATGACCTGTATGGACTGGGTGTCCTCAAAACATTCAAGAAATGTGAATATATATTTGTACGTTTTTCCCCCCCCCCCATTTTATTGACTATTGGAGAATGTAAAGTGTTCATTCACTTCCGTCTGCAGCTCTTTCTTTCTCACACCCTCTGTATCAGTTTTGATGCCCGATAAAATTAAGCTAATGTTTCAAGCTAACCCTAGCTAAAATAAGTAAAAACAGATGTCTCTGGAGAGCTTCTTTGAAAAAGGGAAGGGACCCAATTATGAGACAGCAGATGAGACTCTAAGACTGCCAACAAAAATAATGCATCATTTAAAAGAAAATGCCAGGAGTCCTACCTAAATTACAGGCTTTTTCGCAACAGGTGATTCACATGCTCCAAGCCCGCTCTGTATAACAGATGTGACCTTAAAAGAATGCTCAAGACAACTTCAACTCTGCTGACATTCTGGATTAAAATCAAAACAGAATATTGCCACAAAAGCACTGAAAACCCTGGTCCCATTTACAACAACCTATCTTTGTGAGACGTGTCTGCAGTGACTGCAACAAAAATGTAATTATGGAACAGACTGGACATAAGGAATACAGGTCAGGTGTCATTGTCTCCCATCACTCTTAGATGGGACCATTTCAATCGCAGCAAAACAAGCTCAGGGCTCACACTAATTTTGCGTTATACAGTAGTATGTTGCACTTTATTATACTTTGCTATGAGTGCGCGATGGCCAATGCGTGGAAAATTGTCTTACATAAAACTGGCCCATCGTGCAAAATGTTGGAGACCACGTCTCTACATCAAACACACATGGAGTCGTCTCTCCCACTCATGATCAACTTGTGGTGTTATGCATGTAATTGCACATTACTCTGCTCTGAAAGCAACAGCTTCCGAATTGAACTATTAGAATTATTTCAATATGCCCTTTGTGTCAAAGGCATTATAACCCACATATATATATATATATATATGTTTGACTTCCAGTTGGCGCAATAGGCACCTGTGAGCATTTCAAAGTCACCAGTAAAACTAAATAAATGAATACAAAATAAAGCACTAGGCCGCACCTTCCTCACTAGAAAATATACTGGATCGTCAACATGTAAGCAAAGCTTCACAAAAAGTAATAAACTTACAAATTAAAGCTAATACAAGCTTACAAATTCTAGCTAATACAAACCTACAAATCCTAGGTAACACAAACTTACAAATTCTATCCAACACAAATCCTAGGTAACACAAACTTACAAATTCTATCCAACACAAATCCTAGCTAATACAAACTTACAAATTCTAGTCAACATAACCTTACAAATTCTATCCAACACAAATCCTAGCTAATACAAACTTACAAATTCTAGGCAACACAAACTTACAAATTCTAGCTAACATAAGCCAAAGGTTAACACAAACTTACCAATCTTACATTAGCAAACACAAATTCTAGCTAATTTTCTAGCTCACAAATTTTAGCTACCACAAACTTGCAAATTCTAAAAAAAGAAAAAAAAAACTTACAAATTCTGCTGAACACAAATTCTAGCTAACACACTTGCATATTTTATATAGCACACCCTAGCCAACACAAACTTTAAAATAATATCTCCCACAATCTAACACATCTTAGCTATCACAAACCTAGAAATTTTTGCTAACAAATTCTAGTTAATGGAAACCTTACAAATTCTAAACTTCATTTTAATTTTTAAGTAATTTACACCTTTATGCCTTAAAAATGTGTCAATCGTTTTAATATTAATGACAAATTTATCATTTAAGGGCAACACAACACATGCGCAACAATATGTATCTTAAGTTAGGCTTTGGCATGAACAAAGTCTTCAAAAGCAACAGTCAGTTTTTATTTTAAACAGATTTATTTAAAATCAAATCTAACTTGATTGAAAGGAATTTTAAACAATTTAAATTCAAATCAAATCGAACTTAACTAAAAGTAATTTTAAAACATACTTTTAAAATTTATTACGAATATCTGAATGGTCTGTTTTTGACATCAGGATTTATGCAAGGAATATATAATAAAATCAAATAAATATATAATATAAAAATCTAGTGAAATTATATATAATGTTGATATAATTTTGACATTTAAACTTTTTTTTTATATATAAATGCAAGATATTTTACATGTTCATACCATTGTTAACCCTTTCGTGTGTTCATCTAGCCTCTAAAAATATAATACATGCTTACCTGCAAGATGTGTTTGCTTTCCCCATTTTCCATTCCCAGAGTGATAAAGTAATTGGCATCAACACTGCCCTAGATTCTGCTACAAATTTAATATTTTTTAATTCAAATCACACAGTCAAAATTTTGCTTATGGAAAAGACAATTCTCCATTAAGCATGATATAATTTTTTGTCATGTCTGTGATGGTTTTAAATTTTATTTGATTACCAAAAAAAATTAAACATTTGTTTGCAAGGTAAAAGTTGGGGATCATTTGCTTGTTTAATGATGAACTCTATGATGAAAGCTATGATGATATATATATATATAAAATAATTTTTTCTTCTTCTTCTGGATATTAACAGTGTTGTCAATTTTGTTAAGGCATTGAACACTCAGGAATTTGACTTAGAGTAATCTTTATTATGAATCTGTACTTTAAAAAAAAAAACCCATAGACCTTGAGTCAAAATAAAAAGCTTGTGGCCTCCGGCAAGCTCAAGTACCGTACATCAGTTGACGTGTTGAGACTAGAACATTCATCCTAGACGCATTCAATTCTAATTCATCAAGGATATATTATACTGTATAAGACACATGCTTAAGTATTCAAAATGAATACTTATTTTTAAAGGAGAAATCTCTTTTTTTTAAAGGAGAAATCTCAGAATACTTACAAATTCAATTTAACACATGCTAGCTAAAACAAACTTACAAATTTCATTACAAATTAAATGCATTTAACCCAAAGTTCTAATAGGAAGGATAATATTTAAGTCATGTGACTGCAGGATCTGCACTGTGATGAGAATGGGAGTAGCATCTGTCCATACTGTTGTCACACTAATGATTTAATTAATTTTACTGTAAATGGATGGTTTTGCCTTTTTTATAAGCAGTCATTGAAGCCATGTAAATTGCACTTTAGTAGTAGCTCACATGCCTCTAACTTTTTCTAAATAACTCAACCTTAACCAGTACCTCACTTTTTTGGTATGTTTTTTTTTAAATGTCCAGATTTATTCATTTATTTGGCCAGTCTGGGGTTCGGTTTTAGAAGTAGACAGTGTGCTTTCTGGATTGCCTGTTTACTCTGATAATAAGTAAATAGTCCTACTTACATAAATATGATTGCTAAACATCCATAACCACCGCTGATGTAAAAAGAAGTGATCAAAATACTTCTCGGGAAAACGAGATGATGAAAATGATGAAGTGAAGCAAATGTCACTCCCTGTCCCACCAGTGATGAGTGCATTAAGTTCAAGCGCCACATCAACTCCCACCTTTTGACCTCTTCTTCCACACAAACTGGCATTTAGACGATGTTAGTGTAGTGAACCCAAGTACATTTCGGCAGTGCGGAGAAGGACTCGCTCTTGGAGAAAGATGAGAGCGGCACTGCGCTCTACCCCACAGGCAGCCCTGCCTTTAAATCAGCTGCTCGAGTGTTCACTTCTAGTTTAGCAGGTCAGTGGTTCGAGGCCTGCTTTAGGCAAACTCAACGCAAGTTAGCCCACAAGGTCAGCAAATACTAATTGGAACGTTTCGGTGGTATGTCAAGTGAGAGATTTAATTATTTACCAATGAACATGGTCCAACAATTGCAAATTAGGTAGACAAAACTTACATCCTGGAGCAGAACGCACAGCAAAACAGGTAGCACGTTAGTAGAGGGAGTGATTAAGACTTAATCCATCATGTCCTAATTGAAGCCAAATTCTAGTGTAACAAAAACATTGGACTTTTTTTTAATTATTATTATTTTACTGTTTGAAGCATCTTCCAGACTCCATCACTGCACAGGTCATGGGTTTAGTAAACCACAGCTGTAGTTTGTGTGTTAAATAGGCTCTGGTACCTTTCAATGGCCTTCAGACTCTATTTTGATCTAATGGCAAATTTATAACCTTTTCTTTTTTTTTTAATCCCTGGTGCTTTGTGAGGAAACAATGACAAACTGCTTCATTGAAGTTCAGCTCAGAAACATCAGATGATGTGTCTCAGTCCCAGATTTACAGTTGTACCAATCTACCATTCAGCTGCTCCTCATGAAATCATCTTAAATGATGGCTTGTATTGCCAGGACACACTTTATTTTTTTTGTAAAAAAGTAAAAAGAAATAATTGTAGTATATGACGGATAATAGCACACACTTTCACCAAAAAAAATTCTTGTACAAGTGAGCTGGAAAACTAAATCATTTCACAAACCTCACCTAACAAACTTTCCAACATCCTGTTAATAACTGAGAAAAGTTCAAATTATTTCCTGAGCTACAGTACTGCTCATTCTTTTTCTTTAAAAAAAATAAAAAAACTTGGCATTCAGCATGAACCAGCATTAAGGTTGTGTTATATAAGACAGACTCAATTTTATCTGCAGCGGTTGCGCCAGGGGAGTTATTTGTTGTGGCTGCTTTGATTCCTACATAAGAATTTATTTTCTAATGATAATGTGGGAGTTCCCTATATCCTGGCTGTCATTCCTCACTGGTGAATCAAAAGAAAGCACAGGGTATTAGATATTAATTAAGCTGTGATAGCATACTATGCCTGGACTTTATCATCTTAAAAGAAGCACAGACAGACACGGAGAACAAACATTGCATTCACAGGAAGCATTCACAAAACCGAATGCTTTCAAGGCTTTGAATCGAGTCGCACATGGATTGTGTTTGAATGCAAAATCCATCATATGGGCATTAAGAAGCATCATGCGGCCACACTCGGCTAATCTGTGAGTGATTGGTGAGGGCCCTCAGGACATCTTCACACTCCACCTCCTGCCCTCCCAGTGCTTTGCATTACACACTTAATAGTCAGTGGCTAGGAAAGATGGCGTACAACGGAGAGATAAAAATATCTCCTTTGGTCTTTATGTGGACGAGAGAGCATAAGCTTTCCAAGAGTGCGACACCGTGTGAAATAAGATTTCTCACTTTCCACACTATCAGTACGTGAACTGTTCACTCCTCATGCAACAGTGCTATATTAAAAGGGTGATCATAAGTAAGGATTTCACACGAAAAAAAAAAATCCTGAGGCTTAATAATTCCTTTTCTTGATGAGCAGAACCATTATATTACTCTGTATAAATGTAAAGGAGTGAAACAGCAAATTCCTAACGATAACTTAGTAAACCATCATGTCACTTCATCTTCATATTTAATATCAGGGATTGCAGCACATTGAAAACCTGCATTCTCATGGTTTGTATGCAGATTCCCTACGTACTGAATAGATCAATAACGGTAGAGCTTGTTCATGAAACACAAGCCAAGCACAAGCTATTTCGATGCGAGTAAGATCAACACCAACGCTGTTGCTATTTTCGTATTCAGTTGTGTAATGAAGCTTGGCCTACATTTCAAAACAATGCATACGGTACACAGGCTTAATCAACAATGGAGGGCAGCCAGCAAAGAACAAAAAGATCTGATAAGGTGTAATTTAACTTTTTTTTCTTTTTTTTTCTAATTTGGATCAAATATTAATATCATGCTGAGGCTGTCATACGTGTGTTAATGAAAATGACTCATTCAATAAACATCCACAGTTCACTGGGGGAAAGGGTGGAGGACGCTTTGTGGCGTTATAATTAACGGTTTATGCAAAGTGCATGATCTAATTTCAAAATTTGCTGCTTGTTAGTTGATGAATAGATTAGGAAAGGCTTGTAAAAACGATAACTTCTTAGCTGGTGCATGATTCTTTGCCAGCAGATCTTGCAAAGACTAAAAATATGCATAGCAACAATCAGTCTCTATCTGACTGACAAATGAAAGAAAGTACTGCACTTCTTTTAAACTAGAGTCTTGTTGAGTTGTTATAACTACTATAAATAGAGCCAATCAGCTTTTGGTTTCAAATATTAACCATTATACCTGGTTATTCATACAATTATCCAATCAGCCAAACATGAGCTTTAGGTAAAGTTCAAATCGCACATCAGAATCTGTTGTTTTGACAACAAAATGAGTGATGCGCCAGACTGGCTTGTCTGAGTATTTCAGAAACTGCTGATCCCCTGGGATTTTATTCATAACTCTCTCTAGAGGAAAACAAAATGGTAGAGAAAAATCGGGGAGGTGACAGTTGTGCAAGAAGAGCTGATTGGTTAATGAGAGAGTTCAGGAGAGAGAGAGAGAGAGATGATCACAACACCGGAGCATACTTTTTACAACCATGCTGAGCAGAAAAGCATCTCTGAATACACGTGTTAATCTTTGGCAATATCATTTGTGTACATTTATGGCATTCGTCAGACACCATTATCCAAAACAGCTCACAAAAGCGGGTGCGGATGCACTAGAGTGGCAGGCGGCCACGTCATATTCCAATCAGAAGAAGAATCTGAGGCTGCACTGGGAACAGGTTCACCAAAATTAGACAGTTGAAGGTTGGAAAAACGTCATCTGGTCTGTTGGATGTTGATTTTTGCTGAAGCACACAGATGGTAGGATCAGAAATTGGTGCCAAATGGATGAATCAATCCATTGACCCACGCTGGATTGTGTCAACAGTTCAGGCCGGTGGGGGTAGTATAATGATGTGGGGAATGATTTCTTGGCACATGGTGGACCTCTTGATACTGATCAAGTGGTGTTGTTGCGCCACAGCTTATCTGTGCTTATTGCTGCTGACAGCGTTCACCTCCTTATGTGTAAATTTCCCCACGTTAATGCACAATATACAAGGCATACAGTACAAACGGTCTCAAATTGGTTCCACTGACATGACAATGAGCTCAGGGTACTTCAGCCAGGACATCTGAACGTAATAGTGCATCCTTCAGATGTGAAACAGGAGATTCGCATCATGAACGAGTAGCTGATAAATCTGCAGCAATTATGTGCAGCATGAACAACAGCTAAAATATACATTGCATTCACCTTTGTCCCTGTGTTATAGCTGGCACAGTGTTAAATAAGCACATCATTCGCAGCTAGCAAGCAGGCCGGCTGTTCGTAAGTAAATCAATCAGAGAAGGATTCAATCTGCAAACACTATCCTGTACGTTTGCCCTCTCATATTGTATGGGTCACTTCGACAGAAATATCATCAGGAGTCCTCAATCACACGCTGTGTTATTTTACAGGCCACATCATCTCATGTTGTCTGTCTTCAAGCCTTCGAGCTCCAGGAACAGTTTACCCTTCTATACCCATGAGTCAGGACATATCCAACTGTAAACTCAATTCACTCCCAAAGCCTGCAACTGTTTGTTGGACAACTGATTACACAACACTGTTTAAATACTGACTCATAGCATGCGTTTCCAGTCCATTATAAAAATAAATAAATACATTTTTAAAAAGCGCAGGGTTTTCTTCTTTGCCAATGGGACAAAGGCTACAGTATTTGGCAGGACATCTAATAAACTCTAAAATAAACATTCGAGGCATAAACCATTGTCCTAAATGCTTGTCCAAGGTGTTAGAAATGTTGAAACACTTATGAGAGGAGCCCATCTGTCACAATGACTGCTTTTATCCGATGACTTTCAAAACACCAGTTGGACAAACTATATTTCTTAAACAAAATTATGAAGCATAATTTGCCTGAAAGATAATTTTGCCAAATAACAATTAGGTGATAACACATAATGCATAACTACAAAATTTCAATAACACTACGAAGATAAATTTCAAGACGAAAACAGTTAGGAGTGCATTTAAGCAGCTGTTGAATAAAATAAGTGAATATATTATGTAAAACATATGGCAGAAATGGAGCTGTGTAAATTGTATTACTATATTCTTGAACGATAATTGAAAGAAAGATTTCTTGCCATTCTAAGTTGGAAGCTATTTAAATGAATAGTTTTGCTATAATATTTATAACATCTAAACACACACACACAAAAAAAAAACATATTTTAAACTAGTACAACACCATTTACTGTACGGTTTGCTTTTAATGGTCTTGTACTAGTAGAAAGTCTTATTACTCTAGTATGTGTAGGGTGTTTTAAGACAGATTTTAAGCCTTAGGCCATAACTGTCCCATTTTCTAAATGGGACTCATAATTAAGCATTGTTGATATGCTGGTAGTAAAGGCCAATACATGTCACTGCCAAACACCATAATCTGCTTCACGCGACATTTTCCAGGATGGTGGAGAGATTCACAGCAACAGGATGAAATGGCAATTTTCAAGCTTCTCGAGGTAGAAAAATTGGTACAAAGCCTTTGAAGAGTGAAACAATGCTGTTTATTGAGTTCAGGACAGATTGATCTGAGAGAGTACTCAGTGAGGAAAACAGGTAAGATTAGGTGATCAGGCATGGCTGAGTTTCAGCTGATGCATCTGTAGCCAATCGATGTGGAAGATATTACATGATTGGTATTTGGGAGAAATGATATTACTGGAATTTTTGAGGGAGTAAGAAATAAAGAACTGGAGAAAGTCTTGGGACCTTTTTTTTTTTACTTTACTTCCTTTACTCTGTGCCATTACATTTAAAAATGGTTAAAATCCTAATATACGAAGGGGTTCAAATCAAACTGGGGCTTGTAATAATTTCTTACGAACAATGATGTACAAGCAACTGACACTTACAGAACACTTCAAGCACACCACAGTGATAAGACTCTTCGCCACAGTGAAGCATTTGAATGGTGCGAACGTTATAAAGAAGGCCGTACATTCATGAATGATGGTCGTGGCCGAGGTGGCTCAGACCCCACTCCAGTCGTTCCGTGAACATTCGGCAAGTGGACCAAGTGGAACACCTGCAGCAGGGGATTATAGAGAGAAATAAAGGAGTCAAAGAGTCTTTACTCTCACGGCGGTGTTCTGTTATCTGCATTATCAAAAGTCAAGTTTGACTTGAACGCCGCTCTTATAATTCGTTTAATCTTAAATCGACACGCGAGAGCCCATTACATTAAGAACATCTACTGTATTGCAGCAACAGTGTCCCAAATAGGCAATGATGCTTTTGCAATAAGCAAACGAGCAGTTTGGAGGTTGTGTCAGTGTTGGCTAGCTGAGTGCGCTGTTCATATCCTAAAGCCTGCAACAGTTTATTCCACACTATTTAGACTTTTCTTGCTTAAAATAGTAAGTGGACATTTATACTTATTTACACCATCTGATTCAGCAGGTGATGACATCAGTGACCACCTAAACCTTTGACGAGCTTTCCTTTCATTATTTAGCCAAAACCATGCATCAGTCAGTGTGTGAGCTAAACCTCAGTAGGTATAATGACAGTGCATCAGATCAGGTGTCATCTTCAGCCCGTTGAAGGTGGATTAGAGCACTGAGTGTCTGGTGAAAGCCATGTGCAATACTCCATCATAGCCCAGTGTGTGGGACGAATGGATATATAATATACGGACGTGCTGAAAGCTTGACGATGCCCACACATTTCCAGTACTCTTTAGGTACAGAGCAGCCTGTCCAAAGGGAAATGTGTCAAGAGTGGCCTGTGCAGCTGAAAATATGAAGCATTTGTGCATCTGCATAGGATCCTGCCATATGTACCAAAGCAGGTGTACAGGGGTTCGGTCACTGATGGATGAAATGCTTCAGAAGATGAAACAGAACATCTGCGCCAATGACAGAACTGGGTCCAACAGTTGTCAATGAATTCCGCTTTCACACAGCTGTATTCATGGCAACAGAGCACAACATCAAGTTTTTGGTCTTTTTTTTGGTCTACTGAACTCCACAACTAATCTGTTACCAAGCAACAACGGACACAGATGAACTTCTCAATTTATCTGAGGCCACAGAAACATGGACATTGCTTTAGGACTAAAAATCCCTCTACGAGAGTCAATAGTTATTATTCAGTGTGGCATTATAAAGCCTCTGTGGATTGGACTTGTTTGTCTGGCACATCTTCAATTAAATTAAGGTCTGGGAAATCTGTTCAACAACTTCAGTAATAAATGTTTTACAAGTGCAACTGCCCACTGTACATACTGTTGATTCATATTTCATAGCTATAGTATAACCGAGTTATAGATTGTTCTAACATAATAATAGTCTGTTTTTAGCTAGGAGTTGGATGAAGAATCCTATTCATGATTAAAATAATGAGCATCCACAAAATCCTGGTTGTACGAAATGAGAGAGGATTTTCAAGATGTTTCTTCCAACCTCCCTCTCAGTACTAAGAAAGTTTTCTACGGAAATCCCCACCTACAGTACAGTACCGTACATCAGTAGATGCACAACTATTGACTATGAAATAGGGACTATGAGACTATGAAAAAGTTAAAAGTGAAAGAAATGTGTGTGTGTTTTGTGGGGGATAGGATAATGATTACAACCAGCTAAATAAGTACACTAATATGCTGTCATTATGACACCAGCAAAAAAAAAAAAAAAAAAATGATGCAAATCAACACCAGCTCTCTCCATAGATTTTCCCTTTCATTCGGTCATGGACTTTCCATCTTTACGTCCATTTCTGGTTTGAACCTCCCACTACAAATCAAAGCACAGGATACATAACCGTGGCAGAGGCTGGCAAAAGCTCACAAAGCCTCAATGATTTAAAAGCACGTTTTATCAACACCAAAGGCTTGACGCAAATGAATCACACTTTTTCATCAAGCAACTCTTTCATTCGTTTATCCATTCGACCACCGCCATGTCTCTGATTATGGCATGTTGGCACACAGTGCAGGTGCTTTTTTACAAGCAGGAAAAAAAGCACACTGATGTGTGATAAAACAGATTTAAATCTAATCACAGGCAATTTATCAGAAAGAGCTGCTTGACGTTAAAGGATGGGTTGATTTTATGGATAGAAAAATAAAGTGATGAAAGAAATACTCAAACAGATAAATGGATGAATATACAAATGAATATCATCAAGTATATTAAATATAAATATACATCAAGTAAATTAAGCTAAAAAACACAAAAATACTTCTACATTTATTTAGTTTTAATTTTTTTTTTCTTTTTTTTCTGCAAGTGTTTAGATTTTTCACAAAAATTTACAGGTTAATTTATTTCCTAAAGAAATGAGCCACAGCCTAAGACAGTTCAGCAGAGCTGAGCAGAGTAACAAGCTAGGGGGCGTCCTTTATGTGAGGTCACATTATGAGGAAAATCTAACCGGCTTGTTGAATTCCTGGCAAAAAACAAAAATACTTTTTTTCTGTTTTGAAACAAATACTGTTTCAAACATTGTTTTAAACATTGACAAAAGACTATATTTTGCATATTCGGTGTCTTGTAAGGTATGATAATTACCAGAGGGATCAAAATATCAATCACAGAATTACCCCATGGTTCAAGAGTTAAAGTCTTTTTGTTAGGCTGTGGAGTTATTATTTTTTTCATTATTATTATTATTATTAAATATTAAATCACCAACTAACTATTCATATTAAGAATCTGATATAAATTTAACAGAGTTAGCAAAGTGATTTGTCTCCACCTGCTAAAAATGTCTCTTCTCCATGTCAACATTCATGATTCTTAAGGATGCCACATGCTGTTTGATGGCTACTACGTCAAAGCATATTTAATCACAGCAGATGTTGTGGGTTCGTCAAACAATGTGTTGCTTTATGATTGGATATCCTATACATCATATCCTATTAATATATCTTATGGCAGGTTAAGTGACATCAATCATCAAATTGTTGCCTTCTGAGTCATAACCTAGTGGAATCTCTGCTCTTGTCAAATATCAACTTGGCGCTTTCTGACTTAAAACATCATTTATCACATCATAGAAGAACAAGTGGTATCATCAACTATCGACCTGTTACCTTACCAAAGTATGACTGTTGACACTTGATTCCTAATATGTCCCATCCCTTGACGAGTGCCGCTATAAAGAGATGATATGATCAATGCTATTCACTTTTCTTGTCTTTGCGGATCAGTATACGAGTGCGAGTGTGTACAGTATATGAGCACGGCCATTTATAAGGACATGTCATTTGCATGTATGTTTCAGCTAACGCTGCAGATTTTTCACAGCCTTTAAAAAAAAAAAACTAGATGTTCTCTAGAAGACAATAAGCCATATAGGAAGTACTGTATGTTGAACAAAATCAAACGTTCAAAAGCAAAATATTTATATCTGTTCATCAAAGGCGAGGTTTCTGCAAGCTGCCGTACTGTATGGCCACTGGAACTCCTCGGGCAGCTGAAAACTGATGAGACATCTGGGGATATTAGTCTACTCTCTCTTCAGTGATGAAAGAATTAAAAACATGGAACCATATAGTCTCTGTTTAGGAAGCAAAAGCTGTTCTTAAAAAAAGAAGGAGAAATTCTAGCTAGTTAGCAGGGTCAACATACCGTACCAGCAAACTAGTACATTTATTTAATATCATCTGGGAATACAAATGAGAACGCTAAGCATTTCAACGTGCAAGTCTTTGTAATTCGTGATCAAACCATAGAAATGTACAAAGCTACTGTAGCTCATTCTTACAATGCAATTCTACGTATATACTCGTAAAATTCCCCTATCCTTAAAGTGAGCTGAAGGGGTTTTAGTTCGCATGACCAATTTTCTAACCAATCAGCACTAAGAACTCAACAGCGCTCAGTTTAAAATTATTACAAACAATACATTTTTATTTGTAATAAAAAGTCTTATATTTGTTGGAAAAAGAGGCGACAGTAATGAATGCGTTTTCACTAGCGCTCTCAGACTTTTGGACTCCACTGTACAAACAGGGATATTTAGAGCACTAAAAAGACACCGATACAGCGAGCGTCACAGCATCTGGAAAAATCTATATGCTTAGTGCATTTGGCAGTAGCTATGCTCCGACTGGGTAATGTCAGACAGAGAATGCTTTTTCAGCATCACTTTTAGTACCTGCACAAATTAGCCTGAAGGCGCTCATCAGCTGAGGAGATGTGCTCTGACAGCAGAGCAGCATGACTGATGTCATACGGCTGATGAGCACAGCTCATGTTAAGTCTTCAGAAATGCCCCAGGAGTCTGTACTTTTATATACACACTCAAAGGGGGGGGGATGGGGGGGGGGGGGAACACCAGTCACTGTCAGTGCTAGGCTTTTAAGTCTTCAGAACGATTCGCAATGACGTTAATCAGAAAGACACCTGAAAAAAGGGAATTTAAGAAATAATCTGTTTTCATACGGGATTTCCTGAACTGTCAACATTTTTTGCCTTTTAAAGTTGTTTTTAGCAACGACAAGACATTGTGTGATAGACATTGAGATTCCATTTACTAGGGATGGAAGTAACATGATCTACATGGATACTTGTACAGATAAAAATATGATGAGCAAAAAATATGATGTCAGAGGAGAATGGCCAGACAGGTTCGAGCTAACAGACAGGCAACAGTAGATCAAATAACATCTTGTAACAACCAAGGTATACCGAAGAGCATCTCTGAATGCATGTCAAACTTTGAGCAGACCACAATGGGTGCCACTCTCGTCAGCTAAGTGCAGGAAACTGAGGCTAGAATTCACATGGGCTCACCAAAATTAGACAACAGTCTGTAGGGGAAAGTGTTTCCTGGTCTGATCAGTCTCTATTTCTTTAAAGATGGCAGGGTCAGAGAATTTGGTGAAAACAACATGAAAGCAGGGATCAAACCTGCCTCAGATCAACGATTCAGGCTGCTGCTGGTAATAATAATAATAATAATAATAATAATAATAACACATTTTATTTATTTAAGCGCTTGTTTTCTGGATACCCAAGGGCGCCATCCAGATCAAGCAAGAATAGGTTAAACAATCAAATAAGATAACATTGATAAGAGAGATGAAGTTTAGTAGTAAGAGAAGATTATGGGTGGGGGGGATTATGAAGTGCTTTAACTCTCTACGGTATTTGATGGGGGGCCAGTGGAGTTGTTGAAGGGTGAGGGTATTGTGATGATTTAAAGGTTATTGGGTTATGATACAGGCAGCACAGATAAGTTGGAGTTTATGTATGAGTTTTTGTGGTTACCAGTTCGAAGTGAATTACAGTAATCAATACGTGAGGTGACTAGCGCATGAATGAGAGTGGCAAAAGTGTGTGGAGCGAGGAACCGTCTAAAATAAAGCTAAAGCTGTGGTTACAGCAAGATGATTTACAGGATAATTCAACAGAAAGTCGTGTGAACAAGAGTTTTGTACTACCAAAAAGGACACCTGAATGTGAACAATGCTTTTACAGCATTAAACCTTACTACCTACCTCTCAGAGGCACAGTCAAGTGCACAGATTAGAAAAATATCCCAGATTAGACTATGGCCATTTCAGGCGTAAATTCAAATACAGATAAAAAAAATAAAAAAAACGGAAGCATGAAACAGATCCAGATAGTGGCTACTCCTTCAGTGAAACACTGGGTTTAAATGCATACTCTCCACATGATCAAGAACGGGTCGGCTCGTCTGTGGCTCGGCATCCCAACACGCACTATTAACAGGAGTTGACATCGCTGACGCAGACTCATTATGTACACACTGAACCATGGAACAAATCCCACCCTCGAACACTGTGGAGAAAGAGGGGAAAAAAACTAAAAAGACTAAGACTAAAAAAAGAAACACCTCAAACAGATACAACAGCTGAGATGAGGGTGTAATATGCATTGTGCCTCAGAGTTGCTGTTCCCTTTCCTCCTGGAAATTATTAAATAGAATTCAATTGTAATACCAACGTAATGACTGCTCATGTTTTTAATGATTATAATACAAAAATATATATTTTAAGCATCAACAACAAAAAAAAGTGTTTACACGAAATATGCTTTGGTATCACAGGTATTCCCCTATTTCCTGTGCGAAAGCCTCTGAATGAATAATTAATATTACTTGTGAAAAAGAGTCAGGACATTTCCTGTCAAGTTTTGCTGAGCACAGATGAAAGCTTATTAGGCCCTGAGATGCAAAGTCAGAAGAAGTGAGAAAGAGCACTGGTGGCAAGTCGGGTCAAACGCACTTTCACATGACTATTTTGTTTAATTGCTGGTGATGAGAAGAGTGCTCAGTTCCTCTGTTAAGCTATCCTATTATCTTAGCAGCATCTTACCTGCACAAATCCCAACTTTAATCAAAAATGATTTATATAGCTTTCATATAAACCTTTAACATCAACACAACGTGGAAGTGTGAGGCGACAATGCTAACCATGAAGTCTCTGTGCTGCCACTTCACCATTATAATTATAAGCAATAAAAAAATAAATAAATAATACGACAGCTATTCAGGTACAACTGGATTGTTTAATTATGCAGAATTTCAGAACACAGTGATGACAGAAAAAAATACCTTTCTCTCTCTCTCTCAATATAATGTCCTGCTACGCTAATGCACTTATCCCAGCTTTTTTTCTTTTTATTTAAATAAAACACTGTACACAACCAGTCAAAGTTTGGACCTACCTTCTACGGTACCTCGGTGGTCTTTCCTGATTTTTATTTCTTTATACATTGTAAACTGATGCTGAAAGCATCCAAAATATACAATTAAATCCTTTGAACAGTTGATATTGAGACTTTGTCTTCATAACAGCTCTAATCTGAGGTGCTGTTTGTTAATTGGTGATTTTGGCAGCAGCGAGAAGCGAGATGTTTTGGTCTTGCTTTCCCGGGATGGAACATCTGACCATCGTGTCTTACAAAAACAACTGATGGTTGTTACCTAATGACATACATGTTATTTCATAGTTTCATAGAAAAAATCCAGTATTGCTGCAGAATGTAGAAACGTGTGCCCAAACCTTTGACTGGAACGACACATTATGATTAAAAAATTAATCCAACATGGTGTCCACCCATACAAGTTGATGTGTAATTAGTTTCTATAGAATCAATAACATGTCAGTGTGTGTGATGAAATAAGCCTTCGTCTAGGCAGTTGCACGGGTACAGAAAGTTAATCAACACCTTTCGATCAATCAGAATTGAGAACTGAAATACGTTAAGATTAAAACAAAAATATTTCACACAACCAAGACCTTACCAAGAAGCTGTGTGAGTGCTACAGTCTGAAATCATGGCTTCTCTTCCAGATTATCCTTTAAATACAACACAAATTATATACAACAGTTAATTAATTAGAATGGGGTTCAGCTCTGCAGCCTAGTGATCTTTACAAAGTACAACTTTATAATTACACCCAGAAGGATTTACTCCACCCCAGCCCCCCCTGTGTCTAAGGAGACGTCACGAGTTGCCATGAAAACCAGGCCTGCTTCATCCCTATTCAGCCAAAGAAAGTTTTTTGAACCAAATCTAAAAGCCTATTTTGGAAACTAACACAACACAAGGCAATAGGTACTGTATAATCCTAATATATCTCTTCAAACATACGAAATATCTATGTGATCAAAAGGTTTTTTTGTTGTTGTTTGTTCTTTACCATAAAAAAGCATAATAAAAGTCAAGTTTCCTGTTTTAAACTGTTCAATGCAATAAATTCAGTTAAATGAACTGAAATGAACAGAAATCTGCCTATTTTACATTTAAAATATTTTATATTTTACAGCAGATTCAAGTTATTTAAAAACAAAAATTAATTGCAACACTAATATTGTACTCAACATAAGATCATCAGCTTGTTTTCTCTCACATTTCCACTATACTGAAAAAAATCAATACGTCCTCCCGAGAGAACTCCAAAGAAACACTGCCTAACGTGTAGAATCGGAGGTGTTGACAGAGCAACTCTGTCACAATATCCTTTTAAAATGCCTTCAGCGATTTTTGGCATGTTCAGCTTTTTAGCTTTGCCAGTGCAAAACAGTCATGTCACTATTTTGCTTATGGAACAACAAGATGGAAACATATAGACAGCAGTATTCGCTAAGGCCCAGTGATTTGCTTTTTTAACCATAATTGGCATTTCTTCAGAACATTATGATTCAAGTAATGTAATATGCTTTCAGTGCATTCGTGACCCATCATAAGTCATGTACAAGTCAAGTTGTACAGGTTAGTTTTGTATACAGGGTGCAGTGGGTGAAATTTACTGTAGCAATATTTTCAATTTTGGTAAGACTTGGGTGATAAATACCTTGTCTGTTTGATCATTTAACACAACTGAGTAAGTTTTACTACTATAAATTGTTTTAAAAGCACTTATGAACACTATTTAAGCTGGTTCTCCAGGTGTTATAGAAAGGCATGTTTTTTTTTTTTTTTTGCTATAAAACTGCACTGCAGGCAAAGTTATTTTTGGATATACCAGGGAAATCCTGGCTTCAAAATGAGCCTGAGGGCTCCCTCTTTCTTACTACATCAGAGAATCCTCATTTAAATATTCTAAAAATAGGATTTTGACAGTTTTCCCCGAGACGCTTCTTGTAAATAATCTCGTACTGGCCACATTCTCAGCAACCCGACATCATTCTGTAATAAACCTGCTATCACAATAGAGCTTACAGTATACAGCCAAAAATCTGAAAATATGTGTAACTCAAATGACCCAAAATGCCACTTAATACCTGACTCAATGTGATGCATCACAAATGCGCTGAAAGCATAGTACATCTTTTGCTGCCACATTACCATAAATGAAGCTTTAAATGGCAATAATAATAATAATAATAATAATAATTGTAGCTTTGCAACAAAGTTAAATCATGTTTTAAATATGAAATAATGAAAGCTACCTCTACTTTACTTGCAGTGTTCCTTTCACTCCAAACCATCCTACTGTACAATAAATAATTGTACTTTCTACTTCACTACATTAGTCCATGCTGTTACATTACCGTACATATCTACAGTAGAGTGGTGTGTAGTATTTGAAGGAGTAATATCACCAACTGCTGACTAGTTACAGCTACAGAACATGACTTTGTGGACTTTTGCCACCTCTGGAAATAATGCTGTGATATTATGCCTGAAAGTTTTAAATTGAGATATGCACTTGAAGTATATTAACAAATAAAAATGTGTACATGTTTCCCCTGACTGGAAGCTACAGTAAGTAGTGTATTTGAAATAACTTGAATAAATAAAGCCCACTAATGGGTCAGAACATCACTTAGCAGGTAGTTCACAGGTACCACAGCTTGTAGCTACATTTCATACATCCTTCAGTGAAAGTAAATTTCCTGTGCAGTTATGTGCACAAGATCATCCAAATAAACGGTACTAGGAGAAAGACGACATATTCCAGTCACCGGCTCACCTATTAGTAGACGAGTGGAAGATTTGGGTTACAACCTCTTTAACAGCAATGCCCAGAAGTTCATTTATTATTCAATGGCTCTCGACAAGAGCACTGATGTTGTGGACACGGCACAGTATGTATTTATACAGGGCATTGATGAATCATTCACCATCGCTGAGGAGCTATCTACTTCACAGTTTGAAGAGCACTGAAACGGGAAAAAGAATTGTTTTCAAGTGCTGGCAAAACACTCAAACAAGTTGATTTGAAATGAAAAGAATCGGAAATGGTGCTGAGGACATGAGAGGGAAGATTTTCGGACTGATGGGTAGAATCAAGAGTCAAACAGATGGGCGTTTTATAACCAGTTCGCCCAGGGTTCTGAGGAGTGGTTTTGTAGCGCGAAGGTAATCCGATGACGTGGCCCAAACAATGGACGCTCTGACGTGCAGCATGCAATGCCGTGGAGTTCTGAAACTAGCACGAAAAAAAGCAAAAGGTTTCTCAGGATCGTGTGTGGATTTCAGCACCCACATGCATCATCTGACCCAGGTGGCTAGATCACAGGTGATTTAGAGACTACGTTAATTATAATCCTGGAGGTAATCCAAGAAACTGTGCACTGAGCAGCCACACACCCGGCACACAGTCTCAGGGGAGGACCGAGCATATCAGCAGTGCTGCTGTGGCTTTGATGGGAATTAAATGAAACACACTTTTACTCTCGCACACACACACACAAAATCCGGGACACTTGTGGGTCCTCGACAAGACAGGAAAAAAAAAGTTATTTTTCGATTAAAATACATTGACCAATCATGGCCCCTGGATCCAAGGCTTTGGTGTATTAAAAAAAAAAAAAAAACAGATATTCACACGGATTACCCACTCGATGCATCACATCTCCCATTTCGGACTCTTCTTAGTCTTACAGAGGGCCTGATCGTGAATCTGTAATAAAAGCATGCTCTAAATCTAATAACAACCGCTTTTTAAATGCAACAAGGTGTGGAGAAAATTTCACAGGAGAGTCCTTTTGTGCATGACCCTCCTCAAGCCTGCATGTGTCAAATAAAAGGCATGCTCCGTGAAATCTAGCGCAAGAAATGCTGTCACTAGATTGGTTTAGCTACGAAACGGGAGGGAGCTGAAAATCCTATCATTGAAGCATGTGATAGGCGAGTGGTACTGCGTCATAAAATATTACAGCCTGCATTTGCTCTATCGTTGGCGGAGTTGGAATCTAAAATGATGCCCTGCTCTCCGGTTGGGAAATACGTCCTTCCTCTAGCCATCAATCAGGATGTCACGGCTCTCCATGATTCTCCATGATTAGGGAGTGTATGCACACAATGTGGCTTGTCTTTTGCTTTTATACTGGTTTGTGGGGTTTGTCTGCCAAACATGTCTGCCAAATGCCTAAATGTAAATGAGCGTCAAGAGTTTGACTTTCAGCCAGCAACTGGAGTGAAATTCGATTTTACATCGCCATCATAAATCTAATTAAACAAAACGCTTTACCAATTTCTTTTATATTTTTCCATTTTTAAGGATAAAGGTTCCTAATACTGTCCCAAAACTGTGCCCATGTCCTGGACAGTAAAGTCATTCCTTTTAAAACACTTAAATAGAAAATAATAGAAAAGGGCCATTACTGATTTGATTTGTTGAAACAGGTGTATTGGGAGTAGAGAAAACATAAAAATATTTAGGATAGGGGGGTATTCCAAGAAAATGTGGGCTAGAAAAAAAAGGGGGGGGGGGGGGAGACGTAGAAGAAAAAGAAAAAAAAAAACGATTCCAGTGTTCTAGGTTGTGAGGACACTCCACTGGCCTGTTGGGCATCTGACCACCACTTTAGTCAGCGATTCATTCAACACAGCAATCTCAAAAATCAATCCAGAACTCCATTACTCCAGTGGTGCGGAGTCCTGAATCACTAGGGTTGACGCGATGTCACGGAGGCCTGCTACATCCGCTGGGACACTGCTCAGCAAACAAACCTTCAGCTCTTATTTGACCTCATTATTTGACCACTTTCTCGTAAGAGAAAGGGTCTCTAAGACTTTTGTAGAAAATCCTTGATTTCTTGAGACGTGCCCGGAACGATAGGATGACGGACAGCTTCTTGTACTGAGGCGGCATGCAAATAGGCCAGTCCCTCTGTCCTTCGAATTCTAGTCACAACACAAGGAGATTGTCACCATGGAAACTAATAGCATATCTTCCAGGCGGCCGGAGGAGAAAGGCAGGCTTCAGAGTTAGCGACGTTAGTGCAATGTGCGGCGTTGGCTCTCGGAGATAAAGTTGTTGAAAACTTGCGGATGCCATGTCTTCAGTGATCGCATGGTTTTATAGTGGGTTATAGAGCCTGTGTGAGTAAAAAGTCTGCAACTGTGAGTGGGTTTTCCTATAAAGGCTTGACCATTTTAACTCAAATGAAGGACCAATATATGTAATCCATGCCCTTCTTTTAGCTCCGACATGCCTCAAGGGCTGTTTGTTTTTCTGAACCACGTATCGTGTTCTTAATTCTGTGTAAATCAATTCCTCCAGAGTGATGTGTCTAGATTAAAGCAGCAAGCCAAAAGAAACGGTGTGTTTCAGTTATTTGGGAACATGTAATGGTGGGGGATGCAAACCACCTCACCTGTAGTAAATCACTGTAATGCACAAAATAGTGACTAAAAACAAGTGTCCAACATAAGATTAAACAGTTAATTAATAACTAGATGTCCCCATGAATCCGTTTTAATTGCACACATAAGCACGCTTTAAAATGTACAAGCCTAAATCTGTTGATTTCAACTGCACACTCAAGCACGTATTAAAAATGTACAGTGCCATCTTTTGAATATTGAGATGAAGTAGCATATCTTCTCTTCCCATGGGCCGATTGCGATGAAACAAAGCCTATACAGTATGTTACAGTACCTCAAGCTTGGACAAATACGCCTGTGAAAACACCATTTAAATGCATTCTGGAGTTTTTATGTGATGTGTGCACAAACAAACGGACAAAAATGTTAAAAATAAAAAATAAAATAAAAAATCTTGATGTGTTCCAGTACTCATCTTACTCCCAAATATCGCACATTTTCTAAATATCTTCATTGTACAGACATGGCAACTTTACAGTTTTATTATATGTATAGATAGATATACACATTAAGTAATTATTATACCACACAGTGGACCTTTTCGCAATACATTTTGGTTACTAAAATATAAAAGACAAAAAAAAAACCACATTAATAAATAATTCAATTATTGTCCTTATACTGAGTATACTTTCAATTAGATAATGTAACGTAAAAAAGCATTTTAATCAGCGTTCTATATAACTGACTATTACATTAACTATGAACTATACAATGTGCTGTCCATTAAACCACATTTTACATACAATTATATGCTGAATTTTTGCTCATCCTTCTTTGTCTGCACAAAAAATACAGCAGGCTCTTTTCATGCTCTGTAGCTGTATCTTATTTATTAATAGACATTAAACCCGGTGACAATGTCTGTCCACTTTTTATTTTAATCAATGTATGAGATGTTCTCCGACATGCTCTATGTATATAGAAATAATTGGCTTCTGATGGAAAAAAAGGAGGGGGACAATTGATACATCACGTCGCAATGCAAAAATTTTTTAAATAAACCCTCAACAAGTGTGCTTGCAAATTGGCTCGGAAAGGTTGAGAGGGGTCAATAATTAATATGTATCTTGGCTCTACAGTCTCATCTTTTATCTTTTTTTTTGTTTTTTTTTTTTGGTCTTTGGTCTGGCTAAAAAGTTGCAAAGTGTAAAGCCTGTGGACGAAAAGCACCTATTAGCTATATATGCCAGATTTATATATTTTTTTTCTGGGAGCTTTAGACATTTGACAAGTAATTATGGCCCATCACTGCACTTGCATCTTTGCAAAGGGGCCCAGAAGCAGCAAGAGCAGAATATAAATATACCTTGAGGTCCTAATAACGATACCGTGGTCTGTAAGCTGTCAAGGGCCGTGATTGTTTATCATGTCTAGAATGACTGTTCCGAAGTAGCAATATCACTCATCCTATTATCCTTTTTTGGGGGGAAAATGAATCTAGGCACTCCGTTCCTTTTTCTCCTGCATGTTCTTATCCTCTACTTTTCAAAGTTGATGGGAGCAGGAAACACATGGATGTTCCTTATTAACGGGTTGAAGAATGAAACAGGCACCTGAGAAGACATCCGTGCCTGCTAAACCTATTAAAATGTGACCTGGCGATGTCTGCTCCGTCTCTGTTCAGCTGGACAAGGAGGGGAGACGAGCTAATGAGACCAAGCCCCAGATTCAGTCCGAATCACAGTGCTGCCTTAGCTCTATATATAGCCCTGACAGCTCCATTAATTTTGGTGTAACGGCATACCAACATAGCACGCCACCTTACAACGTTTGCCTTGTTCACATCTGGAGCTGCGACCTTAATGTCAGCCGGGATACCCACCCTTCTTTTCAGACATTCTAGACAGAGAGCCTCAAACTGCAAAGAGATTCAGCTATGCTGATGTATCCATCCATATAAAGCCCTTCCTTGATGATATATTTAAAAAATAAGCACAAGTTAACAAAGATTCAGGAAGGAACGTAGATAAGAATCCGCTATGTGTTTAGAGTACTAAGGGCTGGCATGAAAGTTTAAAGAAACTCAGCAGTGTTCCTGATCTCAAAATACAGTTCCCGAGCAACTGGTCATATTGTGTTAAAGTAAATTTGCAATAAACTATATATTTGTACCTAGCATAGAATTTGGGCATTATTAACATATTAAAGCATGTATGAAATTAGGGGAAGACTTTATTCTAACACTCATGCCAAGGGTCTGTTGTTCAAATTTGCAACTACTGTAGGTCTGGTCTGGCATTACAAATGCAAACTGGTATGAGACATGCGTTAAAGAAACGTGTTGTGAAATTAGCTAATACTGAGTAAAAGCATTAGTCATGCTACATGCCGTCCCTTTGGGGAACATAGCAGTGGAGTCAAAAAAAAAAAAAAAGAAATCTACATCTCTCCTGCGTCAATGAGGCTAAGGTAAGCGGACGGCTGAGTGCCAGACAGCGTGGCACCAAATCAAATATTCCGACATCGCAGGATTTTTAGGCTTGAAGCTTGCGTGCTTCGGTATCCCACAGTCTGTTGCCGGAGCAGGTAATTAGGGCAGATTAGCACGTCAATCCACTGAGTACTCAATATCTGTCCTTTTTGCCTGGAGATCCGTTGGTGCATGCTACCTCTCCTGCAGTTTACGGCATGCTTACCCTTGGGGACACGAACCTATTACTAAGCCGATCATGCATCCGGTCAATTATGCAGAGGATCAGTGCAAGCTTCTAAAGATACGACACGCTACTTTGTCTTGTGCCTAACAGCCATTTCTCTGTCTCTGTACAGTCATTATTCAAAATCACCAACCAGCAAATCAATAGATTATATGCTAGAAAAGCATCTTATGGAATGAACATCAGTAATAAACACAAGCAAAAAGTTACACACCAGGGGTCATAAACATCCTCATCAATATGTACATAAAAATACAGTACACTATGCAAAAACTGTTTCTTTTATTTTGATAAGTGCAAACTCTCAAAATTACTTTACAGCAAAGAACCTTTAAGGCACCATTTGTAATTAAAACTGATAGTAAATAAGTACATGGTTCAGCCCAGAGCAACTGTGAAACGTGTGCAAATATGAATTAAACCTGACTATTGTTGGTTACATCCCTTACACCAACAATTCACAGAGAATCCTCAGTTAATCTTGCAAACATGAGCTAGCATAATACAGTGGAACCTTGGTTTGCGAGTAACGCGGTTTACAAGTGTTCCGCAAGACGAGCAAAGATTTTGAAAAAATTTTTAATTGGAAACCGAGCGAAAGTCTTGGTTTACGAGTGCCGAGTATCATGCATCACGTATGCGCCTCTTATTTCGACACCGACCGGCTCAGTGATCACACTGAGCCATTGATTTTTCTCTCTTGCACTGCGGAATTGTGGGTAATCGTCTCCCCTGCTCCCCTGGGTCTTAGTGCTCATCTCTTACTGGTATAATCAACGTCTCCCTCTCTGTTTCATCGTGTCTGTGTGCATGCGCGTAATTTGACACCGACACACACATCGAGACACACACACATTCTCTCACATGTGCGCGCGCAATTTGACACAGACACACGTACACTCTCTCAGCTTCACACTCTCAGCTTTACACAGAAAACTCTGTTTTCAAAGGTAAGGTGCTGGTTCATTTGTTGTTGTTTTTTTTACTTTACAGCAGTGATTTCGTTAGTATGCACTTATGCGAGTGTCATTAGACAGAACTGTAATTTTAATAATTTAGACATTCTCCAAACATAAACCATAAGATAATACCGTTCTTGTTTTTTGTTCCATTTCCATTTTTTTGCATTGGCCATGGATCAAACCAGTCAATTTGATTTTTTCCCGTTAAACCAGTGTTTCCGTTGTGTGTGTGTTTCTTGTGAAACTTAAAAAGCGAGGTGGGGGGAGGGAGGATGAGTTTTACTGTGTAAGACGAGGCGAGGGAAGGGGCCAATTCCACACATACGGCGCCTGATTTATTTATTTTTTTTAAAGGTAAAGTGCGGGTTAATTTGTTTTATTTTTACTTTATATATTGTATCAATTATTTTTATGTATTTATTTTTTGGGGCTGTGGAATGAATCATTTGAGTTTTCATTATTTCTTATGGGAAAATTAGGTTTGGTTTACCAGTGTTTTGGAATACGATCCCACTTCCGGAATGAATTATGCTCGTAATCCAAGGTTCCACTGTAATAGCTATTTTACTAGGTTTGTAACACCTTGTTTTTCTTTACTGCTCCATATACAGTATACTCATTCGTATTTACACCCAAAGTTGGCGTAGCCTACAAAACAAAAAAATTATATAGCCTTTAAATTATATAGCCTTTTTCAAGCCTTCTTTAAAAAAAAAAAAATTACGTCTAATTCTTTTATATTCGTTCAGCTGTTCACTACAAAAAAATGGTATCTGGTTATATCACTGTTAGCTAAATTCTAAAATGGCTATTAACATACAGACCTTTAAAGATGACCAATTAAGTAAAATTCTCTTCTTAGTCATTTTAGACATTCTCCAAACATAAACCGTAAGATAATACTGTTGTTGTTTTTTGTTCCATTTCCATTTTTTTGTATTGGCCATGGATCAAACAAGTCAATTTGATTCCTCCTCCCCCCCCCCTCCCCATTGTGACTACATAGAAGTAAAGCACCAAATGCTGTACATTAAACAAGATTTTTCAACATCAGAAACCCTGTCACTTTTTGTTGTTAGAGAGTGCATTACAGAAATCAGCAAATACATATTGTATAAATTTATACAACTGCATGCCCTATGGGAATCACATAATTTGAAATGAACTCAATCAGCTGCTCGAAGCTGTCATTCGCAATTACTAGTCACCTTATGATTCCTTGAAAATATGGACATTATACAAAATATGTGTTTCTCTACTATTGGTAACGTGGGCGATACTGGCTTTTAATGTTGGACTGGAATCAAATCAGACTGCAGATATTTTCCAATCTGATTCAATAAAGTTTCTTAAGCATGTAATGTTGACTGGCATGACACATATCGTGCATTGGAATATCCGACAGGTTGCTTACATTTACCTCCTCTGTGAAACATTCAATAATTTGGCAATGGAAATTCTACAAAATTTGTAACAGGTACTAAGAGGATGCCAATATTGGCACAGTATTAGATGTTGTGTAATACTTGTTGGATTTAAAACATTAAAAGTAGAAAGCAACTCTCTTATTTTATGAGAGTTAATGAGATGTTATTCAGTCATACACTAATACTTTCTTCTGCTCAGTGTCAAAAACATCTCCCAAAAACAAAGCTTATAAATCAGAATAAATCCTGAAATGGCATGCCCATGAAAGGTGTAAAGTAAAAAATAAATAAATAAATAAACAAAAAATTTTAATAAAAATCATATTTGCTCATCACTACGACAATACACTACTTAAATGACTTACTGCTAGTAGACTTTCCAGCTCAGTAACAGTAGCAGAGGTCGGTTTCTGGGCACGGCTTCAAAACCAACTATTCTGGCGTATTTGTGCAGATTCACTCCTAGAGGTCAGACTATATTGTGTTCTCTGGCTTGTTACGTACAGGATATACAACTGGAGTGCTAATGGATTGGATTCCGCATTTGCCTGGCCCAGAAAGGCAGTAAAAAGGGTGCTAAGTGGCAAAGGAAATTATTTTTTGTTTGCCTCATTAATTGCGTTACAGTGATTGAGCATGAAGGCTGCCCTTTACTGGCCTTGGCTGAAGGTGTGTGAGCTGTAAGGAGTAAATTAACCATAGACCATGTGAATGTCTGGACTGGGAAAAAACAACAGCACGGCAATGACAGACTCAACACCACAATAATCAGAAATGTGTGACGTTCTTTTATATATATATATATATATATATATATATATATATATATATATATATATATATATATATATATATATACACACACACATACATGTAACATGTAATATTGGCTTTTAATGGAAGAAAATATAATGCGAGAGGTGATAGTTCTTTAAAGTATCTAAAAAATATTTTAAAAAAACTAAATCCAATGTATGGCATGCTGTTGGAATGACCTGCAATATAGCATGCACAACTAACTAGTGAGTCAAAATAGAAGTTCCCTTAAGTGAGGCCTGTAGAATTGTGAGCAAGCTCACTAATGACTCATGTACACCATATGGTAACCAATTAGCATGTGTATGTCGTACATGTAAGGTGTGTATTTGCATGGACTTCTGAGTGTCCCACAATGTAGCTGCCATCTGTATTTACTATATATTCAGGTTTAAGAAATGCAGTGGGTGAGGCATGCTAAGGAAACAAGAATGCTGGCTCTGACAGTTCCTTAGCCTCATCTCCATCACTTGATTTAAATTAAATTAAATTTTAAGGGTGAACAAATAGACATAAAATGCATTGCACAGTCACTTTCATTCATGTTCATCGAAAAAGACCCCCCCCCCACCACCACCACTCTCTCTCACACACAAATTCTAATCTTAACCAGATGTCTTGTGTGGGAAAGACTTCTAAAATGAAATAAATTGTTTTTTAACCTCCTTGTGGTATCAGTGTATGTGTGCGTTTAGAACATGTGATCCATTCTGAAGGTGTTTATATACAGTTACCTCTCCAGCATGGACATACACATAAAGGAAGGAGGACATTTTACTCCTTTTTTGTTTGAGACCCACTAAGAAGCCATTTAACACAGACGGGATTTTCAAAGACAGACCAAATGGCCGTATTGTTAAATGAGTGACTGACTGAGGTGCAATTTCAGTGCTGATGTGGCAACTGAAAATTGGGCACCCCTTATATCTAAAGCACCATTGTGCGTGTTATCACTGTGGCACACTCCTATTTGCTAGCTCACACTTTCAAGGTCCCCCTGAATAGAAAATGGAGCACCACTTTTGCATTGTCAGGGCAGTGCTTGCTACGTTTTGGCCCACTTTGCACCCGGGTGTGTGTGGATCGACTGTTATCGGAGTAGCACATTTTATCCAGCCCCACCCCAAAAGTGCATTTTGACAAAGCCAAGCTTTAGCTTCAGGATTGTCCATGGCACACCTGATGACCTGTCTGCTGAAACAGCCCACCGTGTAACGACCGCCGATTCCAGCAGATATATCAGCTGCGTCGTCGCCCTGCATGCAACTTCAATTTGTCAAACACCAATAGCGAGTTGGAGATTTAATCCCCGGAATACGAGGTGGCTCTTGCTGTTGCCTTGTCGCTTGGCGATATGACAGCTGGAGAAATGAGCTCATGCTGAGGAATACAGGCAGTGTCACTCATCAGCCCTCCTCAGCACCATCCCCCAGCAATAACTCATGGACAAGAATGAATTTCTCAGAGTGAGATCGTCATGTAAGAATGAGCCAGAGTGCGAGTTTAAACTGAATTTCGTTGCTTCGGGCCCACCTGTTCCGACTCAGGGACTTCCGCAGGCATTCATATTCATGATGCACCAGATTCGTCAATGAAGAACAACTGAATAATACTTTAAATGATCGTGTCCATGAAATACAAATAATTATTAGAATTTTCATAGAAATTGCATGATTTTCTTAAATAACCTTCTGATTAACTGTTTCTTTTTAAAAATATATTTTACTACTGCTCTAGGATTAGTCAAAGAAAAAAAGGTTAAATGTGGTGTGAAAGAATGGGAAGAGCATGCAATAGGAGCAGCAACACTTCCTCAGGCATTCAACTGAAAGTAATGATAAATTTTCCAAGACACAGGTCAGAAGCAAAAAAAAATTCCAACAATGTACCTCAGAGAATTAAAGGTCTGTAGAGGTCATTCAGAAAATATCCTATTTAGAAAAAAAGACCTTTAGACAATTGTTGTCACTTTGCAGTTGTCCCGTCCAAAGTCTATTTCAAGAAAAGAAGTAATCATTGAGTAGGTCGATGTGTGTCCAATCATGAGTTGTTTTCATAAGTGAAAGGCAATTACTGGCCCAATAAAATGCTCAAAGCAATTTCTATCAAAGGACAAGCCTCTTTTGGGGTGCAGATGAAGCCAAACCGTGCTAATGAATTCCTGTTGAAGCCACTGCTCTATGGAGCAGGCGTGTGATCTTCAACAGCGGCCAGATGGCGTGATGGACAAAGGCTGTCCAAGACTCTCTCTCATTCTATTGTCTATTAATGTCGGTTCCGCTGGCAGAAGCGTCTCAAGCACAGTACTGTAGCTCCTCAGTGCAAAACTTAGCAGAAGGAGCCATCATGAGGACCACTGGCACTGCTTTAAGGATAACCCTTTAATAGGGAGATGAGACATTTAAATTGTATAAAGCTAAACAGTCCACCGATATGGTTAAAAAATAAAAATAAAAAATGGTCACGGTAGATCCTAACTATAAAATGCTAACACCACAAAATCTCTCTCAGCAGCATACTAAACTGTAAAACATCTTTAAACGGTAGTACCAACAAAATTTCTACACATAATATGCTATTTAAATAAGAAATGTCATTAAAAACTGACTGAATGGGGGGAAGTTCAGATTTAATTAAAGGCCTTATGTCACCTGTGCATGAATATTCAATGCTATAATACACCTAATTAAACTACAGTGCAGTAAACATGAAGTAAATAAAAAGTAATAAAAAGATTGGAATTTAATGAAAGAGGTTTTGATACTGAAAAAGAAAGGTAGTTGCCTTGTTTGGCATGACACGCATTTCCAACAGATGAAAATTGTAAGGACAAACAAGTAATAATAAAATTGTATTTTTTGGAAGGTATGAATGATTTAAATTCCTAACTTAGCTTTTTTGTTCCTTCTACCAGACGTAAAAAAAAAATATGATTTTAAAATATTTAAAGGTATTAAGAATCGCTCGTTACTCACCTCCCCATGCTAATGATGCAGGCAGGGGAGGCTGCTGTTGTTATTATGGGAAGATGATAAAAATAAAATATACAAAAGCAACAACAACAAAAAAAAATCGATAAGCAGCTCGATATTGAAAATATTACTTAAGCAAAGCATTATATCAGGAGGTCTCATCGACATCATAAAAATTATGTGAGGCAAACGGGTACCCACATTTCACAATTCAATTTAGATAGCGCACCTGCAATCGTGATTTAAATTTTTAAACCCGTCCAAGTGCCGAATACCAGGCACGCTAAACAGAAAAGTTGTAATTCTTTACTTTAAACAAAAAATAAATTAAGAAATAAACTTCGAGTTGTGTAGTCTGTTATTTTGTGTAATAATCCACGTAGAGGACGTTCAGTTCACTCTTTCGTCCTCATCATAACATGTTTTTAATGTTTACAAACATACTGTATTTAAACAAAATAAAAGCATCTAATTCGGAAGTGTTCAAATCAACCGCAGCCCGGTTCTGGTCAATCTGGAAAAAATAAAGATGATGGGTTGAGCCATCAGCAACTACTACACCAAATGGCATCACTTCCTTCTTGTCACTCCAAGATCCCAGAGACTGCTGTTTATAATCGTCTCCCTTTCTCATCCAGAATGACCTCCAGGTTCCTAAACAGTCTGATGTCAAAGCTGAAACCCTTTGGTCTACTACTGAGAAACTTCACGCCATTAGATCAACCAAACTAACTGTGTTCTGAAGCTCCTCCTGACCTCACAGAAACCTTTGAAAATCACAAAACATTAGACCCTGACAAGATGGCTTCTTCCCTGGAGAGACAGTCACATCAATGCACATGGAGGGGATCCAACCTCCCCACCTTGCTCAAAGCACTTCTCAAACCTTGTCCGGCATCCTGATCCCTTGGAGCCAAAAGCAGTCCTCGACTTGACCTGCCGTCCTTCAAGGCTACTCTGTTCCTGCACCCAGGTAGTTGAATAAATGTATCCTAACTGTCTGAAAGTTTTAAGTCACTGACCGTCCTCAAACAAAGACTGAAGAGCTATCCATTTATTCAGTGTCTAAAAAAGAGCACTACAGTAGAGATACTCACTTGAACGTACAGTATAGGGATGCACTACCATCACGGAGAAAAAAATAATCCCCATAAACACCACATTACTTCAATAAAATAATCTTTTTACTACTGGAAAACTTTGCTTATTAGGAATCTTACTTTTTATGTTGTTCATTTACAGATGTATACTTCACTGTGCCTTGCTTAAACTCATTACAGTGTAGGATATTATGTTTTTAATGCTAAACCATGATGATTAAAAAGGTAAGTTAGTTAAATTCGAGTCTGTGCTGTTGCGAATTGCACAGCTCAACATCCTAAGTCAATTCAGTGAGTCAAGTGTGTGTGTGTGTGTGTGTGTGTGTGTGTGTGTCTTTAAAAAAAAAAAAATCTATAACATCTGTATCGTTCTGTGATTCGTCCCAAGCGCTTGTTGTGATAATTAGGTTTGTAAGTAAGTTAATTTACTGCAACAGTGCTCTACTTGCAGAGATACGATGGACAAGATAGCGTGCCCAGACAAAGCACAAAATTAAAAGTAAAAGATTGCTGCATTACCACTTCTCTATAACATGCAAAATTTAATTAACTATAATTTATTTAACATAATATTAAAGATAATTAAAAATAAGTAATTTTTAAACAATCCACAGTTTTAAAAATAGGAGAAATAGATTTTAACCCATAAAAATTATGCGTTTAAACTTAAACACACGTGTGTGTGTAAATATATATTCAATCCTGAATATATGGATTGAAACTCTATATATATTGTCTGATACTGAGTGCGGCTTGTGCCACCACTTTGGGCCGGACACGCACTCATCGATGTGTTGACCATCTCTTCATTTCTCACAATTGCAGCAACCAAGTTTCTCGCCGACTCACTCATCCTTCCTAAAGATGGCGCTGTGTTTCGATGGCGTCATGTTTCATTCAATATATTCAGACTTTTCATTCAATATATTCAGACTTTTCATTCAATATATTCAGACTTTTCATTCAAAATATCAGTTTTCAATTCATATATTCAGAATTCATTCAATATATATATTTTTCAATCAATATATTCGGAATCCATTCAATATTCTCACAGTTCATTCAACATATTCAGAATCTTCATTCAATATATATAGAGTTTCAATCCATATATTCAGAATTCATTCAATATATATATTTTTCAATCAATATATTCGGAATCCATTCAATATTCTCACGTTTCATTCAATATATTCAGAGTTTTCATTAAGTTCTCTCAAGAATATTTTCCTAAACGGCATGCCATAATATATATATATATATATATATATATATATATATATATATACATACACACACACACACACACACACACACATACATGTACACACAACACAATATATATATATATATATATATATATATATATATATATATATATATATATATATATACATGACTTACTTTTAAAAAGTCACATAGGCAAAAATAGTACAGATTCAGAAGCTCACATGTTTTTATGGTTGGTTTTGGTTGTTTATGTAACTACTACTACTAATTATTATTATATTGCTTATATTAATATATTATTACTGTTATAATAATAATACAACACTATAATGAAAATGATCAGGCACTGGCTTTTGTTTTATTATTTTTCTGGTCGTGATTTCTCCATAAACTGTATATAAGAACTGTCTAAACCCACAGTGATGTAACCCATAGGTTTTCTGTGTGGTGCTCTAGCAGGCGTAACTTTAGTTTAGCTAAAATGCTAACATTCCTTTATATGCTAATGTATTTGATTGCATTCGGGCATCCATACACAACACATCATCCCGTGTCAACTCCTACATTTCTTAAGGTAAGATAAACTACAACAATTCCAGTTAGTTGGTCACTTAAAGTGATACATAGCAGACAAGCAATTTGACACTTGCATTGCAGCTGCTACTCAAATCAGCCATGACCCTGTAATTATGACATGAATATAAAATCTAGCTACAGTATTGAAAACAAAAGTGTTTTTTGTTCCCACGATGCAAACAGAAATGTTTACTATAAATTGACATTTTAACATTGATGTAAATAACAGTATGTTAACAATAATGTTAAATTAGGGGGTAAGTGCACATTATGGCGCTTTCATGTTGGGCTAATTTTTCTTGCAGCATGATGGTTCAAATCGATGCTTGCACTTATTCGCTTCACATGTGTTTTTACGTTTTGCCAGATACCTTTGTTTTAGTCCCACCCCCTCCATTCTCGCACTGGTTAATTTCCAGTTTGTGCACCTGATATTTATTTGCTAATTTCTGCATTTTACTGCATGCATTCTTAGGCGTTGACACATACTCTTGACTTTTGTCCAGCCTTTACTCACATACAGTATAATTACTGAACATTGTGTGTATTATTGTGATTACAGAATTTGAAACCCAACTGATCTGCTTGAAACACTTGACTAGTGCAATTGAATGTAATTCAATGTGTTGAAGTGTGAATATTTCTGCATTTCTGTACTTGTTCAAAAACATTTGGTTTATAGCAGCCTACAGACTCCAACTTTTGTTTGATAGTATAAGTGTCTGATGAAAAGAGAACTTTTTTTCATCAGTGATGTAAAAATAGCTTAGATAGAGATATAACGTATAAGGAAGAAAAGGGGAATACAACAAATTAATCAATAACCCTAGTTACTGACATAGTGTCATGGTGAACTTAACGGTCAGCAAGATTAGTTCTAAAAGAAGACAGAGTTGCTCAGCATCCCAATATACAGTTGCGAACCAGCTCCAAACTATTTCAAACCATGAACTTTCCTTGTCTTTGGCCTTTGAAACTGAAACATGGCATTTATTCGATGCCATCTGCTTCCACACATTCTTACATTGCTGAAGAGCTGAAACAGCAGTCTATATTAAACCCTTTCCATGAAGCAGATATACAGGATGCGTATAAAAGACGCATTGCCATTTTCCTTAAATCATTTGTACGCATGCCGAGTGGAAATCCTCCCCTGACCACTTCGGGGTGTATTATAATGTATTTATGCTCTGTAATTGAAGGCAAATATGATTGCGGAGTCTGCGTGGCCTGTTGACAGAGCAGATGAGGTGGTGATTCATTCCGAGGAAATATTAGATTATCTCATGTGCCATGCGTTTGGCGGCCTTCAGAAACAAGATGAACTTGACAAGCGAGAGATTTGTCACAACCTCCTTATTTCCTGCCATGACTCCAACACCAATTAGCATAATTGGTATTAATTTCTTTTCCAAGGGATGGGTTCCCATTAACTCTACATGCATTAAGAAGCCCACTGAGACTTTTTGTGACATTTTGCTCCACATTTAAAGCGCAATATTTCAACAGTACCCCCCTCAACCCGATTAATTACTTCCACAGCCCAAGATTTCAAATGACTGTCTTTCAACAGTTCTTGAGGAAATGTTAGAAACTAGCACCAAAGGGAGGAATAATCTTTGAATAATTGTCTTTGTAATGTTAATAAGTACAGAAAAATCACCTTGATTGGGTTCAACTGCACAAATGCTTTTGAATTTATTACTAATCTGATCTTCTACATAGAAAAGACAAATAAAAAGTAAACAAGTCACTAAAGATGGAAGAAAAGGAATAAAAGCTGCTGGAATACTTCCTGAATCTAATGCTTGGCTCCGTGTAAATCCAGGAGCAATGGAGTTTAAAATAAAACTGGAGAAAGCAATTAAGAGACTCATTATGCCTTGGGTTCATGGGCCTATTACACTCGTGGGAGCTGTTTTTCAGTCAATTATCAGTTGTTTTGTGATGTGAACATGCATATCTCCACTGAAATGACTGGTCCTTCAGCCATCTGCCACCACCATTTCCTTGGGCTCGATGTGTCAAGAGAAACTACCCGAGTGGAATGCTTACATATAAAGTGCACTGGCTTGAATAAGAGAACATGTTTAACTAAATGCTTATTACTTAAGGGAAACGGAACAGGATTACATTTACGTGGTGCAAAACGGAGAAAACCATGGCTGCCGTTATAAACCCAAGCCTTTATTCCATTAATGTTTTCCTTAAAGTAGAATTTATCAAATATTTTAAGGTATATTCAGGCTAACCTTTTAGAAACAGGAAAATATGCTAACATAAAAAATAAAAATGTCTGTCAAGTCAGAACAAATATGCATGTTAGTTCTTTATTAAGAAGATTAATTTTCATTTTAGCATCAACTAATACCCTAATACACTTCACTACACTCTTCAATCCAACCTCAGTTTCTCTCCCTCTAAAGTATGTTAGATAGCTAGCTACATTAATGAGACTACTGGGAGGTTTTTCTCAGTAGCAAGTATTGCTATCGTTAGCAAAATGTATTTAGCTCCTTATAATGACAGAGCTTTTTCTCCTCATGATGAAACACACTGACCTTTACCCACCAGGACATGAAGAGCGACTAGGCTTCTGCACTCTTAAACGCTTTGAGGCGCTCTTTACAACACGGAGAGGGGGTCGACTGCGAGATAAAATTACATGGATATCAAGGAAAAATAAATGTAATCCTTTTCCCGCCAATTAAGAGAAAGCCATGGGAGGTTCCTCGAGAGTTATGCTCCACTGACACATTAACTCTATTGTTTCATATTATATAACATTATATATTACATTTTTGTACTACTATTAGCACAATTTTATCTTGGTTAAATTCGCACCATCGTTCAAATCCAGAAATTCAGGCATCAAACTTTGTAAAGAAGCATCGTCCCATTCCACTTCAACAACTTCTCTACTTAGTGTAACCTCAAGGTTTAAAAACTAAGCACTGACCATGACATCCTGCCTATAAAAATGGTAACACAAATGGGAAAATAAAAAGGCGTATACTGTACCTGAGCAAATTAGCTATACATTATGCTCTGTTGACACATTATATAAGTATATTAAGCTTTTGTGCTACCATTAGCACATAATTTTATTTGAGTTAAATTCGCACCTTCAATCAAATCCAGAAATTCAGGCTCCAAGTTTTGTGACCACTACAGGAAAAAAAGGTAACCTGATTTGAAATGCTAGGAAAAAATACATTAGCCTAAATTAATATGCCTTATTTATCCATTATACCAGGATCTGACAGTCCTAAATAATGACTGGACTTTATAGAATTATTTGAATTAACAAGATGTCCAATAAAACATCCTTACCGACCAAATTTGTCATGATCCCAGATTAGCATTATAGACACTATGACCTAGAGACATACTTTATCTAATCAGGAACATAATGTTTGTGGCATGACCTTTGACCTAAAATATGCTGTCAGCTGGCTGTATCGCATACATTATTTTGTACGATTTGAAGTTTGAAAATACAGCAGCATACTATATAGGACTGCTCATACAGTATACCCTTGTCCATGCGCAGACTTGATTTATTTCAGTAATTTCAAATAATTAAAAAAAATTTATTCAGTAAATATTAATCTGAAGTAAATCAGCTATAGTTAAATCATGTAAAAAGCAAAATCGACTGGGAGGAACAAATCCTTAAAAGCTTAAAATTCAACTTTTGTGGTCATCATGCCTACACTATTTCTATTATTATGCCCTGGATTTATGATGGCATTTCTGTATTACATAAAAACAATGTCGCATTTCACTTCCTGAACAACTTTTCTCCTTGGTGTACCTCTCATGGTTTAAAAACTAAGCACTGCCCATGACATCCCGTCTATAAAAATTATACCACAAATAGCAAAATACAAAAGGTTTACTGTATACCGGAGCAAATTAGCTATACATCACATTTCATTGGGAAATAATGCCGAAGGTCTTAAGACTTGAGCTCACCTCTTTCTCCCTTTATTGCTCACGTGGTTTAAGATCAATCCTGTAAAACAAACACCTCAGCTCATCTTTTTTTTAACAACAAAAAAAAAAAAACACTATTTTGAGAAAGCAATCAGAGGCTCACGGATTACTCAACAGAACTGCTGTTTTAAATTAGAGTTGAGGTTCATATAGCAGGTGGGATATTGAATAAGCTGCATTATTAATGCGATATGAAGAAGCCCAGTCTTTCTGACCTGCTTTAGCCCTCAGGTGAATGCCAATGATTCAGACCAAGTCTGCCTTCCAGACACGGGTAATAGGTTTGACTCGTCAATCCAGCTAATTCTGTGCACCATTAATTACCGGCCCGGCCATGGCAAGAGGAGAAGCAGTGATTGTGGTTCAAGGACACACTTCCTCTGGTTATTGAACCGATTCCACAGTGCCATAGTGTGCATTTGGATATCCACACCTGGGAATGGTTGAAGCTGCAGTTATTTATTAGTGCAGGATTTAAGGTCTGAAGAGGTCCATAAAATTTAAGAAGGGTAAAAATAAATAAATAAATAAATAAATAAATAAATAAATAAAAGGAGGGTTTATCAACAACCGCCATCAAACACTCTGTCAATAGGTCTGTTACAAATGCACAACTAGAGCCTGATGGGCTAACCACATGAGAGCAGTCTCAAAGCAATCGCAGCGCCTAGCGGAACTGCATAGATCTAGCCAGCGTGAGTCATTATCATCACTCTTTAATATTCACTTCGATGATTTCTCCAAGTAATATAAGCACTACGTTTGGCAAACACAATACTAGTGATCCATAATATTTACCATGGGACACAGTTTGCTTTAAAGCTCGGAAATACTCTTTTCCCAGCCTAATCGGCATTGCTAATGAAATACCCTTAATAAGAATGTAACATGCAGATCTTGCCACTATGTCCCAAGTCCCTGGTGCAATGTTCTCCAAGGAGCAAAGCGGACAAAGTAATCAAGCACAGGTGGGATGGAGGGCAGTCTCTGTCCTTCATTTCAACCCCTGTGGAAGCTGACAAAAGTATGGTGAATATCTTATGTGAAATATATACACACATACTCACATGCCAAAAAATCCTTTTTCTGTGCTTCATTTAATATCTGTACTTTTTTTGTGCCAACATTCATACTCAAATAGGTTTGTCAGTAAACCCCAGGCAAAGAGGTTACACACACACTGATTTCTTTCACACATCTCAGCAGGACGGCCGCCTGCGCACACACACTCTGGCGAGCTGAATCACTTCATCCACTAGCCGCCGTTCCTCGAAAATGCAGCCGTACTAAGCGTGGGGCTGTGTGTTAATTACGGCGAGTGGAAAATAATCAGTAAAGAGAGACCTCCACACTCTGGCAAAAAAGATGGGGATTTGGCATGGGCTGTGCGCGCCACACTGGCGCAAGTAGCTGAAATAACACAGACTTGCTTTGCACACACTAATAAAATGCCATTGCTGTGTAACTGAAAAAAAAAAAATCTTTCAAGAAAGTTGATGTATTTATAATAAGCAGTTAACACAGCATGTTAGTGGGATGGTTGACAATTACAATGGTTGCAGGATTGTATTATTATTATTTTCTTTTCATTTTATTTTTTTACAGAGAATGAAAATTAATTGTAAAGGTATAGTGACGTAAGTGTTAAATAGCTGGCAACCGGACAACTAAAGAGAGGGGGGGAAAGCAAATGGGGAAAATAGTTTTATAAAAAAATAAAATAAAAAAAAGAAGAAGAAGAACAGCTGTTACTTTGCCATCTATAGGCTGTTCAAACACTTTGGGATTTTTTTAAAGCAGATTTTAAAGCTGTCTGAGATTCTTGCCGGACCTGGCAACCCTGGTTGTGCAAGCTAACTGACACATGAGGAGATGATTAATCCATCCCCGCCCATCCCATCTGTCCATCTGATTTATGTAGATGCTTCAGCTTCGATCTATTCTAATTAACTACAACCACATCGCTCCCACCAAAGACATCATCTCTGCGTGCTGTTTTGCGCAAACGGCGTGTCATTAGAGCCGGTAAAACGGTTAAACGTGCTGAACTGAAGTGTAAAAACTGCGAGGGCGGCTAACTGCAGCGACATCAGCCAAATCTTAAAAAGGCCACCCAGCACACGGGTTCATGCAGACATATCAGAAAGCGCAACGATGCCTAAGAACGAAGAGCATCCTTCATTTGGCGAATATTTTAAATCAGCTCCATCCAGTCACTTAAATTATCATTCAGTGGTCTAGAAGCAGATAAAAAAAATTTCGGCAGTCAACTTCAATTCACATGGAGATTTTGCAAGGACACAATAATCCCTCAGAACTTGTAGTTAGAGGGAAAGAAAGAAAAAAAAGGAGTGCTCTCGATGCAGGCAAAATGTTTTCCCATTCTTTGACTGTATCTGTAAAAACTCTCTGAAAATGCCACAGTGCTCAGTGTAACACTCAGAGCACTGACAGCATTCACTATCTCCAAACTGCAGATTGTGTGCCGCATTGTGTTCACAGTCATATTAGATATTCACAGCCCGGTTCTTCATTAATCTCAAATTGACAATTTATGTGGCTTCTTGCTTTTGGTTCTTCTGGTATATTCCACATGTACTACACTAGAGGCTGCATAGAGTAATACATTCGCTAGTTGGCACTGTGGAGAAAAGAAAGCCAGATGCTAAAAATAGCAGGATAAAATTTTATTTTGTTAGTCTGAAAATATTTCAGAAGAGATGAAGTCAATTCTTCAAGTCAGCTGCAAAAAAATGCACTAGAAAATTCATACAGCTCTTTTAATAATGTTCATCATCACAAAGCTGCTATACAAAATAAAAATAAAAAACAGGGAAAGGAGTTTGGATAGTATGAGGAAGCATGGATAAATTATAATTATCGGTTTCTCCCTGACGATCAAGCAGAGGGCGATGGCGGCACAGAAAAACTCCCCGAGATGACGATAGGGAGAAAACTTGAGAAGAACCAGCCTCAACAAGGAACCCATCATTATTTGAGTGATTACAGGTTGCAGAGATTGATTAGCAATTATACTGTGCAAGTATAATAGGAAATGTTTTTAAGTTAATACGTCTTAGGATGTCTTATTACTGTATGTCTAAGGAAATATATTTTTAAATACTTTTTGTTTTCCTTAGCATGAAATGTGCACCAACATGATCCTCCTGATTTTTGTGTTTTTGACTTGTTGTTTGGGATGGGACTCACCAGGGTGCAGCAGATACAATATCACAATTTTATAAATATCCAGACCAGACATTAGCTTTTTTATTACGTTTTTGTTACAATTTTAAACAAACTTGGCAAATAATTTGCTCCCATCACACAGGATGCTGTGTTGCCTGACAATGTGTGAACAGTTTAGAGTGATTTCAGAGTCAACATGGTGATACATAAAAGAATCACGATGCATGACTAAATCGATTTCCCCGCCATCTCCCATCATGTTCAGTAGGATTCATATGCTTAAGAGTTAAGTTTGTTTCTACTTTCCAGATCTACTTCACATGTAGGCCCTAAATATATTTACATGCACCTTGTTTTCCAGTTAGTTATTTGTCTTGCATTTGCTTGGTTTAATGCTGTAGTTGTTAATGCCTGTTTTCACTGTTAACATTACCCATTGCGCATTAGCATTAGCCTTAGCCTAAGGTTCCTAGTCATAGAGCTAGAAAGAGTTTTCATATTCCTGTTCGTATCTTGTGTTTGTTGACTTCACAATGTTTAAAGACCACTCCAAAACACAATTAGTATGCTTCACCTCCATACATGACGTACTGTAAACAACACCTTTACAGCCGATTAAACAGTCAAGAAACTCATCGCCTTGTAATGGAATGAATTCCGTTATGACCGGGGCGGTGTGAAAGTGTGCTTTCAGAGCCGTGTCTTGCACATTATCATACAACCCAACTCAAGCTAGCTAGAGTTCGATCAGCAGGGCAAACTCGTTTTCACATGCTATCCTGACCGTACTTTATATATGACAGAAAAGCCTTCCATCCCCTACTATACTGTAGATATCGCATCCTCCATATCCTTCATTAAGTTATTACAAGCTTCGACGCTGCGCGCTCTCAGTTACAGAATCAACCATTTAGGCTGTCAGCTAGAGTTTATTTTAGGAATGGATGAATCCTTAAATAGCGTACTCAGATTTATTATTCGCCACATTTATTGCACTGATTTAATTACTTTTGTAATTTGTGAGCAGTGTGGCCTAAAAAAATTTTGATTATTATTATTTAGCCGAAATAATGGTGTTATGCTTTTACACCAACAATAGAAAAGATGGCTATTTGCCTAAAAAAATTTTTAAAAGTCCATCTCTTTAACGGCATAAAATTACATGTATACGTATTTACATTAACATTGATCAAAACACCCCACACATTAAAAAATAAGAATCAAACTGTAAAACAATTATGCAATAATTATGCACGGCTGCTGAACATGAAACTTGAATTTACTGTATGCTTACATGCACAAATAAAATATTACGCATTAACACTTTTTTTCCACTAAACAACAGATGCCAAATTCTCTTGGAGTGAACAATTAGATGTTACCATATGCACTATTATGCATATACAGAGTAAAAATTTTTTATCATATTTCTTTTTGCCAAGTATATTGATGTTGCAATGTGTTTCTTTATTTAAGCTTTTTTTCCTCGGAAAGTTTACGATTTACACCATGTATTTACAAGTGTACCAAAGATATGACCATGAGCATCCCCTGTGTAAAATTCACCACCTTAAAAAAAAAAAAGAAAAGAAAAAAGAAAAAAAACAAGACAAGTTACCAAGAGCATCCACAGGGAATTGTATCTTTTACATAAGCCAAATTGAGTGAATTCTTGCCTTAATGAACATGCAAATTTGGGTATTTCTGCCGGAAAGGTGCAACATAGAGGACAGTGCAGATTCGCATTCATTAATTTTTACGCCTGCAGTATGATTTACTACAGGCCTAAAGTCACTTTGAAAATGGGAATATATGTGCAAATTAATACAACTAAAGGGCAATTCTTAAACTTGCCTATAAACTATGCCCGTTTCGACAATTGGAAACAAAATTACATTGACAGAGTGATATACACAAGTCTCAAGTCACCCGCAGTTCTACTGTATATATTTTGCTTCCAAAGAACCAGACTTTCTTGTAGTTTTAATTTAGTCTTGAGGAATAGTTCTCCAAGCTTCCTGAAGGACTTTTTCGACTCACATTTCTGGCAAGTTTTTGGCTCTCATTTCGAGTCCAGTCCTAGTACCTGACCAGTTTCAGATTTATGTTTTTTGTTTGATAAACCACACAGTGAAATATGAATCATTCAAGCAACACAAGGCATGAAACAGTGAGAAACAGGTGCAGGTGCTGACAGATGGTTCAGACAGGTGATCGGTATGCTAGTGATGCTGAAAGTTGACTGGTAGGAACAGACGAGAGGGAAAATAAGATTGCTGAGGTCGTTACATAAAAATTACATGTTTTAATTGTATTTTTGGGCACGTTGCAGCTTTTTACAGTAAAAACCTTGTCCCCATTTTTTTTTTTTTTCTTCTATATAATTTAGTTGAATTTAATATGGAGGAATGAGTGGTAGCTCAAGTATTTCACAGTACTATATTTGACTAACACGTTTAGGAACTGTTTCTCTGGATCTCAAATCAATGACAATGCTTCTTAAAATCATAGAATTCGCATACTGTATACACATATATATATATATATATATATATATATATATATATATATATATATATATATATATATAAACTTCACTAAAATGTGTTTTTCTTCTTTCCGATAAATGGCAGTTTTCCTTTTAAAAAATTTTTTTTTTTATAAAAAGAATTCTTTGTAGATCACATTTGTTAAACATGCCCGCTTTTAATTATATAGTGCACAACCATTTTTAGCGAAGATAAAAAGGTCTGTCTCAATCTACCAAGAGTCAAGTTTGAGAATGTGTTGCTTTAAAAATCTCCAGTTAATTAGACCAGAAAGCACAGCATTGCATGGCACTGCCCGTATCACCCGAGTTCATGTACTTACAAAGGGTTATGTGTCCGTTCTTAGGATTTTATGCATATGCATACTCTCTTGGCTTTTCTTCTTAAATGTCAGCCTCTGTCAACATTAATTCAACTCAAAGCATACTTCTTCAAGGACACACTTTATTCCTTCACTCTCGTGGGGGGCATCAGGCCGAAAAGAAGCGATCGATATCTTCCAGAAAAGAAATATTATAACGCATTAATATTTGAACATCATCTGCATCAATAGGGAACGAGAGATTTTCAAACAGCTACACAGGTATTTTAGTCTTGAAAGGATTATACAGAGTCCCCACGAGACTGGAGATGTATGTTTTACCTCAATGGCTCTGCGCACCCCTTGAATAATAACCGGAACAGGCGTAGTGGCACGGTTCCTGGCATGGCTATGTGAATATCAGCTAGCTAAGTAATAACGGCTCGAACTAGATTTATTACACTGTGTACAAAAACTGACCCAACTCTCAGGAGTGCCATTTCGGACTCAAAAGACTGGACATTAGAAATCAGAAAGACATTTTCCTCTCCTTCGTCTTCTCCTGCAACATAAAGACATTTGTCATGCCCAAACTCTTCCGTATATCATACACACTTGTGTTTCTCCATTGTTTATGGAAATGTGCTAAATTTGAATAAGACTATTTGCTATGATGGAAACAGTGTTTTTTTTTTTGTCCAATATGGTGTTAAAATGGCAATTCTAGCAATTATCTAATTTTATGGCCACAAGATGCAACAACAACAACACAAAGGTGCATTAATAACTAACGCTTTATTCACATTATCAGCTTGAAGTGCTGCAACCTGTATAATTTTTTAAACGTCTGTCTGAACGCACAAATCACGTATTTTTCCGATCAGATCTGAGTCACTTTTGTGTGTCGTCCTAGATTGGATATCTAGCAGACTTCTTGACTATAAAAAATACAACTGACTATTTGCCATCCTCCAGGGCAAAATCCCAAGCATATTTTTTTGGTAAAATCGCATCCATTGTTTGAAAACAATGAGTGGTCACAAATATGCTCAAGATGACGCAAGCAAAGACGTTTCAGTGTGCGCATGTGTGTCGTTTTAGGGTACGGACGCTTCACGTATGTAGTTATGAATGTAAACTGTTATGTTAGAACGCAATCATAATATGAGCTGTAATGTGAACGTAGCCCAATTGTGGAAATGAGCATGCTGCCAAATTATTGCGCAATATCTAAAATAAATAAAGAAATAAAGATGTCAATAGAATATCAGCTTAGATTTGTCCAACTGCAATATTTTTCACAGTTCGTCACTCAAGAAGTAACAAGTCTTTCTGTGTGATCTATATAAATAAAAATGTACAGTAGTGTCTGTACATTGGTCAGAGCTCGCTCTTTTAAAAAGACGAAACCAGTCTCAGGAAGAATTTATCTGTCTGTCTAGCCAGAATGAGTGATAGCATCTAGGTGGCTGTTTTTTTCTCATTCAGCGCTTTTGCCTCAAGATGGGCGTGGCTATATGCGTTACTCAACAGAGCCAATCAATAAAGAGCTATTGCCTCGACGTGGGCGTGGTTATACGAGTCACTCAACAGAGCCAATCAATGCAATAGTTTACCGTGTATACACCGAAGACACGAAAACGACCATAATGCACCTACAAGCCGCAAAAAAATCATCAATACACAGTCACACGACAGCATGACTCATGGCTTACTTTAAAAAAAAAAAACATAATAATCATGGAACGTACACTGTGAAAATGAAACCTTGCGCCATAAGTGAAATCAAAATGTCAAATTAAAGTCATGTTATGGATGTGAAAAGTTACGTTGTGGATTTAACAATCTGCTTTAAAATAAGCTACTAAAAAGCCACTTGTTCAATGTAAACAAACACCTGCAGCAATAGACATTAAATAAGAAAAACTGAATATTTTTATTGGGATTAGTTAATATTTTCACTGCACTGAAGCGGTATAAGTGAATTTTAATGAACTGGAGTTATATTGTAAGATAAAACGTAACTACTTTTTTGAATTCTCATCTGTGATTCACTTTCCTATTAACGAACAGGGAGTGTACTTGGCTAATGACGAAAGAAGTACAACTAAACAAGGCATAAGATCCAACCTTAGAAAATGTGATTTCTTCGTATTAATAAGTTAAGCAGAGAGTTCTGATGTACAGACAGACAGACAGACAGACATGTACATGGACTTCAATATAAAATAATATCCCTGATTACATTAAAGCACAACCTTTAATTATTTCTAAAAAATCTATAACCGCCAACGACGGGTACTTATGCTAGTATATACTGTATGAAGTTGTATATACATTGTGGAGGTCTGACTATGTAATTTAATACCAGGTTTTACTTTAGTTATTTATTTTTAGCTGAATACTGCTTAAATCCTGCAAATGGTATGAAAAATACAAAGTACTTGCTTGATTGTTGGCGCCAACTTAAAGCTGTCTGCCTCATCAACGACGCAATCAGGAATGCTAAATAAAACCCCACTGTTTGTGCACCGATATGGAGAAGCACAGCTCTTGAAAGATATATCAGAGTAGACACTTTAGCAATTAGCCGCAGTATTTAAAGCCGTTCCATCAAAGAGTTGTAATATTTATCACCGTTATAGCCAGTGTTTCAAACAGCAAGCCGAGTTCTAATTGTGTCCGGGCTTAAGGCGCTGCTGCATGACCAGCTTTTAGGGTTTATTTAACTCATAATGAAAGTGGCACATGAAGCAGCGGTAAAAGAAGTAGAGAGAGAGATGATACAGAAGGTATTCAATCAAATCCTCCCTTTGTACAGATCTGGGACAAAGCTGTTGGTGCTTTTCTCCTCCATCATTGACTGAAGAGCGCATGTAGCCACACTCAGAAACGGCCCTTTCACTTAAGGCTCTAACCTGCACTTAGACTCTGACAATTCCACAGTCAGAGGCGAGGATTGTGGGAGTCATGTAGAAAGTCTTAAGTAATGTGTGTCAACTGTAGTTAAAATAGAGACAGCCTAGGAAGCATGGCTCAGAATTCCATTTGAAATCCGTTTCTAAACATTACATATTATTTTATTACATGTAAATTGTTTCACGTTATTTTATGATGCCGTGTTTCATCTTCAGCCATCGCTCTCTAGGTACATCATCAGTGTCACTACATGTAATCTGTTACATCACATAAGCTGTAAATAAAGGTGGAATGACAACGTGATACAGCATACCTACAGTACAGTACAAATCAATTTCTAAAAAAACAAACAAACAAAAAAAAGAAATAGAATTACAGTTAAAAAAAAAAAAAAAAAAAAGGTGATCTCAAACAGCTGTGCTGTCTTGCCAAGAAGCCCCAACTAACAATAAAGCTAATGAACAACCGTGGTTGTACAATAGAGGCTTGCAAAACAAAAGCCTGTCTAAGATTAATTATAGGCCAGATTAATTCGCTAAAGTGTCGACTATCCCTCTGAGGACTTTCAAACAATAATTAGGCCAACCAAATCCCAGAGATCGCAGAAAAGTGGAGGGGAAAAAAAGAACAGAATCTGAAGTAATAAACGCATGTCAAGTTTAACTAAAACAATTTATATGGACTGCAATCAAAACCAAACGATACAGCTCACGTTGTATTGATCAGTTTCATTGACACTTTCGCTCCGGATGACTTTCAAGGTGTAGAAAGCAATAAAAGCTGAGACCATGGATATAACGACAGACTTGAGTGCTATTCTGACAGTTTCACGAGAGCCGAACTGATGGAAATGCTCGGATTCGTACTGTATGTGACATGTTTCTCTTGAAATTCATACTTGTTACATGTTACAAGGATACTTCAAAAACACATGCCACCGTGTATATGTATAGCAGTCCATCATCAGGAAAAGGTCAAGCATCTGAGTAAAACAAACAAATCAGAACTGAACCTCCAGCCACAACTACCATGTAGAAATGAAATGACAAGATGTGGCACATAAAGCACAAGGTGACCCTTTACGGCGTTAAGATATCCGCTTCTACTGCTCGCAGTTTGGTCTGCTAACGACATTATACATGTTGCAGATAAAAACAAAGACGCGCACTGCTCTTCAAATGACAATAAATTTCCAAGGACTTCACGCCCTTCACCAGGGTATGGAGAGAAAGCGGATCGCGCGTTCGTAAAATTCATAGGTTTATAAACTCAAACTGCTCGGTTAGCTAGATGCTCAGCTTGTCAGCTTTGATTAAAGTGTTAGGGTAGGGTGCTATACAAAGGATTACACAGTACTCTTGTGCACCACGCTTTGTTATTCTGAGTTACACCACAGACTGATGATATTAAATCACCCTTGTTTTAGCCTGGAATAGTTTGTATAGCAATGTCTTATTCGATGGGGCAGATTTGTTAGATGATCAACACAATCTAAGCCTAATAAACTCTGATTTGAATCATTAGTAACGTTTATGGACATGGCTATGTGATGGTCAATACGATTTCTTTCATGGGAAAGTCTTCAGGTTTATAGCTGCTATAAGAGAAATGACAATTGGAACCATCTTGCTGCGAAGATGTGCTAAGACTGGACAAACCTTCAAAAGACCCCCCAGGCCTCCATGACGCGAGCCATAGGTTTTTCTGAAGCTCAACCGAATCTCTCAATTCAAAATCACCCATATCCCTAATTATGTACAATTGTGTGGTTTTAAGCAGGGGTCGGCAACCTTAAACACAGCCATTTGGACCCTTTTCGCACAGTAAATCAAAAGTAAGTCATCCTTTTATCGCGTGTATTGGAGCGTGCAGTAGTGATGGGTCATTCATGAACGATTCGTTATTTTTGAACGAATCTTTAATGTGACTCAGAAGAACAAGTAGTCTCCGAGTGATTCGTTCATTTTCTACTGGGCGCGCATGCGCAATGCATCGCAAAACTTCCGTAGGTTATGTACAGGAAACAGAAATAAGTAGTCACCTTTGAGTCTTTGTTGCGAATCGTTCGTTCTTTTTTCACGCGACTCCCATAAATGCTATGCAGTGCAGCACACAGGAAACAAAATTGATGGTTCTCAGAGTCTTCTAGTCCTGAGTCATTCGTTCTTTTGTCACGTGACTCCCATAGACGCTATGCAGTGCAGTAAATTCAAAAGAAGGAGCGACTCAGACTAGAAGATATGATGGTCAGCTGCTCATTCTGTTTATCATAATACAGTATGTCCTTGCATTGCAACATTTTCATTACTGGAAATATAGAAAAAATGTGTGTATGTAGACCCATTTTTGTGTCTGTTTATTGGAAATAAAAAATTTCTGAACAAAAGAATGAAATTAACTAAAATGACTCCAAAAAATATTCGTTCATTTTGATGATCGAGATTCAAATAACTTGAGTCAAAAATTATTAAAACTTCACTAGCATGCAGTCAGCTGCCAACCTAAAAAAAAAAGGAGCTTGAAAAAAAAAGATTAATATATTTATCATTATTACTGTATCGATGACGACATCATATTAATATGACACAATAATTTAAACTTTAAGTCAAGAAATCTTTAATATTATATAGGCTAGTAATCTGTAAAAAATAAATACATCTCGGTACAGCTTTAATCAAATATTATTTATCAGTAATACGGAAGAAGTGACATTAACGCTGGGGGCTTTGCATTAATTGCTTTCCTACAAAAGCACAGCCTAATCTTTGTTGGTCTTTACTTGCATGGAAAATCTATTTGACTCATGGCACATTCACACCTGTCATGCTTATGCATACATTACTGAGTGAGAAACTGTTGGCATCATATAAAAATATGGACTATTTAGAAGTGATTAGGGCAGGGGAAGCTCAGGGGTTAAGGTGTTGAACTGCTGATCCAAATATTCCCGATTAAATCCTTAGCGCCGTTGTGTTGTCACTGTTGGGCCCTTGAGCAAGGTCCATTACTCTCAACTGCTCAACCAGGTGTCAAGCAGAACATTGCCTAAAGCATCAAACTGCAGACCGAAAGCACACCAACAGGATTGTCTAATGACAGTGGCCTCTTAATGTCCCCGATACACTGCAAAAAAAAAAGTTCAGGACTGCTTTGAGAAACCTGGCAAAGCTTTCATGGTGTTGACGTGGCTTCAAATTTCCCCACCGTCAATCTGATGGGATGTGCTATACAAACGAGTCTAAATCCAACTAGGCCTAACCTCAAACCACATAGGACTAAAAGATCTGATGCTAAAGTGCCAGTACCACAGCACATCTTCAAAGATTTTAAGTTCTCTAGTGCATGCCATACTTGCATCTATCATTTTCACCACATGCGAAATGTCCAGTTCTGAAATGAAACTGCAGTTTTTCATGTCCCTAAAACCTGCAGGTTAGTCAAACCAATCAGAGTCCACCTGCTTGTTTAATTTTTGTCGGCCTCTGAGGAGCACAAAGCACCGTCTGCAGTTTGTAACAGCAACTACCACTGAGCAAAACTAGATTTGTATCTGAAACATTATGATCAGAAACATCCTTTAAAAAAAGGAAGTGAAAAAAAAAAACATAGCATCACTTTTTTCTCGAAAGATATCTGTAATGTTTTACCTCTACCATGTCGAGATTCAGATCTCTACTGTGTTGGAGTAATAATCACAGTGTCATGGTCTAGACGTTGTGGTCTTGTTATGGGTTTACACCTGAGCTGCACTGAGTGTAAATGACAGGTATAAAGAAAGCTTATCTAAGTACTATGCTGTTTGTGGTAGCTACACACGCTTACAGGCACCTCAGGCTATCTGCTTTTAAATGCATAGATTTGGCTACAGTTCTCATCCGCTTTACTGTCGTGATGTGTCTGAGCATTATACAATCTGGATATCTATACTATACTACGTAGATGAAAAAAAAAATCTCTTTGGCACACTCTCCTAACATTGATATTTTAATTTTGTTCATAAAGACTAGCATCAATTCACCAACTTTTTTTCTTCTGTTATTTCCAAAAATTTGAGTTACATCAGAATTTGTGCAGACACTTTCTCAAACCATTAGAGTGATTAGAATTAGAGTGATTAGAATAAGAATGCATTCATATCCACAAAGCTGTAACAATTAATTAAAATTCAAAACACTTTACAACTAGATTTGTCATGCATTATGAATTAATTAAAGGATGGTTCAGATTTTTTCAAGTAAATCTTAAAATTTAGATGAATACAAGTACATTGCAATAGGTCTTTACTGTTATAAATTTTCCGTGAGGTCTGTCACACAAAACACGAGTACAATGTAAGTCATAGGAGCCAAATTCCCTGACCATTGTCCGGTGCAGAAATACATTTCAAAGCTCTGACTCTTTTGAAACGTCTGCAGTCCCACTGATTTGATTGCTGTTTAGCAATATGGCTGTTTCCAATGAAAGAACTAAATATGTACTAAATACTCTAACTTTAAAAGATACCGACTCAATTTAGCTCAGTGGGACTGCAGAAGCTTCATATGAATCTCAGCTAAACTTTGGAATAGATTTCCGCATAGAATTAGAGTTGTGAAATTCGGTCCAATTACCTTGTACTCACGCTGGGTGACAAGGTGACAAACTTCATGATCAGTGTGCAGAGAAAGAAAACTTAACTTATATGAACAACGATTTTGATTCAAGACAGATTTTGACAAAAAAAAAAAAACTAACAATTTATATATATATTTATATATTACAGCAATTACGAATGCAGTGTAATGTTTTAATAAAGTATTCATAGGTCTTTATACGCACCAGATGATGTTATCCAGTGGCTCACAATGAAGGCAGCAGGGACATGAAGATTTGCACTGCATACACACTCCAAATTTAATTAACCTCAAAATTGTGGATAGGGCATTAGACCAGCAACAGACCGTTGCTAAGACAGTCAATAAACATCTGCCTTTTTGTCAGAGGTGGAAAGACACAAAATAAAAGCCATATAAAAATAAACAAATATGGGTTGGGCTGTAACATTTGACCTCCATTAAAATGCATAAACCAGGACAAAAACAAACAAACAAACAGACAAAAAAACATTTCACAAAGGGTGGTCAGACTTTACAAAAAATAAATAAAAAAATAAAAAATCCAGATAGAGATATATAGTGGCTAAAGCAGCTTTGTAAGTAGCTCAACACTACCTTAAGTACTCCTGGTATACCTTCAGGCAAAAGCAGCGTATGCTGTTTCTTTGACAAAAGGAAATCTTTTTCAGCAGTTCTTCAGCCTTTCCATTGTCTGAGTTATTGAAAACTTTAATACGCAGCACATTTTACAGTATTAAAAAAAAAAAACAAAAAAACAGAACAGCTGCTAGCTGTCAAGTACTTTGTGTTTCTAAAGATCCTGGTTGGCACTGCTAGGGTTAAGGACATGGACAGAGAGAAAAAAAAAAAAAAAACTCTAAAGATCACTCATGGAAGGCAGAGAGTCTGGACTCGGCCAGTTGGAAAAGTATTTACTGTGGTCCAAGTGAGAGGACTTCAGGGGAGAACGGATTATGAGCCCTTGGTAATTATAGATGACGAGAGCTGAAATGAAAGTGTCTAGACACAGGCTTATATGCCTCCAGGTTGTGGCTACTTCTACAGAAATATGGAATCCAAGACAGTATTTATATATTTATAAGCATAATTGTATAAATGAAACATTGTATTTCTCTTATCCAATTGTAGAAGCTCAGCAGTGTTTCACCTCACATCATATTTTCCCAGGCCACAATGGATAAGGCATCCCCTTCTGCCTGCTGGCGGTATGAAATTCCTAAACACATTAATTAGATGTGGTTCAGGTTGCGAGGGACAAATGGCAAACATTCGCAAAAATAAATGAATAAACAAATAAATGAATGCCTTCACTAGCAAATTAGTCCTTCAGACATACCGGAGGATGTGGGAGCTAAAAAAGAAAGCCACTAGGAGGAAAATTAAGCTGTAGGTTGGAGCCACTTCATCAAACCACATATGCTCATTAACTTGGTCTCTTGTTGGTTCTAAAGACCATGCTGGAGCATTCCTCTTATCTAGAACAAAAGCAAAAAAAAAAGGGGGGGGCAGAACAAAAAGGCTTTCGCTTCCTTTATTTGCAAGGATCCATAAACGCTAATTTATCCGTAGACTTTTATTTTGGTCTGCATCTCTGTAGATGCACATGCACACCCACATGGAGGGTGTCAAAAGGGGGTGGCGTGGAAAAAAAAGCAAGGTGTCTATAGTCTGCTCCAGATGCTGAGACACTTAGCGCCGGCTCCTAAGAATAGCCTCTTTCCCCTTTTTAGGCATTATCACTTTCACTTGTAACGAACAACACCCACATCAACAACCACCTGCCGTTCTCTGGCTCTTTAGCTCCCCCCCCCACCCCCCCACACCCCTTTTTGTTCTCTGAACATAATCATCGTACTTGTCAATCTCTTCTATATTGCTATGTTACTTTTCTGCAAAGGATTACAAAAAGATCCATCGATCAAATAGGGAGGATTTATACACCATCACACATCAGCATTCATAGCACTTTTGTAGGTGCAGAAACCAAATTCATCATAACCCTCATAGGCGATGCTGCGTGTTGCACATTTATGTAATTTCTGCTTTTCTGCAATGACAAGTACGCTAAATCAGACCCAATGCGAAGTGCGACATCCTCATTTCCCAGAATCTTCACATATTTTTCTTTGATTTATTTATTTATATTTTTTGCTCCTTGCACTTTCTACAGTTTAATGGAGTGCATCAATCAGGCCCGCACATTCTTTTGTCTTGACTTTCCTTGGGGCAACATAACTGGTCTAATGCATTGTCATTGTGACTCAATGTATTCCAACCATCTGCTCCATTCAGAGCCCAGGACTTGCATCACACAGGCATTCAATGTCTTTTCAACAACAAAAACGCCTCACAATTTACCTGTGTTTGGAATTTTAAATCTCTCTCTAAAAAAAAAGCACTTTGATTATACCTACACTGTATATACACAATTCTGGCTATACTCCATCTGACTGAAGGGTTGTGCTAATTAACTAGTTTAGTTCATGTATAGAACAAATAATGTGTAAGGACTTTTACTATCTGAAGCCGGGGGAATATACAAAAAAGCTAAAACTACAGCTGTGGCAAATTTCTGTACATGATCTTCAGGAAGCAATCAAGCAGACATAAATTGAGTGAGTGACACCACAGTACTGCCGACCCTTTTTTTTTTTTTTTTTTTTTTTAACTCTATACCCAGCAGATTTTAAAGAATGAAGGACTTGGCAGTTTCATTGCATTAAAAAAATTATTCGTATTATTTTATTAACGTGCATTGTCTCTCATGATTTAATCCAAAAGGTGAAACTCATTCTGGATTCATTACATATAAAAGGGAAATATTTAAACCCTTGTCTGCATTTTGATGATTAGTTAAAGCACTCAGTACTTGGTTTGGGCTCCTTTAGCACAAATTACTGCATCGATATGGGAAAGCATTTAAGCGATCAGTCTGTGGCACTTCTAAGGCGTTTTTGAAGACCAGGTTGCTTTGATGGCAGCCTTCAGCTCATTTGTACTCTTGGGTCAGGTGTTTCTCATCCTCCACTTCACAATAGCCCATAGATTCTTTATGAGGTTCAGGTCAGATGACTTGGCTGGCCAATCAGGCACAGGAATATCATGGTCAACAAACCAGTCGGTGATAGTTTTGGCTCTGTGGCCTGGTAAAAAAAAAAGGACTTTGGACCACTGTGCAATGGTCCAGTTCTTTTTCTTCTTAGCCCAGGTAAGGTGCTTATGTTGTCTCTTGTTCTGGACTGGCCTGATCCTAAGAATGCAACAATTGTCGACAATTTCCTGAGGACATCTGTGCATAGTAGCTCTAGATGCACCAACACCAGCTTTACTCTACTCCATGTGAAGCTATCCCAAGTTCTTGAATCAGCTTTGCTTGACAATCTTCTTAAGGCTACTGTTATCCCTGATGTTTGTGTACCTTTTCTTACCACACTCTTTCCTTCCATTCAACCATCCATGAATATGCTTTGATACAGAACTTTGCAAACACCCAGCCCTTTTAGAGATGACCTTCTTTGGTTTACCCACCTTTGTGAAGAATGTCGATAATTTTCTGGACAAGTGTCACTGGACTAAAAGATACACAACATTTAGAGTGTATAAAAAAAAACTATTTAATCAAACTTGAAATCAAATATTCTTTAAATATTTTAAGAGAAGTTTTTTTTTTGAGGCACACTGTGTGTGTGTGCGCATATACACAGATAGATAGTTTCTTGCTTATAAAAATCCTACCTTATCAAACTGTCCAAGCATAGCACACATTAACAGACTTTTGTAAAACAACCCACAAGCGTTTTGTGCTATTTTGTCTACTTTATTACTGTGACCTTATAAGAAAAGCCTCCAGCAGAAAACTATAGGTAGCATATTTGAATAGATAATTCATATTTATGATCAAAAAGATGCCCCCATCTTGCAAAATATAAAATAAAAACATGAAGTTTTACCAGTGAAGCTACTAACATGACTGAACAATGCATTAAGTTACCACTTGATGCTTAAACAAAAGTAATTTGTTCATGCTTTAAACATCCATACATTTATGTTTTGTGGTATAAATTCCCACATGACCCTTTTTTTCTTGCTTTAATTTTTACACATTTTTTATAGATTACTTACAAACAAAAAAAAAAATTATACTACAGTATTTTCTTAATGTTCCACCCAGTCTGATTCTGAAGCAGTGCCTGCAAATAATTAACATAAATGCTGAGAGATTAATATCTACCTCTTGTCTTTATGATTTTTTTTAGACTGAACCGTCAACCATTGCTGACTCGCATTAGGTCCTTATTCCTTTAGTAAAATCCTGTTTGCAAAGGATTTAAAATATATTCAGCGTTCATCAATATCAGAAATTTATTCTCCCCATCTCAGCCAGAAGCGTGCTAAAAATGGATCCGCCACTAAGATCTGACTGCATTGACGGCAATACCCAGGCACGGCTAACCCTCAAGGTTCAGTCCTATTTATCACGTGTGTATCCCTACTGTGCCTAGAAGTAGCCCTGGACATGCAGGCCTGACATCACCGAAGCTGGAGGGGGAGAAAGCCACCTGCCATGGTCAGTGGAGTGGTGCAGAGCAGTGTTGGGCTTTCAAATGAGTCACACATGAAGTGAAGCAGCAGGCGAAGCCCATCGTCAGCATGTAATCAGAGCGCTGTCAAGATCTCTCAGCTGCGATGCATTGCTGCATGCTTTGAAAGAAAAAGGGAGCAATTGAAGTAATGCCTGTGGACAGTTATCGCACTGTTATGGCGGTGTTTCGACAGAGATGGGTAATTTTGTCTAATTACCCAGTGGAATTGCTTTAAAAAAATACAATAAGCAAATTCTTTTTTTGGCTTGAATCAGGTGCTCTTTTCACCATGACACACAACCAAATCTGCATTCCCACATAATTCACACTTTTGGTGTTTCACAAGATCTTCGGTCTTGGCAAATAGACAAAGTGTGATATTTCTGATGTACTGCATGATGAAAAGTATTGGAAAAACCACCCCTCCGGCCCTGAAACATGTACTCCTCTCTCCTGGTGGCCCCATAACAGTGCTAACTATGTGCTTTATAAGTCTTTTATAAAATTCTCTTTAACTCCGTGTCTTCTTTCACGTGACTTGGCCTGTCTATGTCTAACGCATTTTCATTTTCTATCACACTCGCCCACACACCCCCACCTTTAGATTTAATGTAGGTCGCTTTGACAGTTAAATCAACAGTGGCCTTCAGTGTCAACCGCGTCATGGACTTAAATCAGTCTTGTAATCGCTTGCACACTCTCCTGGCACTGCTACTGCAAGCAATCGATAAACAATGCCCATCAGCATGTTATAAGCCTCTCAAATGGCAAGGACTGTGATGGTTGTGTCCAATACCAAGAAGAAAAAAAAACAGATTAGCAGAATAAACAAGACATTATTAGAGCTTATGTCAGCCCCCAAAGAGACAGCGTACGGTGATAATAACATTGCTTAAATACACTATGTACCTTGTCAGTCACCTTGGTGCTGAAAAATGTATTGGTGTCTTAATACATCTAGAAAAATAGTTTTGGTGATATTCTCGGTTTATTTATTTATATAGTTCTCTCACTTGCCACAAGTCTCATGTTCGTCCTGTAAAACGGCCACTGATTAGATTCGTTCGGAGCGTGACGCATCTCAACCGCTATTGGTCACCTGTCATCTATTTGACACAGTGTTTCAAATCACAGCTCTCAAGCCATTTAATGGAGAATTTAAGTACCTCAAAAACATGGATTACGGACAGAAAGACTCAAGTGCAATAAAGGAAGGTTGTCTGGGGCAACAGGAGCACAGGGAGCACATTACAGTGCAATTTCAGCTGGCAACAGTCCCATCAAGTGGCCTTATTGCAAAACAGCTTTCCAGCAGAGACTCGCAAAGACTTTCTCTCACTCACACACACCAGTCTCATTTGCCTCCTTGCGACTTTGGGGAGGAGAAACGGTCTAGCCAATTAAGTCTGGCTTCTCGAGCAGGAGCACTGATCTGCGACTCTATTGCAGCTTGGAGGCAAGCAACTGTGCACCGGGCAGCAGCAGAAGCAACTCACGTCCAAACCAAATGCCACGTCTTGCTGACAGGTGAGCTGGTAAATAGGGCACGCTGATCAGTCAAGGGAGAACGATCTGACATCACTTGGAGGTGTTTGAATGACCACAGTGACCTGATGGTGCATTGGATTCAAAAACTACCCCTGCGTACTCACCACACTTTATAGTATTTCTTGGTTTTATTATTAATACTAGTAAGACCATTCTATAGACAGGCTCTTAGGTTTCTCTAAAAGGAGGTCTATTTTAAGGGCCTTTCTGTGAAACTGCCTAATGAGAGAGGCGAAACATGAGAGAAGCACTTTCACAGGTTACATTTATAGCAATTAGTGTAAATCCTGTCACATGCCTTATTCTGAAGAGAGAGAGAGAGAGAGAGCTGAGGAACATTTTCTTCCAGTTGAGGACTGGAAAATGAAAGAAAAAAAAGTCAAAATAGGTGACTGGAAATGTGACCAGGAAGGGAAAGATTTTAGGGGTTTGAGCTTTGTGATCTCATTCATCACTATACAGTGATGTACAGTACACTTCCAAAATCGGAAGGCTTACCAGGAAGAAGACCAGGAAGACCAGGAAGAAGGTGTTTTGCAAAGCAATTTGAAATGTAGAGGCCTGCTATTTTCATTTAACTACATTACGTCTGTGTACAAGATGCGGCTATGGTTTGCTCTCTTCTTTGTAATTTTGAAAGTTTTATTACGCTTAATTTCTGTCCAGTTGCTTAACCAAAAAAAAAGAAAAAAAAGAAAAAATACCCTTCTCTAACATCCTCTAAACTCAAGTGCCTGCTATACTGACAGGCTTCCAACTTTTACATAGGCATGCTTTATTAAGGTACAGTGAACTGCAAACGCAAGGGAATACATTCAACAGCTCATCATGCAACAGTTGCTCTACTGAGCATTTTCCCACCTGCTGAAATAATCTAAAAAAAAAAATTCAATAAAGGACCCCCCCCTGGCCTTCCCTCAGGCAAAGTCAATAAATAGAAATAAGAATAAACAATCATGGGGTTTGGATTGCTTGATGTTACAGCTCATCTGGTTTTTAGCCTGCAGTTTGCTCTGCTCTCCTCAATTACGTGGCGTTTATTTTATCATACAGCTGCACTCCGCACCACTACCTCACCTATTTGGCCATTTAAAGTTCATATTTTTAAAGGCCTGTGTAACTCCCAGAAGCGTGATTCTCATAACTGTATTACACTGCATTATTCAAGCAATGAAATATAATGACACATTTATTTAAAACTCTAAATTTCTTAGGCAATTTTATGGTATATTCCAGATATTCACTCAAATTGTGCAAAAGTGATGGTGGAAGCATGAGCAAAAATTTTCACACATGAACTGGCCACTACAGTATGTGATATAATCAAATTTAAAGGTGATTGGATATGGAATCTTGGTGTGCACGACTTTTTCTTTCTTTTTTTTTTTTTTTTTTTACCGGGCAGTGTATTAGTTTGTTAAATCAATAACCGTAGGTATGTTTACATGGACCGACAATATTCCACTAATAATAGGAATAGTATCCCAAACAGAACAAACCTATCATGTAAACACCTCGAGTTGAACAGTATCACCAGGTTTGGCCTGATCAGAATTCATTTTCAATTGGGAATGAGAGTGAGATGTAAGCATTGCTCATTTTTCAATATAAATATAATATAAAACATAAATATAAACCATGATTTCATTTAATCACCTGGTATTTTATCAGAACATAGACTATCAGGGCGTTGGGGAAGCGTGTAGTCTTGGGTAGAAACAATAAGCAGCACTGTAAGGTAGATAAGGGCAGATGCACTGAGAACTTGATTTTAAGGCGTGGCTATATAGAAGTTCTCTTTCCATCAATTTCCTGTTCCAAAGAATAGTTCAGCGTGGCTCTCTGATCAATTTCTATGAGACTTAGCGTCTTGGCTTTTGTTGCTGCTGTTGTGTTTATTATTGTATTAATGCAAGCCTCCATTTCCTTAGGTTAGTAAAGCTAATGCGGTTTGAAAAGCGGATGATGCCCATCAAAGTCTGCCCGACCTGCCTTCTGATTGATTTCTGAATCCCTTTTTTATGTAGGAAACCATTTAACGGAAGCATGCAGTCCTGTCTTATACTAAGTGCGTGTATTCAGAATGATAAATATCCCTACTTAGGGACTTATTATCAGGCTACACCCTAAGGGACGATGCAAAATCAAGGCAATGTTTCTACTAGGAAAAAACACCTATTTACCTACACGAGGCTTTGAACTTCTAATGGACATCTGCGTTTTTCTTCCTCTCCTAGTCAGATTTCTTCCCCAACCATCACACCATGTTGATACTGCAGTGAATAAAATATTAGCCTCATTTGAAGCAAAGGCATGATATAGCGATATGTTTTCAGACTTCTGTCTGCACAGGGTGATTCACTCCTTCCAATTTCCCCTCGTGGACATCATTCTAGGGATTGGCTGTATTAAAATGATTGCTATCAGCAATTCTGGGATGATGTACCCATATACTGTACAATAGAAGTCATCAAACAGCGGGCATGCGAGAGGGCTGTCGCACCAACTCTGAGCCGCACAGGAATTCATGATGATGCACGGGACACAACAACGCGTGCGCGAATCCTATTCCAGATTTCATGATATCGTTTATCAGAGAATTTCTAAATCCCTAACAAGAGCTGAGATGGCAGATTTGATTAGTGTTATTCAGGATTGAATACGTTATTTATAACGAATGCTCCGTTCATCCCCAGTATAATCCACAGCAGCAGGGCTGGCTCCAATTATGTATGACATAAGGCTGCGTGATGTACAGTAGAAATAGAGTGTAGCAAATCGACACAGATGTTAGAGAAATATCTGAGATCCGGGACGGATTACTGACTGTGCATACTGAACACATGCCCAGGTGGCCTTACAGTACCACTAGGGGGCAAACAACAAGAAGCATGGATTTGAAGGGAATGATCCCGCAAAACTACATGATTCACAGAACACACTGCAGTGACTGAGGTCAGACGATCTGAATAAACACTGAGAGAGTATAAATCTGTAACTAATAAGCAGTCAGTGAGGCTAAATATGATCCAACATGGTGTCACTGCTGGCTGTTGAGTTTGACCAACTTAGTTTTGGTGGATGAGTTTGTGAGGAGAAGAGACTAAGGTAAGACTACCTTATACCTTTCCCCCTGGCACAGAGGACGTTCAAATATTTCGAACAGTTGGGTAATGTGGTAATACATGGATTATTTAGCATGTTTTTTTAAATATTTTTTTTGTTTGTATGTGTAAACGCAGAATCATGCTTTAGCTTTTATACATTTGTTTTTGTCTTAGAGACGGATCTGATTCTATTAAACATGACAGCCAGATAAACCACTACAAGACTAACTCCCACTGCCACAATTTCAGCATGAAACAATTACAGACTGTTCATCATCAGTTTTGTGTTGCACCGCTTAAAATAAAATACGATTTTTTTTTTTTGGTATATAAATAATATTTTCTAACTATGTTTCACTCTTTGATCCAGATGACAGAGTCAAATCAATATCCAACATTTCAATACCTCTTTTGGATCGGTTACCATCAGACAAAATGATATTGTGTGATCTCGGCCCAATTATTCTCTAACCTTTCAATCATCTTCATGAGTTTGACTTCAAACCTGTTTTCCAAATGCTCCTTTAATGGATTGCTTGAAATCATTGCAGGAGCAAGAGAAGCTGATAAACATTTTTTTTTATTTATTTTTTTTATGAAAAAGACATTTATTCTTTCCTCCACAACTCCTGGCAGCCAGTGGAGAAACAACAAATGAGCGGCAATGTTTTTTAAACTAAAACTCACTGCGACTGTTTTTAAAGGAGTACTCTATGCATTTTTTTTTTATGGCATGACAATTTGCATGCAGCTGTGAATTTAATTTAGAAATTGCCACTGTTAAACCATCCATTTCAGCATGACAGCACATTAGCATGTGGTGTGTGTGCCAGCCAGGCCTCCTGACACGCGTCCAGAGGGGAGTCCAGGCTAGCACAAAGCAAGTAGGCAAAAGGTTTAAGGGCACCATGCTGTTCATTTTCCCATGTTCTGGCACCACAATCAGCTTGACCTGTCCGAAAGTGTGGCATTATATCTTGCTGTAACTCAATTACGCACACCGCTCGCCTAATAATAATAAAAAATAAAAGAAAGTACAAATTCTGTACACTGGAAAGCCTGGCACGTTAAAACTTGGCCTGAAACGCTCTTATCAGCACTTCTATGTAGATTTCTATAAAAGATTAATTTAGACAGCTGTATAACTATTAAGGCACGCATTAAAATGGATGGAAAAATGCCAGGGTGCTTTTGTGCACTCTGAAATTGTCCTCCTGCTGAGTTATAATTGTATTCGAGAAACCCTTTTGTTAACATTCCTTGACCAGGAAGCGTCCCACTCCATCCAAGCCTATATGATTAATAAAATAGTTTCCACTTTCCTAACAAAACGTTTAAATACCAACACAGAGGATATATATTTAATATGGTAGTATGGTAACAATTTATCTGTAGAAGCGAATGTAGATGCTCTAAAACAGACTGTACCCTGCTGTGAAGCAGCTGATTCTCAGCACCAAGTAAACTGATGAGCATATAAATGCATCAAGAGAGTTCGCATGATTTTGAAGGATTTTATAGTTAATGGTCTATTAATCATCAAGAACAAAAAGTTGGACCACTGCAATAAAGTGAACATAAAAAAAGTAAAGTAGTAGCAAACTCATTGAAAATGTACAGAATACTGCGTTTACCACTGATGCTGTGAGGAGCCATGTTGATTTGATGACCTCTGAGTGCGGGAGATCGCCCCCAAGTTCTCAAGTAGGAATTCTTATCCTCTCTTTCTTCTGTTCTTTACCTAATACAGTAGTTCATCTTAAGCAAACTAAACACAAGGTTTGAAGCTTCAACCATACCACCAACTCTGAAAAAAAGATTTCTATAGACTTCACTTTAATATTATGGGCGAATTTATCTGGACTGATGACACAAAACGTGTCACAGATACAGGTATGTACTGTATGATGGAATAATTTAGAGTTTATTTGCTTAACAATGATCTTGTATTTATAATCCGTCTATTCATTCAGACTATAAATGCTTAGACATGAACACATTTGTTGATACTGGTTGATTGTTACTAAACTTGGCTTTATTTGGTCTAGCCCACTGAAGACTGGACGTTACCTAATATGTAGAATTCTTGGTTCTTAACCAAGTAGCTCATCAGTGTTTGAAACCACTCTAAAATATTATATATATATATATATATATATATATATATATATATATATATATATATATATATAAATCATATTTAAGATTTTGTTTCCATCCATCCATACAAAAAAACAGAATATTTGTTTATGTTGCTAAGCAACCAGAGCTTAGTATTAACACTGGATTGCATGGTGCAAGAATTGTTTATTCTTTTCTGCTGAATAAAATCACTGTAATGCAGTAATTTTATTAAGTGAACGCCCCCTGGTGGCTCATTGCTCAATTCCACGCCTCTGGTATGAACACGTGAGCAGCCACGAACACCTGACGTACCATTTAACCCATAAACAAAAGTTCAACTTAAATCCTTGGCAGGGTGTGGAGAATAAGTGAGCTTGTCTGCTCTCAGGCCTCATAGACTGCATGCTCGCATTGTGCTCAGTAAAGATCAGGCCTGGAACAAGAAAAACAAAAATGGTGTCTCTCTCTAATAAACACTGTCACCCACGCAAAATACAGACAAGAATTTTTTAGGCGACCCGTGCAGAAGTTTCCTCCAAGCTTCCTCTCGCCACCATAACTGCCGCATCAGTTGCCATGGAAACTGTACGCCTTGAAGGGGGGAAAAAAACGCATACAGTACAAGCCTAAATTGCTGAAAGAATAAGGGAGTCGAGATCAAATGAGAGAAAAACAAGTTGTTGATCAAATATCGGGGGTCTCTTAAACACAATGTCAGAGCGCTGAACTGTGCAGTCGCACAGTGGGATTGCCCATTAGTGCAGCGGTTCACACTCACACACTTTAAAAAATAAAAAATGCGGTCCAGGGACTCCCTGACACTATGTGAGGGACTGCCTGCCACAGTGAAATAAGATTGTTTCCTAAGCACATTACATTACAGGAAATTCAGCTTATGAGGTAAATCAGGTTAGAGACTCAATACGGAATTCCAGTACGCTATTAATTAGTTACACATCGGCTTTTTTTTTTTTTTTCCTGATGATGAATGCATGTCCATTCCAGGACTGAAACCCAGTTGGCTGATATGAATATTTTAAAAACTACTCATCTCCTGGGATTTTAGCACACAATAGTCTCTAGGGTTTACAGAGAATTTTGCAAAAACTACACAATAAAAGTGTATGGTAGTTCTGCATGCAGAAATACCTTGTTGTGAGAGATCTGGCCAGACAGAGTTGAACTCACAGGAAGGCCACAGTAACTCAAGCACTCATCAAAAAACATGGTGAGCAGAAAAGCACCTCAGAATACACAACATGTAAACCTCGGAGGCAGACAGGCTACAAGAGCAGGAGATCATATCTTCTGTCAGCCATTTTGGTAAAGTTAAGAAAAATTAAAATGCAGCTTGTTACAAAAAAACTGCAAATCCCTCTGTAGTGAAGAAATTCCTATCATGCAACCTGGAAATAAAACAATTATATTTCACATTAAGCTTAGTTTATGTAAATTAGTTTGTGTTAAATATTTGATTTGCCCTGCAAAAATAATCAATTTCAGAAGCATTCAGGAATAGAAACTTAACCGACACCAATGGAACAATTAGATTCTCACTCATTGTCTATACAGCTTTATCCTGTATTCAGGGTTGTAGAGGGCCTGGATCCCAGGAGGCTTAGGGCACAAGGTGGGGTACACCATGGACAGGGTGCCAAACCATCGTAAGACACACACACACAAATCCTCACACTATGGGCAATTTGCAAACGCCAATTAATCCAATCGGAATGTGTTTGGAAGGAAACCGGTGTACCATGAGGAAACCCACCAAGCACGGGGAGAACATGCAAACACCAGACGGGAGACGGGAATCGAGCTTGTCCGGGAATCGAACCCCGAGCCTGGAGGTGCACGGCGACAGTGCTAGTGCTAACCACTACACCACCATGCAGCCCCACAATTAGATTCTAAATATATAAAATAAGACTATCAATAATTAATCGGTAATCAATTAACTGGTGTTAATATCTTAACTGAAAAAAACAACAACAATTTTTGCTTTGTTAATGACTCATGTATCTTAACCTGTTAACCACAAGAAGGCACACTTGCACAGCATTGTCATATTTTTAACTGCATTGTTTTGGAATGTGGACAGAGCTAGCCTTATTGCTATTTTTGCGGTTGTTTAAACTATTTTGGCTAACTATTGGCTAACTATTGTGTTGAGATTGAACTGCTTAAAAAAACTGAAAAATGTGCATTTTTTAAATAATTGTTAATTATTATCAAATGTTAACATGTTCAACTGTTAAGAAATATTTAAAATTTTCATCCCTAGTTTTACGTTTTTGCTTTGAAATCAAAATCAGACATTCAGTGCTATTTGTGTTGGATAAGAACCATTTGCAGGTCTAAGTTGCAGTTATGCGCTTTTTTAATATATACTTTTAACCAGAATCTAATAGTGACCTCAGGTTTAAAAAAATACACATGGCAAACCTTAACAGATACAGTAACTGCGCTAGGAAAAGCCATGTCATTTAATGAATGTTTCATTATAAATAACAGCTAAATAGACTAAAGCAGCCCACATTTTATCAACCAGCTGTACGAAACCTGCAAGGCTGCCGTCTAACAAACCATTGATGGAAGACTATCTTTAGTAATGTGACATTTTATATTTTTTCCAAGCTGAGCTGAGGCGGTGTTCTTCAGATAATGTACAGAGCTGACCTGAATATAATTACTTGACCTAGACTAAGAACAGCACTTACTCTAGGTTCTCTGGGCATGCGAAATTGCTTTTCAGCAAGGTTAATGAACTCGGAATTAGAACAATAGGAATAAACAATGCAACCCAATCTACACAGTGAACAATTTTAAACCCCTACAAGACCTCAAGGTTTGTGCCAGGCCTGATTCTATTTTCTCCTTCAGACCAAAATGCCCCCGGAGTTCTCCTACACTTGATTCAGAATTAACCCTCATACCCTGGTGTCCCTTTAACCTTTCAACTCGATCTCATGATTGCCCATTTGTAAGGACACGTCATATGAATTAGGGATGTAACTGAATATGAATACATTATTTGAAATTAACAGATAATGTGTTCTAACTGGATGCAAATACAGAACGACCTCACTCAATAAAGTGAATGTGAGGTGCATTTACAAGGCACCTTATTAGTAAATGGTCAGGGTTTCTGTGGTTTTCGAAAACTTTGACAATATTTAATTGACTTTCTGGTTCAGGCCACACCTGCTTTAAGTTTCGAATTAAATACAGATGCAAATATTTGAGGCACTTTCACATACAAATACAGAAACAGATTGAGCCAGTGTCATCGTGCAACACTACTAATTTTGGGATTCTGATAAGATCATAGCGCTTCTGTGTGAAATACAGCTATTAATTAATTTTGTGTCAGATAACTGTCTTTATCGGAAAACCGATGGCTCTTTGGCGGTACAGAATGCGCTCTACCTGGAAATGGATACGACTGTAGACTATGGCTTGGATGAAGTGACTTTCTGCGCGTTCTCTTCCTTTAAATTACTCAAACCTGATCGATACTTCTCAGCAGGGTGATCCTAAAGGTCTTCCCTAATGCACAGTTCTTTAAATAAAAGCCTCCCCAGCTGTATTTAGAGGTGCACAATGGCTGGTTTGACTGGGCAATTAGTAGTGACGCTGTGAACTAGTCACGAGTTAAGGAGCCATTGACTTTCTCACTACCTGCGACAGTTGCAAGTGAATCCCTGCACTGCAAAAAAGAAAAAAAAACTTTGCAATCTTAAATATGGCTATGTATTAAATATTTTCTCATCAACAGCTTACTAAAACACAAAAAAATAAGCACTTTTTTTTTTAAATCCAATTCCAAGCTTAACACTTAAAAAGGCTTGAAATAAGCAAAATCAACTGCCAATCTCCGGAACAAGACAATTTCAAGCTTGAAATTAATAAAAAAAATAATTCTTATTTGCCAAGCTACCTTCATTTATTTGTGAACAATACGCCTGTATGCTAAATTACCCCAACCATCCTTAAGCATATACAGTACTATGAAAAATGTGGCTTAGGGTAAATGGCCTTATCTATCATTGCAGCTTTTAACATCCACAAACACACTTTAAAGAATTTAGCACCGTCAGCAACAAACTCGTCCTCTGGGAGACTTTATGCATTACGAACTCCGTGTGGTGCAGATGTTGCCAGTATGAAGAATGAAAGCTACTGACACTTAAAGTTGGTAAGAGGCAGTAGGGGGAATTGTTGGGGAATAAATTTGATCACTGCCCTTCACAAGGCTGCAAAAGTGCCATTCGGAGTGTTGACAGTAATGTGTCACCTAAACAAAGGGAACAATAGGAAATGCCAAAACTGAAATAAATAAATAAATAAATAAATTTATCTGTAATGAAATAAAAATGTACTACAATGAGTTCTACAATCATAATATTCATTTATGAGTAGAGATGGCATAAACTAAAGAAAGTTTTCATTTTTTCTTTTTCTTTTTGCTGGTTTGTGTTTTATTTTTGTTTGTACCTGCGCAAAATATATACAAACTTCTAGCCTGATTTAAATCCAGGCAGTTACTAAGCATAAGTGAATGAACTCTGGATGGTGATTAATCATTAATTGATTAATTGCCATTATGAATATAACCGCTTAAACTAAAAGATCCAACGAATAATGTTTTGCACAATATTTCTCTTTAGCTTGTATGCTATTAACTTGGTCACCATAAGAAGGTGCTTTAGGTAGTGCACTGCTGCATTAGGCAGTGTGATAGAATAGACAATGGAGAAGGTGGACAGTCGCGTAAATCTCAAAAGAATTCTGCTTTAGAATAGCTCCAGCTAACTAACTGTTCCAGGGTTGAATAGCAAATAGTGTACAGTGGAAAATAGTGGAAATCTACACTGCTAGGAAAGGTGTAGAATTCCTTGTCCCACTCACCAATTGAGGGATTAGATTGGGATTTGTGATTCAGTCTCATGTTAGACGCTAGTTAGCCTTGTATCTCACATAAGTCATGAACTAAGCGGTGAAGTGCATCATGAACCTGTGACCACACTGGCATAAGCATGGGCTCAGCAGTGATGAAAGATCGAAACAGTTTCAAAAATTGGAGGCAGTTAGGAACAATTTACAGAAGAAGCAACTAAGGAGAAAGTGTTATTTGGGATGACAATCAAATGTGTTTTCCTGCTGAAAGTGCTTCCATGACAGGTTTTGAATGTTTTGGCAGGCTCTCCCCTCTTTCCAGGACTGCGGACAGAACCAACTTCCACCCATGGTAATTTAATGAAATAAATTTTTTTTTAATACAATTTAATGCTTTTTTAAATAAAATTAAATAAAAATCCAAATACCAAACCCAAATATCTGTATTTCTCTCTCTTTATAACACATTATCTATTTTTTTTTTTTCAAAATAACCTTTTTTTTACGTGTAATCTTCAGGTACATACCTTGACCAACCTGCTTTCAAAGACAATGCTTGACAGATTAAACAGACATTTTCTTCATATATTTTCTCATGTTGCGTAGAGATGACACGGATTAGATACGCAGTTTCAATATCTGGCGGACAGCGGTGAATAATTTTGAGCAGATATCAGAGAAAACATGTCTGTAACAAATGGCAAAGATTAGAAGTAAATTTGAAAAATAATGTTTTGAAAATGGCAGAGATTGTTGGGCTTGATAAACGTTCTACTTATCATATTTATTATATCTACAATAAGTCTGTTGGTGTGAGAGTTTAACTGCAAACATGATAAAGTTTAGTAAAAAAAAAAAACAACAGTATCAAGATATCAGTAATATTGTAGCGTACACGCTCGTTACACAGTGATGCACAACTCATTCGTCTAATACTGACATCTACTGTAGGCCACATCTTTACTTATAAATGTTTGGTAATTATTTCTGCATTAAAAATAATTGCCTTTTGTGTAAAGTGTAGCTTTACCCTCAGGATGATGGCGTTAGTATTGCATGAAAAATTTTTGGAAAGCCAAGAGGCCAATCTGTAGAATCATAGCCAGGCATGAATCAGGCCAGTACAGAGACGCGAAGGCATGAAACAAGAAACCAGGCGAAACAACAGTGATGAATATAGGCGGAATGACAGAGTAAGGCTTTGTAATGCACACTGAGACAATGTCACTGTCGCCATGGGAGAGCGAGATCATGATGAGTAGAAAGAACCAGCTGGCTGGCATAGCATATGACAAATGTGCTTTCTGCCTTCTCGTGTGTTTTTGTGGGTGTTCTAGTGCGTGAGCCTGTAGTATCTGCTTAATTCTTATCTTTATAACAGCAATACAATTTTTGACTTCTCTCTGTGCGTCTCTCTCTCTCTCTCTACCTATTTACATACTGTATATCTGTAAGCAGATTCAAATATAGACGCAAACAGGGGGTGCCCTACTGTTTGATTACAAGTTCACATAGTATGATTGAGGCTAGAGAGTTGTGTCAGGACTCGGATCCCGAGACTAGAGGTCCTAAGATTGCCATGGACAGAGTTTAACTTACAGGACAAAATAAAAACTTTTGGTCCAATCCGACAGAAAAGCCAAGGCAACACGACTCGCCAAAAAAAAAAAAAGTCACAATAGAAAGGCTTCAGAACACCCAGTGCACCACAGCTTGCCCCACTGGGGACAGCAGCCAGAAAGCCCAGGACTGTCGAGACGGCCTCCAATTTCCCCAGATCCCAGTCCGAACAAGCACCCACGGGATGTGCTGGACAAAGATGTTTGATCCACGGAGGCCCCACCACACTAGCCACAGCGCCCAATGAATCCAGCACTAATACCCAGAGGCCTTGTGGAGTCATGTCTCAAGGTGCCAGAGCTGCCCAGGCAACACAAGGGGAACCTACACAATACTGGGCAGAATGTTTTGCGTTGTAATGTTATGGATGATTCGGTTAGTAACGAAGCTGTGCCCACATCCCAAGACATTAAAATGCATCTCCCTTAAAAAATGACATTAAACAGCGGGACACTGAGTAATCAGCTTATTTAGGTTTTTTTCTTGCTGTTTCTCCATGTTGGTGTAATGAGTATCATTACCATACACCGTCCTTTGTAAATACACGTTACACAAGCATTACATGGTTGTAGCGATAAATAAGAGTGGGATTGGAAAGCCTTTCCCTGGTGTTTAATCTTCATTTAGAGGCAAGATGGATGAAGCAGGAATTGTTTGACACTTTGAATGGTTAAAGGTTAAAAAGAAAGTGGATTTCTTCTGCAAAGAAAAAAAAAAAATCATAATCCTTCTGGATTTTTTTTTTTCCTGTGGATTTAATTCACTCTTAATTATCCTGCAAGTATAATTACACAATCAGCGCTTGGATTTTATTTTAGTAGCCACAACTGAATTGTTTGTTCGGTTTTTAATTATTACTAAGTATAAGGTAATTTAGTCGACTATATTTAGTTAGTAGAAATGGGACTAGACTTTGCAAAAACCTTTTGTTTAATGTGTTTACAAACCGGAACTAACTCAAGGGCAAAACGTTGGGCAAGAGCGGGTTTAAAAATTCTGATGCGTGTGTGGATCGTAAAGTTCTACACTTCACCCAAAATTATTAAAAAGACAACTTACAAAGTACCTGAATGAAGGCTAACAAAGCAATGACTGACCACTTTAATATGAACATCTCGACCACTGCTTATTGAAGAAATTATTCAAATCACATACTGTAGAAACACTCCAAGAGCTTCAGATATTGTTCACATAAAACTTTTGATCAAAGACTTTGGTTTAAGTATTTCAGAAACCACTCTTCTCCCAGGATTTTCACACATACCACTGTTTACCCAATATGGGGTGAAGGGGAGGGGAGAAAAAAAAAAAACTGAAAAAAAAAAAACTGAGCAGCAGTTCAGTAGACAGAAACGCCTTGTTGATAAGAGAGGTCAGAGGAGAATGGCCAGAATAGTTCAAGCTGACAGGAAGTCAGCTCACATAACCACTCTTTCTACCATGGTGGGCAGAAAAGCATCTCAGAGCAGCACATCAAACCTTGAAGAATGCAGCGTCATTGTCCATTAGCAATATCTTGATTCTCTTTTTGAAAAAACACAGTGCATCTTTATTCTATTTATCAATTGCCGATACGGTTAACTCCAGACCTTTTAATATTGTTGATTAATGTTCTATCCTGCAATGAATCTTTTTTGTTGGTTTGACCATCTTTAGCTTTGATTACAGCATGCAATATGGTGGCCAATTCATGCATGAAAATGATTCCTCATGCTCCCAGAACTACTCTAGTCCTGGAATACACCTGTGCATCAGGGAAGGAAAAAAAAAAACATAGATGTAATAATCTGGTTATTCAGTACATTCAAGTCGTCGGCTGACTTCATTTTATTGCTACATTACGTTGCTGAGGCTAGACCTTACCAACTGAAGCAACTCCAGATCATAACTCTGCCTCCAAAGGCTTGTACAGTCGGCATTTTACATGATTGCCACATCGCTTCATATGCATCCCTTCGCACACTGACACACGCATCACTCTGGAATAGGGTCAATCTGAACTCATCAGACTGCATGACCTTTTTCCATTGCTCCAAAGTCAGAAACTTTATGCTCCCTAACAAACTGAAACCTGTTTTCTGATGAGTCTCGATAACAAATGATTATTTTATGACCACATAACTGGTTAGTTCTCATATTAGAAGTTCTCTTCGTATCTTGCATGTTTAAGTGCTCTTACTTTCACTATTAAACATGGCTGTGATTTCTTTCCCCCCCCCCCTTTTTTTTTTTTTTTTTTTAAGTATGCAACTCCATGTTTTTAAATGATCTCCCATCCCATCGTTCATGTTTTGTTTTGTTTTAACGACCACAATTCTTATATAAAGTTGACAATTCAGCACTACCCTTCTAGGTATTAATATATATTGAAAAACACATTACACTTTCTTGGGGTAATCTTCTCACGTTGTAAGCTTCAGCTTACTTAACAAAAAGACGAGGAAAAAACTCTCACCATACAAAATAACACCTGAGTGCTCACAAATCATTTAAGTGAATGCCCTAAAGAGATGCACCATGCAGGCTTGCACATACGCATGTAGGCACCTCGCGACAGGCTGCCTTCAAATCTGACAACACATGACATGTACACTTTATGCTCGATTGCACCTTGGCTTAAGCAAATAGGAAGTGTTACTTTGGGGAGTCCAATGACAGGCAAACGACAGAAGCCATTACGGCACACGGTGTCAACCTTTTTCCTCATGAAATGATAAATGGAGTACTGATTTCATCAGTATGTAAAGGGTTCGGCATCGTCACAAACAATCTACCCAAGGATCTCATAACCGAGTCAAAGTTTCATCTGTTTTCTGATATATAAGAAGACAAGCCTGAAATGAAAGTTCTTATCACAATCAAAATATCCTGCTGTTTTTTTTTTCTCCCTCCCCCCTTATATGAGAACAGATAGCATATTTAGGGGGAAAGTAGTTAATCATTGCAATGTTTCAGATCATTTACATCTAGATGGGAGAACGTACTGTATTTCAGCACACGTGTGCAATTTATATCTTAACGACATCGTGTGTGGCTTGTTTCTTAATCGGGCCCAACATCATTTTTTATCTCGTACTATTATCCATCCTTGATTATAACGTATGATTTAAACCAGTCAGCAGCCCTTCCAGGTGATGATTTATTTAATCTTCACACTCTTGCCATATAAGCAAATTCAGCTTCCTTCATGCAACTTTCCTTCTATGATTAATAAGCCTAAACTACTGTACATGTTAAAATGTTAAGAGCCAAATAATCAGAGTTGGATATTTGCAGATGGTACAGTAGCACCGTTGTGCGATCACTACAGTATGTCCCCAAATCCACCCTGTGCCACATCTGGAACGGACTGTCCCCTAGACCCACCCTGAAAAAGTTAAATGGCATGTGTCTGCCAGTTAGTAACTCCATTTTTTTTGTCCTTTCAAGAATTGTGATCAGCATGTGCTGGCATTTACTTGAGGCATTATGTAAGAGTTATACAAAGCATTTTTAGTCACTTGGCCTTTAGTGTCTAACCGCAGTGAGCAGCCACCATGCAATCCCTAAGAGCGTCAATTACTCTCAGTCTCAATGTGCTATGAACAGTGGATGTGCATTGTCATGCGTTTGGTTATTGTTATTCTCCCAGGCTGCCCATGTCTCTCATTCTGGACATGAATGATCGTCTCAAGCTGACTAGCCAAGCCCTCCATGCAGGCGTGCACGCGCATACACAAAGAACTTGAGAGGCAAGAAAAGTGAATGCACCACAGCCAACTCAGCAGACTTCCTGTGACTGACACATGTAAGATATGCTAAATTCGAAATGCGAACAATGTGTTGCCTTCTGGGACAATTACACACCGCATTCTCCTTTCTCCGCTGCTTGGTGTCAACAATTCTCTGGTAACTTTTCCACCACTGCAAAAGCAGCTAAATATTCAATGCATTCAATGCAATCATAGGTACATGTAAATGTAGTTCTAAGAATATGAACTTGATATATGGAAAATGTAATAATAATAATAAATCATTTAACCCCCCCCCCCCAAATAACTCTGGTAGCATTTTATGTGGGACCCTGCAATGAGACCAGCTAAAAGGTAAATAAGCATGATGGTCTCGGTGAAACCACTACAAAATACAACACTATTCACATTGTATTCTGCCAATTACATTTCTGAACAACACACCGAGTGATATTTCCATCTACAGCACACCCCTTCCATGCATTCAATCACACTAGTGATACACATTGGAGCTAGAATATGAGATGAATTGCATGCTTTCTATTGAACATCTGACTTTAATAAGCTGCTGTATGTCACACAAGCCAGGACGTAGTGAGTGCGCACAGGTGCACTTTCTTATACTTCATGGAAGCATTGTTTAATAGAAATACAAATTAATGAAATACAAATAGAACCCATTATGCTGTCTTTCCCTATTGGATGGTTAACAAGACGTAACAACAGTGTAAGCAGGATAAAAAAAAATCTTAAGCCAATTTAAGCCACACCCAATCCATGATTAAATACGAGATACAAAAGGGTCCATACAGGATATATGAGAAATATTTAAATGCATAATGCTTCAATAGCAAAAATCTATCACTATTTTCCTTTTCTTAACAAAGCTGGTATCAGGCCATAAAAAAAATAAAAAATGAAGAACCACAAAGCATATCACAAACCTGTTGGATAACTGATGTCTTATCTGCAGCAAACAGAAAAATAACACTGCAGCTTTGACAAAAGTGTGCCAATCTCACTGTATTGTGAAAAAGATTCAGCTTTGCCTGTTCAAATCCCTAGCTAATTACCAGATGACCTCTATTTTTGACTCAAACGACAAAATGTACCTATTCCACTTGCAGCACACAATGTTATAACATTTGTGAGACCATATATTCCTAACTCCTTTTAACTGTCATTGTGAAACATTCAGTCGTCAATCATGAATGAAATGGACAAATATCTACTTTAAAATAGGAGCAACTATTTATAAAATAGAATAAACATTCATCTCGAACATTCAAAAACAAAGATAAAACAATAATAATAATAAATCTGTGTTCAATGGTAAACGTCCTGACAATTGGCTGCATTTATACCAGCCACCTCTGTAACATTCAGCATTGGGTATAATGGGATAATGTACACTGAGCAGATCCTCATGCATAGATGCGAGCACCAGAATGCTTTGTGGTCCTTGTGATCCTTGCTATTTAATATTGAATCATAAAACTCCAACTATTTGGCCAAATACAGTTCTGTTCTTTGAGCGCACACAGCTCCAGGAAAGCTGTACTAATCACACATCTACATCTAGGCATTTGGCAGACGCCCTTATCCAGAGCGACTTACATTTTTATCTCATTACATCTGAGCAATTGAGGGTTAAGGGCCTTGCTCAAGGGCCCAACAGTGGCAACTTGGTGGTTGTGAGGTTTGAACCTGGGATCTTCTGAACCGTAGTCCAATGCCTTAACCACTGAGCTACCCCTGCCCACATCAGTCTTTAGAAGCAGAAATTTAGACTGATTGGTATATTTAGGTCTAAACTGATGAAACACATCACCATGAAGGTTCCATAATGAGCTGGGGAAAATGGTTAGATATTGCTAACACAAGTAACCATTTGCAGGATTCTTTTCCTCAATAGCTATTTGGTAGCACTTTTTACCTTGTCTTTCCATTTTGTTCTTTTTTTTCTTTTGGAAATCAGAAAAAACGGCTCCAGTAGAACCAAAGAGTGGTTAAACCACTGTTTACTACCTATAAATCAAAAAATTTAATTAAGATTATATTAAAGACTACACATACATGGGGTCAATGGCGGACCAATAATGGGGATAAACTTTAAAAACCCGATTTAAGTTATCAGCGTTTATGGAATCAGCACACCAATTTGGGATCACAAAGGGCTCATTGTTTTTTAGTGATATCTTAACAAATGGGTCTCTATTTAATGCTTAAAATGTAATATTTAATTTTAATTTAATATACAGCCTGGCCAAAACAAATATGGACCATCAAACAAAAAAACTGAAACTGAAAGTCATGGAAATATTTTGAGAACCAACACACAGAATGATGTGCTGAATTATCAACTTCACGTGAAAACCACTGTTAGGGAGCATAACGATTGACTTTTGGAAGGAAAAAGGTCACGTGATCTGAGGTGTCCAGATGGGTACATCAGGATAGGAAAGGAAGCACATGAAGCATGCACCCATCATCCATATTGCACATTGTACAAGCCTCTGGGCCAGTGGTATGATCAGGTCATGGCTCAGCAATATTATGTGGCAATAAAATGAAGTCAGCTGATGACCTTGATGTAATGAATGACCAGGTTTCAAATTAGTAAAGTTTTTCCTTTCCTGATGGCACAAGCAAATTCCAGGACTAAAGCTATTTTTAAAAAAGGTGGTTCTAGATGCATGAGAAAGCATTTTCACAAATGAACTTGCTATCACACTGCATGCTGTATGAACCAAGAAGCAATGAAATCAAGTATTCCTTTTACTGGTTGACTAAGGCATTGTTGCCAGGGAAGTTGGTTTGATAACTTCAGAAATGTGCTGACTTCTTGCGATATTTACACACATCTGTCTCTCAAGTTTGCACAAAATGCTGGGGAAAACCCAAAAAAGTAGGAGTTTTGTGAGTGGAAATGCTTTATTAAATAAAAAGGTCAGAGAATAACCAGTTTGAGGTAGTAGAAAGTCAGACCACTCTACACACACTACACTGTACGCACAGCACAACCCTTAAGAAAAATGGGCTTCAGTATTTCAAGACAACACTGGGTTCTTGCCCTGTCAGCCATGAACACGAACCTGAGAATACACTGGACACTGAAACAAGGCAGTTGAAGATTGAAAAAATGTTTTACTTGGTCCAATCATGCATTTGTTCTCCAGGTATTATGAAGATGGTCTTAATGCTAGTTCAGTTCAAAATCTCCCACAGTTTCATGCAATCATCAATAAGATCATATAAAGACATCAGCGTGACTTACTAACACCATGCTAGCTTGAGGTTGTGCTAACCTAGTCTATAATTTTCCTCTCATGTTTTAGCAGGGACTGATGACGTTCTTCAATGTAATTAAATACTTCCAGCCCCAAGTCACGGAATATTGTGGAAGTATTTGAGAAATGTGCCATAACACACACACAGGGGAAAAAAAAAAAAAAAAAAACACAAATTAGCCACAGTTTGATGCTCAGATTTAGATTTAAGCGCCGCACTGATGGTCTCTCATTCACTTCGCAGTTGGTATTAACTTGGACTCACTGTAGAGCTCGCATGGTTGGAATATTAAATTGCTTTATGAATGACTAACCATGTTAATGGGCACTTAATTAGGTGTGTAATTAAGAGCACAGCTAAAATGCCTGTTTTTAATGACATTACTGTAATATTCAGTCTGTGCATTTTGTGTCATTTACCTGGAAAAGACTCATTCTTTAAATCCTTTATATAATGCACTTCCCCATCTGAATGTTTTATAACTTTTAAACAAATTCATTCATTGCTCACCGATTTATCAGATTTTTTCTAAAGATTCAATCAGAATTCAAGGGAAAATCCACCCTGAATAACTTGCCCGTCAATATTTAATGATCAATGTAGAATTTCCAGTGGTGCAAATGATGCGTTTTATGATTAAAGTAGAATTTTCCCTTAAGCTTCTTTCATTGACGACCATTTGACAATTTTCATTGAAAAAAAAATTCTCTTTCATCCCTGCCATAAACGTGCTTTAGTCAGTCCAGCTCGATCACATCCTCATCTGCTCAAACAATGTAGCAAAGCTTCGACGTCCATGTTAATGCCATCAACTGTAGGTGTATACATGGACCCTAATGTTCCACTAACAATCAGAATAATACTGCATCATGCAAATATTTACACAATATGTAAATATTAGCCACGTAAACATTTGATCTGCTAATTTCTCTTGTCGGAATAAATATTCTCTTTCTGCGCATGTTTGCTCTACATGGGGGTTACAATAGCTGACTTGAGGAGGGAAATTTTGCTCCCATTCCCGATTGGTAAACTAAGGCCTTATTTCAGATTCGCTCAGTGTTCCTGAATTATCAACAGTAAAACCATAGCAACATGTCTAAACTGGCTGTGCTGATTCACCAGAGGCAGTGTGAGTGGAGGAGTTGCTGCCTCCTACAACGTTCATGCTGGCTGCTACAACACTTTTTGCTTTCCTCCCCCCTGCACTATAGTTCTCGTCACTCCTGGTCATCGTGAGGATAAATCAGAAGCAAAAGGGTGTGTCCATTTATCATCTACACCGTTTCTCTAAACAACATCAACAAGAGTTGTAACTGAAGAATCATGATTTCATTTGGATTTAACATAATCCCATTAATCTGGAGTTGTTGCACTGTAACACACCATGCCTGTCACAGTGTGTCTTTTCAGGCGGAGTTTTAAAAAAAAAAGTCAATTGTCAAAAAGGAGCTCAAGGACTTTGTATATTAGCTTGCATTCCTGATTTAAATTAAATTAATTTAAAAAAAGATACAATACTGCCAGATCATTGTAACTAGCTGTCTTTTGTTGCAATGGAGATAAACTGTTTGCTGGTATGCAGGTCAGTTTATGCATTCCAAGAGCACCGAGTTTATAATAGCTTAGAATTTGCAAAAAATAAAAGAATTTGAAAAGCAGGAAGTTTAAGACTTCCCAGGACATCATACTGAGAGTTGGTTCGGAAAAAATAACCATGATGTTATATTATTTCTCTCTAGACCAACAGGCTGTTATTTATGTGCTGAGAAGAAACATGAAGCGAAAAGTCAAAAGCTGTAGTTAAATGGAACGAAGGATAGACTTGCAGCAAATCTCTTGAGAAAGAAAATCCTCCTGTCTCAATAAAGTAGCAGCATATTTTTCACACTTTTCACAAAATAAAAGTTCGGGTAGAGGGGTGGGTGAGTGGGTTGGGGGACCCTGAACAAATTAAGCATCAAATTTCTCAGCTTAATGTCAACTGCTGCTCTGTCTGTGCCAGAAGATGCCGGGGAAAAAAAAAAAAACAAAAAAAACAAGACCTTGTTAAAATTAGCCATTTCAAAGCCTAAAATGGTGGCTAATTAAAATGCATTTTGTGAAATGTAAGCTGTATAGTCCTTCTTCTGTTCTCTTCCTGATCCCCGACCTTAAAAATCGCATTAATAGATGAATAAAGAAACGCTGTTTCTGCTGACTGGGGCTGCTTTGAAATTCAAAAGCTCTAATCGGTTATATATGTATGAGAAAGCGCTTCACATACATACTTTAAAATGGGTCACCCGGAACCCGGGTGTCTCAAACTGATGACCACACAGAAATCGGGTCCAGAGGAAAAAAAAAAGAAAAAAAAAGAAAAATAATACAAATAAAAAAATATATATGTAAAAATGCAGACAGAACTTTTTGAAGTAGAGGAAGAGCAGTGAGTAAGTTAAAACAAGAGCTTCCTCTGTCGTACTGAGCCAGATGTCCAGTGAATAATTGATGTTTTTGGCTCCTTGCTTTGCATCTGCCTGCCTAATCAGTGCCATTCAATAAGGTGGCATGTTTATATGGCATCAGCATTTTGATCACTTGAAAGGCTTTTTTTTTTCCTTAAGCACATTTATGTATTCGTTTTATAATTAATCATTTTAATTCTTAATTCTGCTTGATTATCAAAAAATTATTTCATGTTCTAAATAAAATAAAATACTGAACGTGTAATCAAAAGAAGCAACTCATTTCGACTATATTAGACGGCAGGAGTCATCAAGAGGTTTTGTGTTATAATACAGAGAAAGGTCTCGGTTCTGTCTCCTCTCCCTCGAGATTTCGAATGTCACATTTGCATGCGATGCTCGAGGTTGGACAGATTCATAATGTCTTGTAGTTTGGCAACAACTCAATGTCATCTAATTGTCGCTGGGCATCTGCCTTGGACCATCAAACAGGCATCTTATAGTCGGTGTAAAACTGGTAAATTGAATTACTGTTCCTGCATCGCAAGCTTTTATGCTTGACCGTTCCTAATCCAAGATTAAAAGCAGTTTGCGTGATGTTTTTTTTTTTTTTAGATTTACAATCTGAACAATCCCTCTTCCAATTGAGACATGATGCCAACACTTCTCTCATTATACAAATGTCTTCATTCATGGCTAGTTCTTACAAACCATTATTTTGAAAACTGAGGGTTCGTCAAAATTCACCACACCTAATGACTATAGGCATGATAATATTTTTTCATTAATTACTTTACAAGAACTACTTATACCAGAGGCTCTCTAACAATACACCAACACCTCATTCTAGCATGTTATCGTTTCTATAGTAACAGCTAAGTTAAATTCAGAGGAACTATTACAGAACCTAAAGGTCATAAACAATATTAAATTGGCCAAATTGTCTTGGTGTACTGAATCATTAAGAGTTCCTTTCAGTGGACCTAAGGGGCTGAGCCCAACTTCGGAAAGACAACCTCACACTACTTCTAAAATAACTGCGTGGTCCAAAACACAGCAAGGTCATAAAAGACATGGGTGAGCGAGTTTGATGAGGAAGAAATTTAACCCTATAGATTAAGAATTGGATGTTACTCATATAAATATGCGTGTGAAGGCAGGCTAATGAATACATTTGGCAATATATTGTGTGTATATATAGAGAGAGCGAGAGGGTGAGATGATTTTCTGCAGAAGGATATAGAACATTTTATAGAATGAGTCTCCAGTGTCAGTGAAGTTGTCCTAAAGACCATGGGAAAGTCTTGAGACAGATGAGTATGCTCCTTCCTGTTTCTTGATAAAATGACAAACATGTTTGACTTAATTTCAGGAAAGAAAAAAAAAAGTGAGAATGTGAGGATACATCTGTTGCTGCTATAATGTAAATGTTAAAATCAAACTGTTGTTTAAATCAAATTGTTATTTAACAAATCAATCGTTGTTTCTCATAATAATCCAGTCTAAGAGAAAAACAGTTTTAAATAGAAAATTTCTTCATTACTTCATATTCCTATAATACTCCACCACATCATAATTTATTCTTTCCTTAACAAACTGATCCTAACCCGAGAACACCACGTTCAGAATCCACATCAAGTCCTTGAGGTTCTTTCATTACTATCTCTCCCCTAAACTCCCTGACATGATTGCGAACATGGAAGAGCTGCAGTTGTTGTCATTAATGCTGATAGTGCAGCTGGGGCAAAACTAATGATTCTTTTACAGGCTCGGGAAGCAGAGGAAATGTCCCGGAGCATCACTAATTCTTTTGAAGAGCACATCCTCTAAAACGATGAACATAATGGGAACAGGGATGCTGAACGGCACCTCGCGCCCACTCACACACCCACCAACACACACAAACACACAGAGCACACCTACTCTGACACCTGGTTCCCCCTGTTGAGTCCTGACTTTCATCACCATCAAATCAATATATACAAGAGGTGCAAACTCACACACTAGCCTATTCTTAGGATGAAATTTTAAAGTTCCTGCTTACGTTTGGTAACAGCTGGTAATAGCCGGCTAATGTAAACCAGGTTATGTTTGTTGACATTAATACACTGTACTGGTCTAGTCCGGCCACATCGCTTGTCCTGTAATCACACCCTTATCACATTTCTGCACTGAGGATAAATTAAAATGCAATTGCATTCATTGCATCCCATAATAATCCAGTCTCCATCAAAACCTCATATTATTGGCTTATTGCTTTGGGATTGTCAAAGATTAAACTATAGGAAAGCTTCAGGGATCTTGGCTCATCCGACTTTCATATGAAACACAAGCAGTGCTGAGCTACAGCACTATAATTTGATGGAAATGTAAATAATGCCATAGAGGTGATAATGCTGCAGTACAGGTGATGCTTTATCTTGTGTAAAAATATATTCTTTTCACTGCTGTGTACAGGATATAAATTGATCATGAATCTTCATCAGAGAGGAATTGTTTACTCGTTTGCCTTCTGCCACCTTGTCAACTTGGTAAGGGACATGGCGGACCTGCAGCCTCTCCATGGAGTAAGGTGAAAAGATGAAGTCACTAAAGAAGGGTCCCCCATGAACACATAGACGCATCCCTATAGGGAAAATTTTAAAAACGTCTTGTTTTTGGGGAGGGATCAGGATCGAACCAGGGCCCTTGGAGCTGTGAGATGGCACTGCTGCACTGTGAGAAACTGTGAGAAAACTCGGAATCAGACAGCATTCTGACGTCCAAAATGCTGCAGGCTGGCACTCATGAAAAAGACTATCCTCCATTAAACAAAAATATACAGTCAGAGTCAAGGTGTTCTTAGAAAATGCAAAAAGCGTAAGTTTGGACTAGCCAAGTTGATTTGGACTAAAAGAGCACATAATACTGTAGCAAATATCTTGTGTTGCCCGAGACACCCTTTTTTGTGCTTTTGCCCAATACCACCTAAACCACATGAACGAGGAGGTGGTCCTGTGGGACCTGCCAGCCAGCTAAAAATCATGAGTATGAAATCCTATCAAGCACAACTGCAACAGTATCCACTTCATTTCTCAACCTGTTGCTTCTGGAGGTGGAGGCATCTCCAAAGCATCATAAACAAACAAACACGCAAGCAAAATCAATAAATAAACAAGAAAATAAAAAAAATGTGAACTGAAAGCAGCCTGTAAACTTTTTCAAAAATAACAGACGTATTTACGAGCCTGGCATTTCGTTGAGACTGATCAGGGCAAGTGCGTTGACCTGGGCGGGTTTGGATGCGTTGAAAAGAATCCATGGATAATTCTGCTAGACAAGTCTACAGAAATATGCAATATTCTGTATACTAATTAGGCTACAGCTCTACAATCACGCATGATTAATAGCTTCTATGGCCTAAACACAAACAACAAAATCCAAAGATTTTAGTCAAAGGTATAGAGGAATTCATCAAATGATCATTCAATTGTAACCCATGTTTTGCAAAAAAAAAAAAAGAAAGAAAGAAGGTTGGGACATGACTAAATAAAAATGACAATGCTCATGTTTTGGCTCTGCTTTACAACATGGCATTTATTTTGACACTTTATGGGCGAACAAAAGTTTGTAGCACCGAGTCCGTTTTATGGGTTAAAAACAGCATATCTATTTCTTCTGATAAGCTAGAATGGAATCTCTCTCTCGTATTTTGGGCAATGTTTACATTCCAACAGATATGCCTCTTTTTTTCTTCTTCTCCCGTTTAGTTCAGTTTCCATGATGCAGGCTCATATCATCATCATCATGTCCTCCAAATAACACTTCGTGAGTCAGACATTCTCACTGAAGTTCTGCGTGTCAGCCTGTCTCTCCACGCATCACTCCGCTATTTCATCATTTGACATTTGTATCGAACAGGCCTTTCCCCTTTTCATATGCATCTGGACTACTTCTGAGTAAAGGCTATTAGGATGCAAGTTTGGCAAGTGGCTCCAGAATGGAAGGGAAAAGGGCAACCGCGCATCTGACAGGCATACGTCCTTAAAAGTCAGCTCTCCATCCGCTTGCGCAAAAAAAAAAAAAAAAAAAATCCGCAACCAAAACAAATGAAGAAATACCAAAAAAAAAAAACACACACACCAAATGAGATCAACCCAGGGTTAGGACTTACCGCTGGCGGCGGTGATGAGACCTGCGAGAACGAGCCAGACGTGCTCGAATTTGCCCATGGCCGTGGCGTCCTCCGTTAATTCCGCCTTAATGCCGAGTTCTTGACGCCGGTTACAGCCGCGCATAGACATCCAGCTCGGGCGGGGAGACGAGGCGCCGCTTTAGCGCTCATATCAGCATCGGGAGACAAGCGCCGGGGCGGTGCGCAGCAGAGAGAAGGAGGATGAGAGCATAGCGAGGAGCATTCAGTCCGAACGGAACCCACGGAATGAGCTGGAGAAGAGAGACGCAGAAAGAGAGCGAGGGAGAGAGAGAGAGAGACGCTGTGTGCGCATGGATGCTGGACTCACCCATCACACAGCACTGTGCAGGGGAACAAGACGCACGGCGCTGCTCATCCGCGGAGTTTTTACAAGAGCCGAGAATCACAGATGGCCCTCTAGGATCTGGTTTCGATTGCAACAACAACAAAAAGTTCTCTAGAATAGCCATTTTTATAGCAATTCTCAAACCAGCGCAATAAACCCAAGGCGAGCCTGGAGAATCCAAGCTGCGCACTGTGATCTTGAGCATTTTAATGAGTCATTTTAATGTGATCACAAAAAGGAACTAAAAAAACAAAAACAAAAACAAAAAAACAAGCAATGTTAAACGTTCAACACGCCTAAAATCCTTGAAGATCAACTATTATAATAATATACCATCCATCTAGGAACCTCTGTAGACCAACTATCAACCGTGTACTGTAGGCCAATGGTGACCATTGAATTTATTTCCATTTTTACGACTGAGATAGGACCTTCTTATAAACATTCACACATGCGTTCATACATTACAGGCCATTTGGGAACGCCAATTAGCTTTTCCTGCAAGTCTTTGGACTGTGGGAGGAAACCGTAGTACCCAGAGGAAACCATTAAGCACAGGGAGGACATGCAAACTCCATGCAGGTGGGAATCCAACCCTACACCCTAGTGGTCCTAAGCCAATAATGCACAGGCTTGGACGGTCTCAAAAGGAAAGTCCAGGAGTGAGGGATTTCTCTAAAATTGGGTCCTATTAGAGGAAATGACATCCTACTACAGTATTTTCAAAAGTACGTATTTAATTTGATGGATCACATCAGCAGAACTGGTTTACTCCAACCTCAAGAACGCAAACATGAAAAAAGCTTGAGGGTTCCAACAAAATAGCTAATATTGTCTAAACCAACCATAAGTCTAATACTTTAATATTGAGAATATTTTGGTCAGAAAAACCTGTGCTGGGAGGGTGTGTGGAGCTCTACAATGAGATAAACAAAGTCTCAAAAGCCTTGAGGTTAAGTAGTTAGCCTGTTTCATGGATGCATCCAAGGGTAGCGAAGAAGGGAGGGTGTGGGTTTGATGCGAGGTCCGCTGATTAAAAGGAAGAATCTACACACTTGCTCCTGGATGTCTGGAATTTCCTTCAGGATCAATAAAGCATCTATCTATTTATCTATCCATCTATTTATTTATCTATCTACTTTTACTGTTACTGTGGTGGTATGTTTAAGGATACATACTTTGTAACCTTAACATGCATCTCGAAAGCTTTAACTTAAACACTAATTATGGTGTATGGTTCTACAGATGAAAAACCATGTTAAAAGGTACAGAAAAAAGTGTGCACTTGAGGATACCCAACCTGGTGACAAGGAAAGATAGGCTACAGTTTCTTATCTTTTTTCCCCCGAAAGAGTAGGGAAAGAAAATTACCAAGGAGAATGAACATTTTCTGGGGCAAGAAGGCCCAGTGGAGTTGCCTGGGGACCCAAAAGTCATCCTTGCACCCCTGGATGCAATTGGCCATATTCAAGCAGCATACTGGAAACGTTTTCTAAACATGCTTCCTCAAACAATATTACTAATGTAGCATGTAAAGCCTTTAACAGAGAAAGACACAGAGGTTCTTCTTTTTTTCTGTTTACACATCCCACTGTGTGCAAATGTACCTAATAATACACCACCGCCATCTCTCATCTTCCCTCTCTCTTACACACACACACTCACTCTCTCACTAATATAATGGGGGGGGTTGTTTAAAATGTGTTTATAAGATGGAGCCTTATTTTTTGGTGGCTGACACATGATGATAAAATGGGACTTTGCTGCCATCTGCTGAAAATCCCCTCACACAAAACTGAACGTTAGTCTAGGATTCTCAGCAACCTGCTTGCATCTGAACTGTATCTTGTTTAACTGGCCGCTGAGCTGATAATGGATAATATATGGGGCCTTCAAAATAGTCCAGCGCAGCGCTCAACTTCCATTTTAAAATTCTGCCTAATGAAGCTCCAGCTGGATTTGCACAATGAGCAGCTTGTTTTACGCTTGAAAGCAAAACACCACCAAAGTCGACATGTAATTGACTGTTTTATATGGTTTACTATGGCTTAAAAATAAACAGATAAAATGGGGAAGGGGCCCTAACAAATATTTTTTTTAATGGACTTAAATATATATTGTAGATTCTAGAAACTGGTAATTAAAAAAAATTAAATGAAAAAGGCAATAATTATTAATGAAATACTTTAAGTTAACCGCAGCAATCTGGAAAATACCATCTTCCATTTCCTTTAATAATAATTATTCCAGTTATTACATGTTTGTTTAGTTTTGAAGTCTGTAGTCTGGTGATGTTTAGTGCCTGAGGGCTGTTGTGTTACAGCTTTGTCTCTGAAGGGTGTAGTATTGCAATTTGTAAAGGCTGTAGTATTGCGTTTATTTAGCCCCAAAGGCTGAAGTATTGTGCCTACAAAAGACGGAAATACTGTTTGTTTTGTTTGTACTGTTGTATTACTGTATGTTTTTCTCCTGAAAGCTATATAGTGTTTTTTTCCCTAAATGTTGTAGTATTGTGTTTGCCTCAAAGGCTTTACTGTCACTTGGTTTTGCTTTGTTCTGAAAGCAGTAGTGCTGCGGTTAGTTGTTTGTTTCGAAGGCTGCATTATTTCACTTGGTTGTTTTTCTTTTTAAGTAGTTGTACAGCGTATACCCACACACAGAGGAAACTGAAGTCATTAATCAATTACATGCATAACACCAGATACATTAAAACAAGTTTATCATGAGTCTAAGAGGCAAATTCAAAATTTAAATTTTATTCATCACATATACAACCATACACAGTATGATGTACAGAGAAATGATTACCTCGCTGTGACCTAAAAGTAAATAAGTGAGGCAAATACCAATCGAAAAGAATGCATCTCAAAACAATATGTAATTTTTATTTAAATGTTATTTAAATATATGTAGATTCTATTTAATGAAATTCTGTTACAATAAAAAGTAACTATATAAAATGTAAAAAGTATAAACTGTATAAACTAACTTTAAATGTGCAATGTGCAAACAGTAGCAGAATGGGTGGTCATGGAGTGCGAAATGAGATCATGAGCAGTAGTAGTATTGTCCCTCTTTTAAGTCCATAGTTAGACCTCATTTATGTACAAATAGAACCAGAAATGTGCAACATGCGTGTCCTGTGCAAATGCGCAGTGTTGTTGGTATTGTGGTGTGCTCCTACACGCGTGAAAGAAACATAGCAAGTCCAATCAGTTGTGTCCTTTGTGGGGTTCTGTAAAGCCCGTCTAGCCTGCGGGAAGAAACGTCTCCTCAGCCTCTCTGTGTTGGCCTTCAGGGAGCATGATGCTGTTCCCAAACCAGGTTGTGATGTTTTCCGTCAGAATGTTCTCTATAGTGCAGGAGTAAAATTTCCTAAGCACCTTAGAGGGCAGTCTAAATTCTCTCAAGTGCCTGAGGTAGTAGAGATGCCAGGCCTTTTTCACCACAGTGTTGGTGGCTGTGACAGGACCATGACAGGTCCTGCGTGATGTTAACACAGGTATCTGAAGCTGTCCACCCTCTCCATTGGGCTCTCGTTGATCACGGGGTCTGGTAGGTCCTCTCCTGCTTTGTACTGAAGTCCACCATCAGCTCCTTTGTCTTGCTGACATTAAGGAGGAACTTGTTCTTCTGGCATCAGGTTTCAGATTTCTAACCTCCTCCAGGTCATGAGCTATTTTATTGTTGTCAGAAATCAGGGCCACAACCACGGTGTCGTCAGCAAACTTGGTAGTGGTGGTGGATTTTGTAGTGGCCACGCAGTTGTATGTATACAATGTGTACCGCAGGGGGCTCAGATCACAACCCTGGGGGCTCCAGTGCTGAGGCTGAGGGAGCCTGAGACGATTCTGTAGGTCACGTTCACAAAGAAATGGCAATCACGTAGAGGAAGTTATAGTTTGCTAAATTGTAAATGCAAAAATTGATCGGTAGCAGTAGTATTGCGTTGGGATCGGTTTAGATTTGAAAAGGACATGTTGGCCGAACTTTAATGTTAACGATAAAACAAAAATGTTATACAAATATTATATACTGTATGGGTACAATTGAAAAATCTCAACACCGTTCAGATGAAAATGGATAAAACTCTTATGGTGCAATAGAATCAAGCAATCTAGTGGATCACAGTCAGAGAACTAACAGTCTGGCTTTACTGGCAATAAAATGCAAAACTGTCTATGAATAAAAAACATAAATTATATATATCCTTCAAGAGTGCATGTCTGACAGTGCTGGCATGCAAGGCAATAAAATGATGGTATTACAAGCAGACAATACTTAAACAACAAATGCAACCCGTAGGAAATCCCTTTTTTAGTTTGTGTTTACATATGTGAAGCTGTTAAAGAATCTCATTAAAATAAATGACGAAAGACACGAATATATGTCCCTTTTCCTTTCCAGGTCTGGTTTATGTTTCTTAACTGGTTTCATCCCTGATGTATTACAGACTTTAAGCCAAATAGGGACATGGTAAACATTCAGCAACACTGCGTACACACAGATTAAAATGTGTTTGACTTTCAATGATCCATAACTCGAGCTTCACCGGCTAATATCTGTTGAATTTGCTGTGTCATGATCCTCCGGGATGGCTAAAGACCCCCTAGATGAAGTGTCCGTCTCATGTAGAAGCAAAACATCACACCCTCCTGACTCACCATCATGCGCTTTGTCTGCACTCATTATCAGATTGTGGACCTCTAATGCTAATTAGGTGTTAGAAATAAGTTTGCTTCTGCCTCACACTGTACCTATTTATTTCCTGACTTGAAAAAAAGAAAATGTAATGGTCTCGTATGTGAAAACCGCAGCTCAGGTTGGAGAGGAAGTGGTATTGGGACTACGAGAATTGTAATATTCACTCATAACCTTGAGTCATCTAAAAAAATATCACCTTATAATTAGGTTCTAGAGACATCCCTCTAACCGCATGCTAGAGTGACCGGTCATCACTGACATTTTTGTTCTTTGAGTTGCGGGTTTGTTTTTCTAATGAAAAATGAAGAAAGATCTGACTGCAGAGGTCTCCTTCTTTCAGCTGGAACACCACACCTATTTGTGTGTTGCTTAACCAAGATCTTTTGAAAATGTGATACTGATTTACGTGATCGCAGAAGGACCTGAACACTTCAAAGATTCCATGCACTCGATCAAAACCCCATTCTCAAGTGTGTCCTGAATTTTAAAGAACAACAAAGTAAACATGTCTGTCTTGGTCTGCCCTTCTTTCATAGTGCATTAACATGACTGGTCACTTACAGAGTGCTTTGAAACGAACAGAATAGACCTGGCTCTTTACAGGGTATGAGGAGAAGAGGCTGAGCTGAATAGACTGAGGCAGCACTAAAAGAGATTGCACAAATTTCTGAAGAGTTTTCTTGAATTTTTTTTTTATCACTCCGACATACATCAGTACAATAAAGTCTGCTGCATAAAGAAGTAGAAGAAAGCAGAAAACAGACATGGCACTCAGTATCTTCAGTACAGAAGAAAATCTTAGATCTCTTGAAATTGTATACACACACGTGTGTGTGTGTGTGTGTGTGTGTGTGTGTGTGTGTGTGTGTGTGTGTGTGTATATATATATATATATAAATTTTTTTTTTTTGTAAGAGCTTTTTTTTTTTTTTTTAACAACTGAAATGTTATATTGCTGGGGTGACATGAGATCTCCGGTGGGCCTGAAGTAAAATGTGATGCCCTGGCAAATCAAATCATTGCATCAGTCAGTGCACTTCCCTGATCTATTGCTATATTTCACTTGTGCTTTTTCTTCGCTTCACCTCAGGGTTATGCTCTCTGCTCTGTTTTAAACAGCAGCCAGGCACAATGGATGGTCGAACCAGAGCACTGCACTCAAGTTCAATTCTGGCTTTGATGCTCTGAGCTTGGAAGGAAAGACAAGAGTGAAAGGAAGGTTTTTAAAAGGAAAAAAAAAAGCCAAAAACAGCACTGTGATCAGACTTAAAAATATCACACAGTTGAGCTGGTGAACCTTAAGCTACAGGAACTGGATGTAGTGCATCATCCGGAAAGTCTTAAAAGTGAGGTTAGGATCCAATTACTTTCTGAGGCCAAGTAGATTTTCAGCCGTTTTCTCCCCATCTTGCTAAAACTCTAGAGACAAATCTTGCAGACAGAATGCACTGGAGTCGTAAATCCACACAATGTTCTTCCTATCTACCGTGAGGTCCAAAATAAGTTTGACGACACAATTTTCATAATGTGCACTGCTACAATGCCGGAAGCAGTCAAGATGTGATTGAAGTGTAAACTTTCTGCTTTAACAAAAAATACTTTTTCATTAACTGTTCCAGAATTAAAACCCTCAATTCTCACAGGCCTTAAAAGCAACTGGACAAAAAAAAAAAAAATAGAAAGACAGTTTTTTTTTTCCTACTTTGAGGCAAAAACTTCAATGACTGCCTAGAGCCCACAGACGTCACCAAATACTGCATTTCCTCCCTTGAGCCATATTTCTAGGTCTTTACTGCAGTCTTCAGTTGCTGCTTGTTTTTAAAAGCAGGTCAAATTGTTTGAGGCCAGGTGCCTGAATCAACACTTTGCATTCCTTTCTTTGCTTTGTGTTGCTTTTGCAGTCCATTTTGGGACATTATCATTCTGCAAAGTGAAGTATTCTGTAATCATCCACTTTAATTGTATCGAATGCCTTTTAGGTATTTTTTTTTAGCTCCCCTGGTGCATTCTTTCTAGAGTTTTCTCTTAAACAGTAAAAAAAAAAAAAAAAAATCATTAAAAATTTGAAACCAACACCAGGCATTTAATAACTTTTATTTAATGCTATTTATTTAATAACTACAGCGGAACCTCGGATTGCGAGTGACCCGGTTTGCGAACGTTCCGCAAGACAAGAAAAATTTAAATAAATTTTTACGTGATAAATGAGCGTGTCTTGATATACGAGTACCAGATAACATCAAGTATCATTTGGCACGCTTTCGTTCTTGTTTTGACGTAGATCGTTACATGATCACCCATGAGCCAAAGGTTCTCTCTCTCTTGCTGGGGAATCGCCTCCCATTCTTGGTCTCAGTGCGTGTGCATCACTCGTATAGTCAATATCCTTGTGCGCGTGTATTGTTTTCTCTAACACTGAACAAGTGTGTGCACGTAAACCATTTTTAATTTTGTGCTTGTGTGGGATGACTCTCTCTCACACACACACACACACACACACACACCAGTTTACCAAATAGAGACTTACCCACAGGCTAGTGAGGCTAGGTCTCCATTCGGTAAACGTGTGTGAGAAAGTCGTCCTACACAGCAGCCACTTTCCCCTCTTTGTCTGGAAGCTAGTGGGTGCGTGTGTGTATACTGTATGTGCGCGTGTGCGCGTCCATGTGTCTGTGTGTGCACATTTGGTTGAGTGAGAGTATCAGTAAACAGGTGTGTGTGTGTGTGTGTGTGTGTGTGTGTGTGTGTGTGAGTGAGTGAGTGAGTGAGAAAGTCATCGTGCACAGCATCCCCCTTACCCTCCCTTCCTCATCCACTTCTCTCTCTGGTCTCAATCACTACAGCACTTTACCTACAAAAATAAAGTGCAGGGTAATTTGTTTTCAATTTACTTCATTAAAATTTTTTTCATACAAATATTTTTGGGTTTTGGAACGAATCATCAGCGTTTCCATGATTTCTTATGTGGGAAATTCACTTTATTATTTTTTTATTTTTCCCCAGATTTTCTCCCTAATTTAGTCGTGTCCAATTCCTCCCCGTCACTAGGGGGCTCCCACATTAAGGCTACTACTACCACCACTCAGCCGGGAGGGCCAAAGACTCACAGGTTTTCTCCGGACCACGTGACGCCATCTTTTCGAACTGCTCGCTCACACACCGTTAGGGGCGGCATAACACACTCTGAGGACAGCGCTATCCGCTCCTTCCACTTGTGTGAGCTCACAGACGCCTCTGATTGGCTGTAGAGCCGTGATTAATTTGGGAGCACTAAATACCTCTCATCCCCCCCCTCCGAGAGAGCTCGGCCAATCAGCTCTCTCTAGTCCTCCGGCTGCGAGTGGTTACAGCATTACCGAGTCACACATCACGAGTTCGATCCCCGGATGATAAGGCAAGCACTTTAGCACTGCGCCACTCGGAAGCCCGGAAATTCACTTTACTACACGAGTGTTTTGATATACAAGCACGCTTCCAGAATGAATTATACTCGCGTAATCTGTTTATCTGTCAGTTATCCCATTACTTTTGAACTTCAATAGAAAAAAAACATTTGAAAGAAAATAAATCAACTATAAAAAAAAGTGTGATTATTAAACTGTTGCAATAGTATGCAATTGTTTTATTAAAACCTGAAAATTTAAATTAAACCTTATTTTAACGCTGAAAATCTTATCTATAATTTCAAATTCAATGGTGCAGCAGAGGCAAAACTGCATCTTTGTCCAAATACTTGCTGATCTGACTGTCCATGTATCCATCTAATGCGTCAATTGCATTCTTTCTCAGAAATATTGCCAAGATGAGGAATATATCGTCACTAAACATGCAGAAAAATTAGTTCATGCTTTTATCATCTCTAGGTTGGACTATTGTAACGCCTTACTGTGTGGCTATTCAAATAGGCGCATAAACAAGCTTCCATTAGTCTAGAATGCATCAGCAAGAGCACATCACCCCCATCTTATCTACACTGCATTGGCTCCCAGTGAAATTTCGCATCCTTTTTAAACTACTACTTTTGTTTTTACAAAGCATTAAATGGTCTCGCGTTGCAGTATCTGAGTGAACTATGAGTCTCTCACGATTCACATGCCTACTTGATGATCAAATGATGCAGGCTGCTTTCCTACAAAGTCCCAAAGTTATGGAATAGTTTTTCAATTAATGTTTGGGACTCAGACACAGTCTCTGTGCTGTTCTAAAAACCTATTTATTCTGCCAAGCATTTTTTGTGCATTATGGTGAACTGGTATCTTTAGATGCTGTCTTCCCCACTCTCAATGATCACTCAGGTTTGTTGACGGTGAAGTGATTGGTTGCGTTACATCTCAGGGAGCCCTCATGGTCTGTTTCTCCTTCTGGCTCTCCCTTTTAGTTATGCGGTCATAGTTAGTTCTGCTGGATTCACTGCTTACACTCGGTACTAAATATACATTCACCTTATTACATGACTGTGACCAGACCTAACTTATCCCTCTCTCTTTTGCCCTCTCCTCTTCTATCCCTCTCTCTTTCCTTCTGGACTCTATATTACCTTAATCCCTATCAGGGACGATCATGATTCATACACATTTCATACAAAGTTCTATAATTATTATTTTTTTTTGTATAAAGCTGCTTTGCGACAATGACAATTGTTAAAAATGCTATACAAATAAAACTGAAATGAATTAGCAGTACAGATAATGGATGGATGAATAAATAGATACAAAACATACACCCCATGGTAACGCACATCCATGCTGACCTTAATTCCCCAAAAAACGAGTGCGTCAGGTGTTCTCAAATGTCTGGGCATATGGATACTAAATTATTCTTTGATTTTATGTGACGAATCTGATTTTAGAGACAACCATTTCATAGTTGTTCAAATAACTTTGTCCATTCCTATGAGGATCCAAGTTGTAATAAATTAGAAAATGCCTGGTGAAGAATTTACTGATGTTTTGTGGTTCTGAAAAGAAGATCGTTTGAAGAAATGCAATTACTTTTGCACCATCATCATTGCTGCCTACCAGGGAATAAATGTGTCATGACTCACTGTATTTATCTGCAAAAGTAAAAAAAAAAAAAAACATAAGAAGAAGAAGAAGAAGTAGTAGTGAGTATCAAGTCCGTAGTGAACCGTCTTAGGGCAAATTTCACAAACTATTCTTGGAATGTTCTAATGAACAGGGGACAAACATGAAGTTGATCACAATAGTTACAGTATATAGTTATGCAGGACAATAGATTGGAAGTAATATATTGTCAGTTATTATTGTGTCATTGTAAAAGTGTCTTGTTTGCACTGCTGAGTTGAGTTACTAGCAATCGTTGGCAGGACATGTTCTGCATCTTCACTTTTGGTATCTTAGCAACATTAATAAGCTATGTGAGAAGTGCAAGGACATTTACATGAATGGGCATTGGGTCAGCATCGGGGTCCTTGCTGACCATCTACTGTACATTGCGAATAAATGAATGGTCAAATGACTGTGATCCTGCATTACAAATACATCATAGTTTGTCATTCACTCGGATCGTCCAGAGGGCAGCATTTTATCCACTGTGATTACATCATTAGTTAGTGCACATCATTACAGATTACATCATTAGTTGCACTTATTTCCTAATGTAGTGTGAATCAGAGCTGCACTTATCAGTTTTGTATATTTGCATCAAAGTGTTAGGGGCCATATTATCTTGCAGTATAAAGCTTGATTATATATATATATATATATATATATATATATATATATATATATATATATATATATAATATAATATAATATATCATGTCTGCATCATGATGTACAAAATCATTCACTTTTCCAAACAAACCTTTTCATGAATAAATAACATTATGAAAGAATATTTGCATGCCTGTAAAGACAGCAAAGTATTACATAAGAGACCAGTTTCAGATGGATACAAAAAAGAACCCATTTCTCTAGAACTGTACATTCTGAACTCAAAGTTCTTCACATAAAGAATGAATGGTCAAAATAAATGTTCATTTATTACAAAGTGCATAAAAAAACCATTGTAAAATCACCAATTATACATCTGAGAATGACTTAATCATAAAAAGCCTATTTAACAAACTGAACTACAAGACAGATTACAACAGGCCACGTGCAGTAGTGAAGTGCTCAACCACATCATCCAATCATGAGTTCAATTCCCAGGTTTCACCGCAGCCATGTCCAGTCGGGAGCCTAGAGACAGTAAACTGGACATACTCTCTGTGGGGACAAGGGGAATAGCACAGTCCCATACTGCATCACTCCCACATCAATCATAGCGACACTTGCCAATCATAAGCATGTGCGAGTTAACACAGACGAAGAATCAGACAATTCTTCCCTCAACATGTATTGCACCAAATTTAAAAGAATGCAGTCGGCAGCTTCACGTCTGTTGGAAGAAGCATAACTTGGCTTCTGCCCTTCCTGGATTGGTACTGTGGCTGGTGCGGATGTGGGAGTGACCAAACAAGTGGAAATTGGTCAAGACTACTTTAGGAAGAAAATCAGGGAAAATAAAAAATAGCACCCATAATGGGGTGTACTGCAGGGGCTCATCAAAATACACCAAAGCACAAATCTTTTAAATATCATGAACAGGACATTTGAGTCAACGTGAATCAGAATGAATACGATAAGTATAATTTCACCTTAAGAGGCAACAAGTCAGCCCACTATCAACTTTTTACAATATTCGAGTCCAGAGGTTTTATCTGCATAATTTCGGATCGGCATACTGTATTTCTTTCTTCAGTTCAGTTTAAGCAGAAATATTTGGTTACATACAATTAAATTCATGAACTGGCATCTAAGGATTTGACCAAATTTTATAAAATAAAAAAAAAAATTTATTTATTTATTTGTTTTTGTTTTTTTAAAGAAAAGCCATAATACACCAATAAATAAATAAATCTACATGGACACTTCAGATTTGATGTACAACACTGTATGGAAAAAAACTCCTAGAGGTTAATCTGAAGAGACATTTTTGTGGCTCTGGAATTTTTCCTTCGGTCCCATCAAGGGTAAGATTTAGCATGTTTATTATTTCAGGTAGTCGTTTCACCTTAAACAGTTCCAACACAATTCAGCTTCAGGTTTTGCTTAGTAATGTAGAAATGTAAAGGCGGCATAGTAGAGGTATTTTGGCATTATGTAAATAAAATGCGAGTCTTCCAAGGAAGACATGTCACCTGCCAACTGCACATTCCACTCCTAAAAATTTAATTGCTGTATAAGGTATGGTCAAGTTCCCATGAATGGTTCAGGAGGAGTTGTGGATAGAGGAAGTGTGATGACGATGGATGAGGCGAGATGGTGTGATCCCCATGTGTTGCCTATGCTTCGCAAGCAGGCGACACAACAAGGTTAAAGATAATAATAGTTATAGCACAGTGAGAGGATACATCAAGAATTTTGTAAAAGAAGGCACTTGTGAAGCAATGCTCCTATGTCTCCTTCTATATTAATTTATCTGAAGATAACACACAGCTTTTGATTTTACAGTAAAGCCATTAAACTCCTGGCCAAAATCAGCAACCTTACTCCAGGCAGACATTGTTTGTGTTTTGTTGAAACTTGCATTTTAAAAAAAAGGCTTAGTTTCTTTTTCTTCCGTTTTTTTATTTTGTGTAGCTGTGCTGTATAAATCAGGGTGAACGGAGAAATATCAGTGTTGATATATAAGGAATACTAAAAGGAAACCTAAAATACAAGATTGTCAGACAATACTGTACTTTTTTAGGATATACAAAATTCGAGTGATAACTGTCAAGTAACACTTGAACAAGGCAAGGCAGGTAATTGATCAAGAATTACATCATGCTTGCTTTTATTATTAAAAAAACAAAACTAGTAGGCAACAAGAGGTGGCTTCTTATGTACTGGCTTTAAACTTGAGAACAGAGCCCTAGGATAACGTTGAATTGTGTTTTATAGGGCCTCTCCAATCATTGGTGATAAATCCAAAAGTAACTTAGTCAAATTCAATGTCAAGTACACTTGTGGATGGTTTAGAGGACAGCATCAAGGTGTAGACCTTGTTATACCCAATAGTTCTAAACTCATCAAGACATTCTTGGATTTATGGCACCTTTTTATCATTAGAAGATTGATGGAGTAAGTACATAATGGATTGCTGGCAGCCTGGTGCTGAATTGTAACCCTTATGTTCTGGTCTCTATTTTTATTTATTTATTTTTTTTTTACAGAAGTCAGAGAACCCACCGTTGCCAAGATCTAGTGGAATTAGAGAATCACCAACAGTCATGGGTATGAAGGTAGTTATTGGCAGATTGCATCCACTAATGTCAAAGCTCAGCAGTATTAAATGTATAGATGGTCAAGCTGAAATCTATTACATGGTACACTGCATAGTTCACTTACATCTGATGGCTGTATCAGTCATTGCCTAATTTGTGAATGATGTAAGCAGATGTTCCCTACCTAAGGAGCCAGAATTTGCAGAGATCTGAAATTCAAAACAGATAAGACCATAATCAGATAGTTTCGCTCCAGGAAACAGAGTTGCCCTAACATAATTTCATTCAAAGGGACGTTGTCCTCTAGAAAAGTGAGCCGACCCGACCTACCCGACCCGCTAAAAAACATGAACTTTATTTGCACTCCATTTATATTTGATTTCCCAATCTTATGGCTGTCATACTAGCATAACGCAACAAAACTCGGGCAGATAACATAGCCTTTAACTGTGTTGTCTGACAGGCAAACCTGCCCCAATCTCTCCCATTGTGCCCTTCTCCTCGTAACTTCTGCCTTGCTGCTTTTTAACTTAAATTGCCTGCCATCGTAAACACCTGCACCAGCTCCTTCTTCATGACAAACATAGGAGTTTTCACACCGGGGGTGTAAGCACAGTGTAAACAAACTCTACCAATACTATTTTGGGCAAAAGTAAGCATCTAATAATAGATCTGCCTATACATCTAGAGTATATGTGTGTGTAAAATGACAGAGGCAGAAAGGGGAAAAAGTGGACTGTGATTTTTCTTGTATGTTTATTAATAACTAGGCTGACTTTGAATACATTTTGGCAGTTATAGGCCTGTCCGCCCACAACAGTTTCTCAAAAAATGATGACCCGAACCTGCCTGACCCCATGGTATGCTCATGGGTCCTGTGGGTCGACCCGTGCATCACTACTGTTCTCATATCCCTAAGGCTCATTTTCATTCTATTTATTAATATTTTAAAAGCCCACACTTTGCCAATAAATATAAAAGATCAGGTCGGGAAATTCTAGAAAGTCAGCAAGTTAATACATTTTGCCTCTAATATTTTGAAACAAATGCTTCAGTTCGTCTTTTCCTTGAATGTCCCACAATCACAAATTTCAAAATGTATTTTTTTTAAAGGCTGATATAATAATTTTTATGATGCCAATGTGTTTCCATATAGCAAAACAATCATTCTTACAGAGGTCATTGCATGGACCTGTTCCTTCTCTGATAACCCTAACCATATGCCACGAGAAGCTCTATAAAATTATCCAACCCGACAACAAGTAATTGTTTCCTTTCTTGAGAATTTTGGTTTGAATCCACGCAGGTAGGAGACACTGGAACAGCTCCAACGCAACCTCCTTGACTTTCGGTTCTGCAGCGAGAAATACTTGACCTAGACCTTGAATAGTGGAAACACTCAGCACTAGTTATTCATTCTGTGGCTTAACATTTCTTCAGACACAAAGACATAAAATATTTATCAACCCAATGACAGCCAGCTTACAGCTGCATCCAAGAGGTTCTTGATAAACATTTCTCTCCAACTACACATGACGGCACATCCTGGTTAAATACTAAAGGTCTACAAAGATCCCCATTAAATAATAAATATGGTGTGTTTGTGACTACAGATTGTCAGGAGCTACTGTGAGTTCGGACGTGTTTAGTGAAGGCAATAATGTAGAGGTACGTGAAGATGAAATTGTACATTTAGAAGATACCAAATGCCAATACACATACTGTACATTAATTATATTACATATATAAATAATATTTTAGAAACAGAGAAAATGTTTACATTTGTGTCTTTTGCTGAGGTGTTGTGGGAATTCATGGATGATTCTACTCATTATTATTAATAATGAACAATAATAATGCCACCAGCACTCATGAGTGGTGCTATAGTAAAGTGCTCACCATTATCATTCAGAGATTCCTGGGTGATTATATGTAGCCATAGCCGGGAGCTTAGTGTCTGCATTGGCCCTGCTCTCTTGGTTCTGGACGCACTCATATGCGCCATCTCTGATGTAGGACTGCCATAACAAGGCAGGTGGGAATTGGACAGGGAAATTAAGGAGAATATCATGGGGAAAATGCCAAAAGTAGTTCTTATGTCTCTAGTTGAGACGAAATACATCTAGGGTGAAATAGCAAGAGCTTAAGAAACTGTCGGAGCCAGAAATCAGATGTATGAAATTCAAGTGTGAGGTGAGTGCTAATCACAAAGTCAGTCAAACAATGAGACAGCTCCATGATACTGCAAAATAGTTATTCTCTATTTTAATTTCCATCAAAACACCTCACGACTAGGTCTCATTGAAAAACAACAAAGAATGCTCTTTTGCATGCTGAAACCAGTAGAGAGATCATGAGGGATAGTAAGATATGAAATGGCAAGCTTTTCCTTCTTGAATTCTATCCAGGTGGAAGCTATTGCACTCAGGTCCACGGAGAAATCACATGAAATTTGCAATTAACCATTCAAGCCTTGTGTACATATTAGATCCTTCACAACTTAAGCTTCTGAATTTAATGTATGCTCTAAAATGAGAAGCTGGAACATTTGTCTTATTAGCAGCAGAGCTTGTCTGCTCTTGCTGTGCCATCCGTTTCTTTTTATGAACTGCAGATTAATTCAGACTGACTGCTATTTCATGTCATTAAGCATGAATAGCATGGTTTTGTGCTGATTCTTGAAAGGTGGAGGACCTTGTAGTGTGTTCCTTTTTAAATGTAAAAGGTTAGATTTTGCAGTGTATCAGGTGAATATCAGTCATACATGAGAGCCTCACAGACCTCAAGGACATTCCTTTGACATAAAGAATGAGAATTAATGTATTATGATGTACAGTATATAGAATACACAGTATTTTAGCGTGTTGTGTTGTGTAAAACATGGAAGTGGGCAGGATGTCTGGTTCGGGGAAGGTTGTATGTGGAACCCTGCAGGGGAGTAACAACCTTCGTTAGAAAGGTTTTTACTCAGAACACTTTTTGAAAGATTTTACCTTTTAGAATACTTTCACAATGCAATGTAGACAGAAAAACAGTTGGGTAGACTATTCTTTTTTTTTTTTTTTTTTTAAGTTTTAATCTCTGTTGGTCTTTTAGGTGTAAAATGATTGACTATACAGTACGTTAACTTTGCATGATGAGTCTGAGGTCATCATGTGGGCATCCATTGACTGTAGTTCTCTTTCAACAGTAAAGAAGATTAAGGAGATTTTTTTTTAAATCTCCTCCTTATTAGTATCATCAGATTGTATTAAGTCCACATCCGTTCCTTGGTTTAATTCTGTGGTTAATTATTTCTTGGAAAGCACTGACCTTCATTAATAAATCATTCACAACTCGCAGACATTGCATCCAACCCAAACAATAGAGAGGATGTTCAATATCACTTGCTCATACCTGCAACAGTGCATCTCAATAAATCATATCATGAAAAATATATTTTCATAATTTAATTTCAAAAGTAAAACTCATACTAGATTCATTACACATAAACTGGAATAGTTCAAGATGTTTTTGTTTTAATTTCAATTATTGCAGCTCATGAAATTTACAGGATAGAAATGGTCAACCTCTGTAAAAGTATATTAATTTATACACTCAATACTTGGTTGGGGCTCTTTTAACACAAATTGCTGCATCAGTGTGGCATGGCATGTAGGCAATTAACATGTGGCAATGCTGAGGCGTTTTTAAAGACCAAAAACTTAACAGCTCTTTAAAAATACTTTTTAGATACTTTTACAAACTTTTAAAGATAACAGCTCTCAGCTCATCTGTATTCTTGGGTCAGGTGTTCATCTTCCTCTCGACAATATCTTTTAGAGAACCAAGTCAGGTGTGGTGTCTGGCCAATCAAGAAAATCTGCATCTCCATAAAACCTATCAGCAGATGAAAGCATGGTGTGCTCTAAACCCTCCTTTTTAGATGGCTGCATTGACTTTGGAGTTGATAAAACAGTGGCCCAACCAGCAAATGACATGGCACCCCAAATCACCACCACCTGCGGAAATTTCACATTGGACTTCAAACAACTTTAATTCTGTCCGCTCCACTTTTCCTCTAGACTCTGGAACCTTGATTTCCCAATGAAATGCCGATTTATTTGTGGAATAAATGGTTGTGGTTAGCTGTATTGGATTTCCACCAGACATTATTTGGTGTTAGAAATTATTAAATTTCACTTTCATTTTTTTAAATTCTGACCATAACGCCTTTTATTCATGTGGCCTCTGAATCTTCAATGCATTTTTGCAAAGCTTAGTCACTCAGACTTTTTTCTTGCAAACTTCCCATAAAGCCATATTTGTGGAGAATTTGTGATTTCACATGAACAGAATGACCACTCTGTTATAAAGTCCTGCAACTGCTTCAGAGTTGTTGTGGGCCTCTTAGTAGCCTTTCTGACCCGTTTCCTCATGGCTCTTTCATCCAGTAGACGCAAACAAATGAGGGAAGTAGCTCACATGGATTGTACACAAATAGCAGTGCGCCAGATACAATATTTACAATTACTGTATATACAATATTCAACGTGTAAATGAATGCATAAAATGTCTAAAGTCTGATATATTGTACATTTGCATGTGGGGGGGGGGGTAATGAGAGTAATGAATAGGCCTCACTGTTTTCATCTTGATCGTGAATAATCCTAATTTAGGAAAATCCACAACAAAAAGTTCACCAGTCCAAAAAAATTTGAAAACTTCGACAGAATGCTCCCTGGATTCTCCTCGCAAATCCAGGTCAAGTCCAAGTTAAGTCTAAATGTGAGAGTCATTCTTCATGATAAACCCCCAAAGATGATTATTTTCGGGGGTGTTCATTTGGCTGCAAAGCAACAAAATGTTATTTTAAAAGGGTGATTCTTTTCTATCCCGACAGTATTACAAAAGGAGGACCAACTCAGTGTAAAATGTTCAGAAAAATAAGTGAACCTAAAATCCCATTTACACACCTTAGCTAAAATATATTTTGTATTTTTATTATGTATATAATAAAATTTATCTACCATTTCCTATGATAACATTATACAGTAAGCCAAATATCTGAAATATTTGCTAAATTATCTGCGTATATAATAAAACTATAGTTATTACACCATACTGTAGATTAGAATTCGTGCCGTAACGCATTGCTCAACCGTAACAGTGTTTTTGTTGAGGTATTGACGGACCTAATATCACATCCAGCCTATACTGTATGTAATGTTTTTCTCTGATGCATGCTTACCATAACTGAAATCATAAATTTTGTGTTCAACAGTAGTTGTTAAACAGTCCACTTACATGATGAGATCGAGATGATCAAAGAAAAAGAAATATTGCACAAAATAGTGACTATGGAAACAGCTAGCTGATTGTATAGGACTTTCAAACTGCTTCTAAACCATATTACTTTTAGGCATGAAGGACTCTTATGCGTGTTTGTAGGCGTTGAAGAATCTAAACCCAATAACTTCTTTAAAACCCTATCACTGAGTGCATTTTGTAAATTAAACCACAGTCATAGTCCATCATGCTTTTACTGTGGAGAAAAAGTCTGGGGCCAAAACCTTTTACACATCCTAATACTTGGACCAATTTTTGCTGAGAATTATGAACTTTACACTGCCCACTCTCTCTCTCTAATGCAGCATGTTATGTTTAGAATTTTTTTGGTTTGTTATTCTTTTAACACAGATCTGGGTAAGCACATATTAATGAAGTAATCAGAATTTTGCGAATGTTAGCAAACGTGCAAAAGACACCACAGAATCGTTCACAATCGGCCCATCAGGCTCTCTCAGCTCAACTGTAGCTCTAATTAAAAATAAAATAAAATAAAAAAAACAGCAGAATTGGGTGTTCTTGACAAATCAATTTCAATTCAAGCCTGCCCAACTGAGACACCTTCATCCCTTTAGCTAATAGATTCTTTCTTAAAGATGCTCAGGTTTTGCATTATCGACCCCTATTCCGATGCTTTTTTTGATGGCATGTAAAAAGAATTTAGGATTTAAGCGACCAGTTGAGTGGGAATTTTACTGTTTTATTCTGACAGTTTGATGAACTAGTTAAGCCCAGGTCTAAACACTTGGCCGATTTACATTGTCATGCAGCAGAGGTTAATTGCCAACTTATAGGGATGTAATCTCTCTGAACTATTGATTAGCAGACCGCTGTCTAACACCTCAGCCTTAGACAAGTGCTGCCCAGGCCAGTCTTACTGCTCAATACTTACTCCATCATATCAAGGTGGCCAAGAGGTTATTTAAACTAGAAATTGAGATGCATATATATTACAGGTTGAGTCAACAAATAATCAAATGAATACAGAAATGTAATTAGAGATTGTGTAATCTATATTAAATCTTCAGGAACAATTGTTTAAACTGTCTAATATTTAATTGGTTATGTTTTCTTCCTATCATGGCCAGATTCATGCCAGTCATTTCAAGGTCATTGCATCACCCTCCTTGTACAATAATTTGTTTTTCATTAATTAACGTAAATAAAAATAAATAGCAGTATATCTCATTTTGAGAGTAATTGCAGGATTTCCTTTAATGTTTACACCTGGGGTATTAAACCTTTCTGCTTAATAACAGAAATAAAACATGTTTACAGACTGATATAAAATATGGTTTTGGTCTCCATAGCTAGATTTCCCCATTTCAGGTCAACTGTGCATGGGGTGAATTTTTATTTAACTCTTGATTTAAAATTATATTAACCCAAAGATTATGCAAAATTATGGGTTTGGCGGATATGAATCACAGCTGAATTGAAGGTGTCAAACTGCTAGCTGTCTGCTATGCATCAATTTAGATTACCAGCAGGTTGGAATCATTCTAGTTTAATTTACCGCATAAAATGTAAGAACCGACACAGGATGACATGTGGGGTTTGGATGACCGAGTTCAATCAAATGCAAAATAACATGGCATATACATTAATGCTAGTCACATCAAAATTTTAGCTAATCGATAGCTAAGTTAGCTAGCGTGTGGTAACTGATGCAAGTAGATGTTCCAACAAGCAGCCAGACTCCATTCGTTTCACCTATTTGGATTTACAGAGGTAGGTGGAGTAAGGTCATGCCACAATGTTGATGACCAGATCTGCCACACAGTTTCATAACTGATGTTTAGAAAACCTGGGCGTGACTTCGCAGAGAATTTGCCCAGTTCTTATACAAACTATGATCCATTTTGCTAATTTGAAAAGATGCCTCGTTTTGCAGATTCTCATCTTGTATGGATAAAAACACAGATGCCAAGAGAATATGAATAATTCTATATTATATTATTAGTATATTTTTCTGTATGGCTTATCAAAACACTGCCCCTGGGATGCTCCATATAGTGGATAAATTGTATCTTACCAGCTACCCTTCAAATAATTTTTAAAAAGTTATGAAATGCCCTTTAAGGTAGGCGTTCCTCTCTGTGTACAAAAATGCTTATGAAACACCCCCCAGGATGCTCTTCCAGTGAAGAATACTGTGAGATGCATGATGAAATTGCCACAGTGGGTTCCCTTCTTTAGAGAAAAAGCAATGCAGTTTCTTATAGCCAGCCCTACATGTAGGAAAATTACATTAAGTGCCCTCAAGGTGTGCCTTGGCCTCTCGGATATAAATAAACAAGAGTAGCATGTGTCCTTTTTATCCTTTCGTTCCTGCCCCTAAGGCAGACAGTGTCTGCTCCTGCATCCGATTAAGTCTAGAGGTGTGCATAACAATTGAGACCTAGTGGGGAAAAAAAAAGATAGCTAGTGCTCAGATATGAAGCTCATGGGACAAACAAAGTCCATGTGGCACAACATTTAAAGCCTTCTCAATGTTTTGCTAGCGTTTCCTGGTACATAGAAACAGGGTTCATATTAAATTGAATGTAAACAAAACACTTGATATAAAAAGTACAGCATGCATATTTAACATCACAGACAGACTCTCTCGCGCTCCATCATTCTCAATAATTTAACGGGTCGGGGGGAGCCTGGAGACTATGGACAATTTGGAAATGCCAGATAGCCTTCTCTGCAGATGTTTTGACTAAGAGGAAACCCGAGTACCCGGGGGAAACCCACCAAACATGGGGAGAACAGGCAAACTGCATACACAAATATGAGGGCGGGGGGAATCAAACCCTTAAACCTGGAGGGTCCTGACTTTTTTTTCCGACGAGCTCTGCATGAACACAACTCTCACATCAGCAATGTCAGCAAAAGGTTGATGCATGGCCCTGCTTTGGACAGATCTGCTCTTTAAACCTGGGATAAACAGCAAGAAAACCATGTTCCGTCTAGCATCCTAATAAGCGGGAACAATTAAGCAAATTAGCTGTTTTTCTTAGAATAGGACCCTTTCACCAAGTTAGAACCCATTACTATCCAAAATATTTTTTTTTAAACTGCACATTATCAAATGTTCACAGATTAGCTTCACTGCTTATAATATTTCCTATTAAATCCTTCAGTATCATCTACCACCCACAAGATCACTTGCATCATGTATTCATTATTCTGTTACAAAGATCGAATCAAGGAATTATTATTTTAAAAAAGTTTTAAATTTGAGCTGCCTTGTTCACTTTTCATAGTATTTGCAATTACTGTACGACATGTTGGCAAGAGATTAAAATGTATATTTATAACAACTAAAGGGGTTTTATGGGAAAATATTCATGAATAGTAATGAGCAGTGCCTATAAAGCACAGTTTATGTATCTGTAATTAATAAAGGATGGATAGTGAGACAGCTGGGGAAATAAAATCTATCTATATATATATCTATACATCTGTATATCTATATCTATCTATCTATCTATCTAGATCTATATCACTATATATATTTATTTATTTATTTATTTTTTTTTTTTTAAATCACCTGACTTTTCTCTAGTCAGATTTCTCTAATTCAGATTAGAATGAAGATTAGAATGCTTTAAAGCTTGACAAATCCTTGGAAACATTGACTGAACTGAAAGCGGTGCAAGGCGCCGTCATTTAACCTTCAGACGCAAATTCTATAAGGATTCCTTATTACCCTTCGCAAGTAACTATGATATAAAATGTGAGTCACTAAAAGTTTGATAGGAACATCTGCTCTCCTGCAATTATCCAAATGAGCCAAAGATCTAGCAGCAGTGCAATGCACATACTGGTCAAGAGCTTCCATTAAAACTCGCCTTAAACATCACAATGAGAGCCCGGTGTCTTGGTATGACTACTGGTTCCACAGTGGCTGCTTTGAGAAACAGTAACTACTGATCTTCTGGAAATTGCATGTACTGTACAACAGGCTCCAAGGTTCTACTCAGAATGGTGCGAAAACAAAAAACAAACAGTGAGCAACAGTGTTAAAGATAAGCCAGATTGTGTGTACTGAGAGGAAGGCTATGTAAAGAACTTAACTTGGACTAGCAACACATACCCAGCCCCCCTACCTCTCCTAAACACCATAAATAAATTGGTAACCAACACCTCACTCTCCTGCTCATTAATGACACTATATGTTTCTAGCGCTTTCATCGCCACCTTCCCCATGCAGCACAGTGCCTCCCGCATGCACTTGTTTAGCTGCTATTCTTATCCTCGTATTTTGTCTCTAGCAGTCAGAGCCTTGTTAATATTTAGTCTTTGATTGCATGCAAGTGGTGTGTTTAGCACTTTGCTTTAGTGTTTATTAATAATTGTTAGCACAGCTTTCTGTTATCACAGATTTTAGCACATTGTTCAGTCTAGTATTAGCTTATGTGTTGTGCTACGCTTGAGGCGAGATGCTACATGTAATTCAGGGTTAGCTCAGTGGCATTACTGACTTACTGAGTACTGATCTACAGATGATCAGAGGGTCACAGGTTCAATCCCCAGCACCAGTAGCACAAGCTAGCACTGTTGAGCATTTGAGCAAGGCATGAAGTTGCTCTGGAGAAAAATGTGCCCTCAAACGCCACCACTAAAAATCCCTGTTTACTTTAAAATTTCTCAATATTCAGCTCTTTTCCATGTTTATATATAATTTACATTTTACATTTTACAGCAGTGCTTAGTCCTTTAATTTAGTTTATATAAAAGAAAAAAAATCTATACAGAGGTGACAAGTACACAAACAACGTTGAAGTAGAAGTAGTTGCCTAAAAATGTATGGCATCACAATTAGAATGAATAACTTCAAATTTGTACACAAGTTTAAGAACTAAGTATGTTCCCTACAGTGTACTTCAAGTACAAAAGAACAAGCACGCCACAAAGAAACAAATATCTTTCTGGATACCCATCTGAATTAATTAATAATGAATTGGTGCTAAAGTTGGTGCTGTTGATAACATGAATGTGCAAGTCTAATAGAGATTGATTTGATGTTAAACAAATTGTGGGCAGCATTGTTAGAATCTTATTAATTCAGCAGCTTGGTTAGTTTCTTACAATTTCTACCCCGTTACTGTAAGTAGTCTACACAATTAAGCATCGGCATACTGCAAGCATTCAGAATGCAACATGGTTAAAGGACACATCAAAACAGTACTTTTGGCTTTTTATAAATTGACATGAAATACAAACCGAATGCACAAGGCTTTTTCTCTATGTGAACTAGTTTGCTTCTAATCTTACCTTGAAAAAGGTAAGATAATCAGAAGGATCCGCAGCCCATAGACCAAGTGTGAACAAGTGAACAAGTGTGATCAGTTGTTCAGGTAACCAAGTTGAGTGGAAAAGCATCTCTAAACAAGAACAGGATTCTCAGGCTACAGTGGGTACACAGGGTTACCCAAACTGGGAAGCTGAAAATTAAAAAAGGCAAGGTGACATTTTATCAACCAATTTGTTCACAATTGAATTACTTCAATATAGGCTTTGATAATAAACACACAACTCTTGAAGGAATTGACATTATAAAATTGATGAATCATTTGCAACACAGTTGTCAAGATTCCATTAAATAAAAACCATTAGCGACAAACCTGTATGAAATATTTTCTCCCCTCTTTAAAATACCTCCGGTATTACACGGAGTTAACACAAACAACTGCTAAGACACTCATTTGTTCTTTACCATTTTCAGCTGTAGAGATTAATATTAGACAGCCCTTTAATCACCATAGCCAGCTAGACTAAACATGACAGCTGTAGGGCTAGAAGGAAAAAAAAAAACAAAAGAAAAAAAGAAATATCACTCGGCACAGCCTGCCTTCTGATCTCGCCCTCAAGAGTTGCGCTATTTATGGATTTTGAGGAGGATGAGATCTCATTTTATCACGCTGGCACCTTGGGTGACAATACCAGAGCAAGTAAACATCCATGCAATTATGGAAAGGGAGGTGAGATGGAATGAGATTACCAAACGGTGAGCGCAGTCTAACACACTCCAGTTATTCGTGAAACACGCACAATACGTGGGGAAGCACAACACGTGTCTTGAGACAAGGTCTGAATAAAGCATGACTGCTGATGGGCGCACACAAGAAATAGTAGATACTGACCTTTCGGAGGAAAACTGCAATATATGCACACAAAAGATTTCCAGATTATTATGAACACTGTTCAGTGTTACAGATTTCTATTAACATGCACAAGACAAACACGCATTCATTTGCATTTTTAATTTGATATTCATTGTGCTAGGCCATTTATTTATACCGACATAACTAATTGGCAGTTCTCTCCCTGAAGTAACCGCTGGCTATGCCACCTGAATACATCCGAGACGTGTGTGGAAACTTTGAAACTCATACAAGGTTGATTCAGACGTGAGGGCTTGCGGGCTAAACAGCTGAACCACAAAAGGGACGGCGAGTGATCACGCTCTTCGTGTTGCATGTTCAGTTTAATCAATCAAATGTGCATTTACATTTATGCAATTTGGCAGACGCGCTCATCCTGAGAGACTTACCGAAACGCTTTGTTGTGTACTTGGAGAACGTGCCCTTATGTTTACAGATGCTGCCAAGCTAAAGTATCTGAAGTGAAAAATGAAAACATAAAATGTTTGAGGTCTTGTGTCAAATATAACTGGATGATTTGTGTTGACAGCATCTCATGTTATAGCAATTACTCATAGATGTTATAAAGGCAGTATGAAGTAGTGTATCTTGTTTTTCATAATAAAAATAAATAAATAAATAAATAAATAAATAAAAAAAAAACATGTATTCTATCATGGGTGGTTTTGTGACGTCACAGGAATATCACACCATGGGGTGACAAGTTACAAGACAATAAAAGTCCTGGCAATTGTATTGTATAGTAACAGATTTGTGCTCAAGTGTATTGCTCTTTTGCCTCTTGAAATTACTAGAAAAAAAAAAGAAAAAAAAACTTGCCTTTACTAAACTACTATTACTGAATTACTATCTGTTCGGAATATGGAGGAAAACACTAATGGCATGTGAACACTGAAGACTTCTTTCATAAATATTAAAACATCTACCTACATGAGGCCTCACCAAAGCAACTGATACTGCACGTTTGTCTTCCCCCCCCCAAAAAAAATTTATATAGTTATTACAGTTGGATTCCTGCGTCGGGTCCGTGAGTTTGCATGTTCTCCCCGTGCTTGGTCTGGGTACTCTGGTTTCCTCCCACAGTCCTAAAATATGCAGATTAGGCTAACTGGCGTTCCCAAATTGCCGGTCGTGTGTGAATGAGCGTGTGAATGGTGCGCGTTTGTGCGCCCTGTGATAGATTGGCACATTGTCCAGGGTGTACCCCACCTTGTGCCCTGGGTCTCTTGGGATTGGCTCCAGAACCCCCCCACACCCCCCACAAACCTTCTACAGGATACATCATATAGACGATGATTAAGTGAGTGAGTGAGTGAGTGAGCGAGCGAGATCATCCTTCATCCGTCTGTTACAACAGACAAAATAATACAATGGAAATCGGTTTGACTTGGGACCAGGAATTACTCTCAGAGCTGCTAACCAATCAGATTTGAGATTTCAAGAGTGCAGTAATGAGGTTTATATCAAAGCTATTGAAATTATGAGGGGTGTTCATGTTAAACCGGGACTTATGCCTTCATTCCTGATAAATTTCATGATAACACTGACGTTTTATATTTACAACTTACTTCAAACACAGATCGTTGATGAGACTTATCCGTAGTAAAACATTTGAATGGGGCAAATATGTTAAAAAGGCCGTGCTGTCTGTGAATCCTGGCCGAGATGACCTGGAGCCCACTGCAGTTGTTCCCGTGTTGAATACCTGATCCTGAAAATCGACGGATAACGTCTTGACAACTTGCAGAAGAGACGCATAGAAGATAATTTAAGTACATACAGAACCTTCAGCAGGAGGGATTTTTTTTTCTGAACAAAGAGTAATAATTTTTAAGGAGTGAATAGTTGCTTGTGACATTAATATATATCCATTGCTGTTGTCTGTGTTTAATCTTGATTAACCTTTTGAAGATGAATGAAGAGATGATTAAGCAGCCAACTGCTCTAATGGTTATTCTGTTGTTTTGCTCTGCATGCCAAAACGTTGTAAACAATAATCACTAATTTAATGTGTATATCTATCTGCACTGTGCGCCCAAGGTGTAGAACAGATTAGGTTTTTGTTCTATGTAGTGCACTTACGGTAGTGCATGTAGGGACAGGAAGACACAACCCGAGGAGTTTCGGGTTGGTCTCTGGTCTGATAAATTATTTACCATAGTTACCATAGGAACAGCCTTAAATAATTGGGGTTGTCAAAACTTTCCCTCACTTAGCAAGAACTACTATAAAGTTAGTTGAGCTACAAATTATTTACACTATTCTCATCAGATTTTATCAGTGATTCAAAAAATCCATGTTTGAAAGGTCATCTTGTCAATCCTTTGGTTTTATGGGACTCGCGCCTGGCTTTTACGAAATTGGAAATAGCTGCCAAAAGGCAGCCGAGTGGTCAGACTTCACTATAAGGTCTTTGGTACAGCTTTCATTTATAACTTTCAACAGCAGCTTAGGGAGAACTTTTATTTCACAGAAATTCAGATTGATATAGCTGCATCTCACACACACTGCATTTTGCTGTGCACGAGCCCCATCAATAATGCAGTCTTGGTCCACAATCCTTTATTTTTGTAGGATTAACTACAAAGCCACAGCAAACAGTTTTTAATTTAGCTCCCAGCTTTAAAGAGTGACTTGGGATAAGAGGTGTTTAATGAGTCCTGGTTTGTGTTGTACAGATGGAAGTTTTAAGCTGGAAATGTGGGCGAGAAATTTGTGATTTGCATGACTGCTGATCAATAGCACAAGAGACTTTAATACTACATACAACTCAAAATTCTACTGAAAGTGTCTGCGATAATGAGGAGAGCTGAGCTTTTACAAGACGCGTACATTACTTGACACAATCAGAGAAATACAAAATGTGTGAGGTCGGAGATGAAAATAAAAGTTCAATAGCTTTTTATACAAGATGGTGAAACATGTAGCCGTATAGCACATGTAAATTTTTTAGCTTCATATTGTTATCTTTTAGAAGTTTGATGCAAAGTCATGATGGAACTTTCCACAGAGAGAGCATGATTCGGTGAGAAAATACCTCTTATGAATATACGAGTGTACGCGCACATATGCAAAAGCCCGAAACCATAGGACTAAAAGGATTAGGTATTCTGAAAGCCACTGCTAATGAATACTGCTTATAAATGATAAATAAATATAATTGTATAAATAGAGTACCAGTCTAAAGTTTGTCCAATAATAATGAAGACATCCAAACTAAAAAAAAAAAAATGAAGTGTTAAACAACCCAGAGTTTTTTTTCTATTTTCCAAATAGTTACATTTAGCTTTAATGACAGCTTGGCACACTCATGGCATTTATCAGATTCTTAAGGTAGTCACTTGGAATGTTTTTTCAATTTTTAACTGTGCCTTGTCAATTGCTTTAGTTAATTTCTGACATTTCTTGCCTTCTCAAGGTGCTTTAGACAATCATTTGTCTTGTGCAGATGAAGCCCTATTAGTGTTACTAAAACTACTGTACAAATACACTTTTTTTTCTACAATAGAGACACCATTATTTCAAATAATGAAGGTCTGTCAACTTAAAATATCTCAAGAACTTTGAAATGTATTCCTAAGTGCAGTCACAAAAAAACAATGATATATGAAATTGGCTCTCAGGAAAGGAATACGTTTGAGAATGAACAGCCTCAGAAACCACCGATTTCCAGGCGCTCATAGTAGAGCCCACGTAAATGCTTCTCAGAGTTCAAGCAGCAGACTTACTGCATTTCCACTGTTAGTAGATAGTGTCACTTAGGCAATCATGGTCAAATTGCTGCAAAGAAACCATTACTTTAGAAGAAGAGCAAGCAGAAGAGACTTGCTTAGGCCAAGGAACATAAGGGATGGACATTAGATCAGTGGAAAACTGTCCTTTGGTCTGATGAGTTTACATTTTAGTTTAGTTTTGTTTTTGTACTAACGGCTGCCTTTTTGTTAGAAGTAAAGAGGGTGAATAGACGATTCCTGGCCTTGTGGTTCCTATGAATGAGCATGTTTGATGTTGTGGGCTGCAAAGTTGAGGACACACTCAACCAGCATGGCTGCCATTGCATTTGGTCCCACTTGGTGGGACCAATAATCACAAACACACCTAGATTATGCAAGAGCTATTTTTTTCAAGAAACAAAACCATGTTTTTTTTACATGAGAAATTATTCCCAAACCAGTTAACAATCTGGAGTTAACAATCTACTGTATGCAGACTACCTATCCTATGGTTGAATTTTGGAGTACAAGATTATTTCTTATAGGGAAATAGTTTATCTTTTTTTCCAGAGAACATTTAAGGCTTCAAGGCATTAAATACATAACATTCTATAGATATTCCATGTTTGGCTCCATTTATTCCTCATCCACTTCTGATAATCAAAATGTGCATTTTCAACTGTCAGCTACTGTTAAGCTTTGGTGATTATTTTACATTTTCATTAAAACCCTAAGTTCAGCTTCAAGTTCAATAAAAGTCAAATACTTCAATTATCTATTGTGACCTAATCCTTCACTTACATTCAAAGCTCACATAGCACCACGAAGGTCACAGGGAAGAGAACACAGCCTGACTCAGCCTATAAGGAAACAATATACAAATACTTCTAACTAATAGTACTTCTAAATAAAAGTACAGTCCATAGTTAGTATAGTAGAATGCTTTTGATCTGAACAAATGAGTGGACTGGAACTACCGTATTAATACAACAGAGGCCTTTTGCTGCTTAAAAAAAATAAATAAAAAAAAAACACCAGTTAGCACTATTGTACAAGAAAATGCAACAGCAATAGGTTTTTCTCTAAAAGCGATTCTCTACAGAGGAGGTTTCTGGAAAAAAAAATTTTTTTTCAAAGCCTAGGACTCCCTAATGCACAGCATGTGTGTAACGATTTAGTGTTTGTTGCAACAACTCTTAAGTGACTTCAACACAAATTCCAGGTCAAGTATATCATTCTTTAAACAAAAAATGTAAAAAAAAAAAAAAAAAATCATCAACACTTCCCTTCAAAAATGAAGAGTCGTCTCAGACCCTTAGCCTTTATAAGAAAAAAAAAGATTTTCCAGTGAAAGCCCAATGTCCATGGCCGCCAGCCATTCTTTGAAAAGATCAAAGTGTTCTGTATTTTTTTTTTATATTCAAAACATTAGCTTTTAATATTTCGTGATGCCCTTTTCCACTTCAGCGTTTGATGAATTGTCTTGCTTCAGATGAATATTATTTTGCTCCTCTTTGCTTTTTTTTTTTAATTGGTTTTCATATAGCTGTGGTGTGTAGCCATTTAGGATTTAGAGACCTCTTATCAAAATTACATTCACATGGCGCAAATTACTCACTCACTCATTGTCTATCCCTCTTTATCCCTATCCCAGGACACTTGGGGCACAAGGCAGGTTACACCCAAATGCACAAGGCAGGTTACAAATGCATACACTCATATGCTCATTCACACACTACAGGTAATTTGGGAACACCAATTAGCCTAATCTGCATGTCTTTGGACTGCAAATCTTTGGAAGCACAGGGAAAACATGTAGCCTACTAGGCACAGGCAGAACATGCCAACTCCATGCACACATACCCTGAAGTGGAAATCAAACACAGAACCTGGAGGTGCAAGGCAACACTGCTAAGCACCAAGTCACCAGCCACCTTAGGCACAATTTAATACACATTTCAATAGCATTCACGGCATGCTTATGGATTACATCTGATCAAAGCATCAGGAAAGCTCCAGAATAGAAATATCTCGTAGGGCGGGTGACAACAGAACAAAAACAGTATGCACTACATGACGTTTTTGCATCTAATGTTTTCTCCACTCAATGGTCCTACTTGAATAAAAATAAATAAATAAACAAAATAAAACTTCCTAACTGATGAATATCACACATAAGGATGTGCTGTTGTGCTGAATATCAACACGGCCGTAATATTTGGCCCAATAGCACTCCCACTCATGCAATACTGCTTAAATTAAAGAGGAAAAAAAATTAGTAAAAATTAGTAACAACCATATTACAATAATGTGATTTAGTGAACTCACATTACCCAATTCCAAATAAAAATGGATAAATAAATAAAACAATTAACTATAAATAATTTTTTATTACAATATTTATTCAAATCATCCTCATCATGCGTTATTAAATAAATAAAATCACTTCGAATTAAGTGACTGATCCAAAGCTATAAAAATGTTCAGGTGCATTGGACATAATTGAATTATTTCAATTACTACAACTTGTTTTTTCAGTTGTTTACTACATAGTTCTAAAAACAAGTACAGTACTTTGAGTACTTGTAAGTTTGAATGTACAACTAACAGATTTGAGTGTACTACAGGAAAAATAAAACCAATCACACAGAAAAAAGCAGATACCAGCTTTATCCTAGGTTTTAACTTTGCCAAGCAACTTGACTTAATACCCAGGAAATAAATCAGCTGTAAATAAAAACAGCTTTCGTCATTTCCACTGTCAGGATTTACTGTGTAACAACTTGGATGGTTCTTCCGTGCAGGATTATATAATCAGCTCCTTTTCATGTTGAAGTATACTGACTGAATGGTTTTGTTTTACTTTTCTATGCTATATGCATTGGCTCACAGCCCTTAAGGAAGCTGCAGATTGTTTGAAAAATGTCTACAATACAACTGTACAATAGTTCAGAACCTTAACAATGGAGAATTAAAATGTGAAATTGACAAATCAAACCACACATCAAGATAACAGTAGCGAATTAGTCGCCATCGAACACCAAGTCTACAGTAGATAGCTATTTAAACATTTACTAGAGAAAATCATGGCATCATAAGTAAATTAAATATTTTTTTTGTTGTTAAAATGGAAAGTGGAAATGCAGACAGTGCCTCTAAAATGTACAATGACATGTCTATCGGAGTAGGAACTATTCAGATTACAATGAATCAGGTCAGAAGTAATTCAGACAGGCAAGCTGTTTCATCATGCCATGAGAGCTCATGTTAAGAAAGAAGTAAGGCTAGTGGTAATTCATTGGAAGGATTTCTTATGATGTTCAGTCAGAATGTCAGGTGAATAGGCTAGGAAATATTTTAAAGACTCAGAAAGGGTGAAAAGGATTATGAAGTGGATAATGGCTGTACCAGGTGTAAGGGTAAAAGAAAAAGTGTATTCAAGATGCTGTGCATACCACGGTGACCAGCCAATCACAATGGCCATGCCTGAACTCTAACACAAATGGAGGAGTAAAATAGCATCTGTTCAACCAGCTGAATTACAAGAGGATAACATCTTTGAAGACGTTCTTAAAATTTGGACAAACATGGTGGTGGTCTCTGCTGTCGGTCTTTATAACTAGCTAGCTCATGTTGTAACTAGTGAGCATTGTTTTCTAAACTATTTACTCTTAAGTAATTCGGTCACTTTTGCCAGCACAATTAATAATGGTGTGTGCTTGGATGGCTTGAGCAGCTTGGAGTTGCTATATCTCCTCCCGCCCCAGGGGATTGGAGTGTAAGAGAAACAGAAAAAGAGGCATGTAAGGGAATAAGATAAGTGATAAACAGGAACAAATGTTTAAAAATAGTGCTCCATAACGGTCAATGTAAACATTAACACGTTAAAATTGGTTACATAAGAGGGAGAAAATACTTAAAAGATCCTAAAAAAATAAGCCACTTCTGGTGGAGAACACTTCACACAGGGCCGTATCACACCATCCTGGCATGAATTATTTACTTATAACAGAACTTTCTAACTTTCTAAACAGTAAAAACAATAGTGGATGCGCTTATTCACAAAAACGCTCAAACAAACAAACATCTCTTTAGTCTCCTGTCATATGGATGCTTTAAGAAATAAAGGATAATCGATAGGCACTTTGCCCTTATCTAAGCTCGGAAAATGAATGCAAGGAGAATGGAGCACAGAGAAACCTGGGGTGTTTCCCCGCAGTTAAATGGCTGATAAATGTGTTTCAGTATTGATCCATTGCATGCTCACTTCAGGCAGGCAAGTGCTACTGATGCACACCAAGTCCTCTGGGAAATAAGACACAGAATGGGATGCTCCCGACAGAGGCCTCCAGCGCAGATGTTGCTGGGAGAGGTCATGTACCTAAACTCACCAAAAAGTAAAGATCAAAAAAGGTTCAGTCAGTCAAACTTTTTTTCCCTTAAAAAAAAAGAAAAAAAAGGGAAAAAAAAGCCAAGTACTTTGAGGTCAGACACATTGATCCTCAGACCTGATTCCAGTTGTGCCATCCAAACCTGCCAGGTCTTTGTTTTGGTGCCACACTAAGAAACTGGGGCCCTCAGGAATGCTTTATAAATGCAGGTAGAGGAGATTGTATTATGAGATCCGAGATGTGATGGACCGAAAGTGATTATCCTGCTCTCAAACCAGGGGGAGAGGCGAGCGGAAATTAAGTTAGGTTTAATTACCTTGGTTTTATTCACCGCTAACCTTGAGAAGGGGGAGGGCTCTGTAGGCTGCTTAAGGCGATTAAGTAATAAGTTCTTTCCATGTACTTTGTAATGCATTTCTGATATGGGTCATGTCCTTCAGATTTAATCAATATCAACACACTTCCCAAAAAACTAACGTTGGAGATTTAAGGTAATTTTTTTTTTGCAAAAAGTACCTCCTTTATGCTCTAACCTCCCTGCTCTCCTAATCCCAAAAAACAAGATCTTCAATTGCTATTTTAAGATTTCAAGTGCAGATGGTGTCTGGTGCATTTTAAAATTTGGATGATGTTGTGGTTGTGATGGAAAACTGAGCATTATCCACCATAAGAGCAGTTCTGCAGTTTAAATTTGATGAGTAAACAGATATACCTGTTGACATAGTTTGTGGCCCCGAATTGCACCAATAATTCAGTACATAAATAAATATTGGCGCAAATGTGACGACAGTGCACAGATGTGAATCAAATAACTATATATAGTCCATAAAAACAAAGAAATGTTAATTTTAAACACAGTTACAACCATTTTTAATTGATTTATATTACATTATATGCAGGCTGGAGGTTTTTCATTAGATTTGCTGCCTTGTCTCCTTCATCTTGTGTTGAGGTAGGAGGTCACACTGCAAGAATTGTATTTGAAGGAAAGAAATACAGAAAAGTAGTTTAAAGCTCTGCTTCAGGGACTGTTGCATATAGTTAACGAATGATGAGCTATTTAAGCAACAGAAGAGTGTCTAGCTCAGTGTTCGTAACAAACATCTACGGCAGACTGGTACACTTGGAGCACTAATGCGTCTCATTGCTTAACGCTCTTTCAGCCATGAATTAAACCAACATAAAAAAAAGTGACATAAATCTCAGATTGTGTGTGCAAGATGAATAACGTTTATACAAAAAGCATCAGAATCCGAACACATTAGCTACATTTTATTTAGAGATAATATTTAGATGCACATAATCTAAGACTTAAAAATAAGTCTGGAACTGTAAATACATCCCAGAAAATATTTTTCTGAAGTAAAGATTTGTTATATGATTTCAAAAGCCAAGACAAAACAGTCTCATAAAGCTATTCATTCCAATCCTTGACAGAGCACATTTTCATGCAGTGAAAAAAAAAAAAGAAAAGGAAAAAATAAAAAATAAACAGTGCTGCTGAAGTCCAAGATTAATGGGAGTATATTTCTCATTAGAAATGTCTGTGCTCCTCATCCACGAAGTAGAATGAGAGGTGACTGGTCTGAAAATCTGAAAATATGTAACCAAGCCTTAATAAAACTAAAATAAAAAACCTTCAATAACATTGTCCATTCAAAATCTTTTTTTTTTTTTTTTTTTTACTGATGGGAAATCCTTTTTACCAGAAGGTCAATAACCATGCAAATGGCTAAATGAACGTGCAGATTATTCAAAGCCATTTTTTCTTCATACGCAACGAGAGCTAAAACGATACATTTTATTTATTAATAATGAAAGGGATAAGTCTATCTATATAGCAGGTATCAAATAATTAAATGTGTGTTCAAAGGCTACTCAATTCCTCGTATTACAGTACAATTGTCAAAGTACAGACGAAGAAAATAAAACAAAAGTCTTCATCCATGTTTAGAAAAATGCACAACACTATTATTCACAAATCTCTGCCTCAGTTTTGAAACCTGCAAACCCTCCCTTGGTGTGAAGGCTACAAACAATCGTCTAACCCCATGACTGCTGGTGGGTGGATGTAAAGTAAATAGCATCTGCCAACAAGGGCTGCTCTTTGTATTTAGACTGAACAAACAGTACCGTTTAATTTACTTCCACAAGAAAGTGCTCTGGATATTACACACACTGAGTGTTTACTGAATGCTGCAGATTATTTCCCGCTATATCCATGCTCCACTAGGTAAAGCAGCCAACCCTGTACTTATAAGAATTTAGACGGTAAGTAAAAAGAGGAGCAAAAACCAATATTAGGTTATTTCATTCCATCTCTGTCTGCTTGTCAAACCAGGGCATCTACGTATATCCATCAGTCCATCCATATATCCATTCATCCTGTACATCTATCCATTTGTCCACCAGCACCTCCACCTACCTATCCACCCATATAGATATTTTGTCCACCCTCTTATCCATCCATGCATCTGAATGAAAAAAAATAAAAATAATTTATTTATATATATATATATATATATATATATATATATATATATATATATATATATATATATATATATATATATATATAAAATCCATCCATCCATCCAAGAGGCTGCCTTTCTGTCCATCCACAGTTTACTGTTAGACTGTCTATACAGTATATTAATCTAGAACTCTCATACTGCCCTTCTGTCCACCTACCCGAACATCTGTTTCTGTCCGTTCACCCATCCATCAGGAAATCTGTCCATCCATCTCTGCCCGTCTATTCACTTTGTCGTTCATACATTAGCTCATTAACTGTCTTTATATCCATCAGTCCATTTACCCATCAATAACTGTCAATCCATTCATAGTGATTAGAAATTTGTGAACTTTTCAAAAATTCTTTATTCTAGGTTTTACAAAGAGAAGAAGACAAAAATATTACCTTTATTTATTAAATAAAATGACCCAGTAACAATTTGGGTGGCAAATGAAAGCTCTAGCTGATCAAATCAGGTTTCCTTTAAATAAAACAGGGCTTTCAAAGTCTGATCTTTAACACGATTGTGGTGTACATCATGCCTTGAACAAAGGATGCTTCATACCTCACAAGAAGCGTTATAAAACCATCTCTAAAGATTTTCGACTCTAGCAAACCAGTCAATCAGATGAGTCAAAGAGATATTTTTGCCGATCTAAAGTTTGCTAAAAGATCACATGGAGAAGCCAGAAGGATATTGGAAGCCTGTTTTGAGGACACCTGGGATTAAACTAGAACTTTTCACTTTAATGCCTCTGTGAAACATGGTGGTGGTCAGTGGTTGGTCCTGTTTTGCTCCCTCAACGCCAGGATAGCTTGAAGTCATAATGTAACTAGCAATTCTGTATGATACAAGTGAATTTTTTATAAGGAAAACATCAGTTGAATAAACAAATCTCAAAGACAACAAACTTAAACAGATACATTGTTCCACCAAAGAATGATTAAAGAACAGTCGATTTAAAGTTTTGTAACAGTCATATCAAAAGATCTGATCTTAAATCCTATTGAAATTTTGTGGAAGGACCTGAAGAGGGCGGTTCATGCCAGGTAACCCACCAAAATCCCAGGGTTGAAGCTGCCTTATATGGAGGAATGGCCTATGATTCTTCCAAGCCAAAATATAGTCTGATCAACAATTACTGGACAAGTTTTAATATCACACCACACGGGCTCCTGGATCATTTTTCTCAACAAATAAATGACCAAGTGTAACAGATTTAATCTACTTTTAGGACTTCTAAAACACACAGTACTAAAGATTTTTTAGATCACTTTTATGCAAAATATAATATATTAAGCTTTCATAAACTTTCAATCTCCACTCTATGTCAAGCAGTTAGTCCACCCATTTCATACTATAGATATTTGTCAGACTTTGTCCTCCAATTCATCCATCATTCTACATACTGTATCCATCCATTTATATATAAATGAAAAAAAAAAGAGGCATAATAGTAATCCATGTTTTTCCACTCCCAAACCGAGTCAGCCTTTGTTCCATCCATCTTTAGACATGTTCTCTGTCCTTCTGTCTGTCGAACAACACATTTGAAAGAGACATACTGCTAATAGCAAACTCTTCGTTGGTCTGTTTTCATCCATCCATCCACCCACCTTGTACAGATTCTACATTTATGAAGACATAATGGCAAGATCTAATGTTAATTACACAGCACAAATCACATTTTTCATTTGGCATGTGTGCTGAGGAAAGACCCACAGTATATCATGCTGTTTTGATCTTTAGAATAGGAACCCCTCATCTGTTTCATATAGCTATTTATTGAACAGTGTGGCTTCTTAAGCAACTCCAAGCCTAGACTGGCTGCTGTTCAAAGTTTTTTTTTTTCCTTTCTCCACACTCTTAGCAAAAATGTGTTTTGTAATTAAATTTAACATTGCACATGAGGATACCTCAAAAGCCTGCGACTCATTTTATTCTTTTTGATGTTCAATTATTGGTCTTGGAACTTTGTGTTTTCTTTACTTATGATATTTTATTGTGATGTGATCTGTGCATGCTGATGAGGGCATTTATTTCTTGTGTCACACACAAAACATAACTTCACCTCATTACCCATATCCACATTCTGATATTAAACACATTTCCATATTAAAATATGTTTGCTGCAGCAACACATTTCTATCACAATAATACTAGTCAACAGAGAAAACTCCGGCATAAAAAAAAAGATTTTTTTTATTTTTATTTTTTAAGTGCCTAGTGAACTGATTCACCTTGGCATGTGAGGAACCAAAGTGTGACTTGCGGTGAAGTCTGTCCTCCTCCCTTCTCCCTCATTAAGTCAGAGACTTGGACAGTCAGTGGTCCGGCATATCAATAATTAATTGGCATGCATATTCAGTGAAAGAATTCTGGACAGCTGCACAGGGACAGCACACAGGGTCTGAGAGAAAAAAAAAAAAAAAAGGGAGGGGGCAGTGATCATCTGCCGCTCCGGCTGGGTATAGCCCTACTGCCCTCCGTGTCTGCATCACTACTTGGGTAATCCTTCATCCATCCCTTAGAAAATGGCAGCTGATTTGAGGCTAGTGTAAAAATGCTAGAGATGCATCTTGAGGGTTACCCGAGATCATGTGTGCCATTTCTCTGGCTGATTCATGCTGGAGGGCTCGGAGCTGTAGGTCAAAATTAATCGTAAAAGCACCTGCAGTCTAAAGCTGAATGCCAACAGATCACCTGATCAAATCGGCTCTCTTTCACACAATATGACGTAGGAGAGATGAAGAACAAGTAAAAACTAAGACTAATTTGTAGAACTAAACTCATTTCAAACCATCAAAAATTTATTTATAATAGTAATCCATTAAAAATATACATAGTTTATACATAGTAATGAAAAACATTATAATAATAATCCACCTAAGTGGTGGATTATACTGAGTGGCTCGGTGATGAGCTTCTGTAAACTTGGGCCATGTTGGGGGGGGGAATGGTGCACATCAAGAGAACTTACTGTAAAATATCCACTTTGTGGTGGTAACTCTAACAGCACAATGCATTTTCTATTTATACATCTGCAAAACAAACCACTACCAACCCATACATTGTAGCAGCTATGAATTATAATTCCCCTCACCAGCCTCTTAAATCATCATGACCAAAAATCCCAGACAAATTATCCAGCACAAACTCATCCATCCTAAAGGATGTCCTGTGGTGGAAAACTTACTGACAGTTACAGTCACCAGAGACTCCTTCTTTCTCATATAAATGATAAATAGCAGTGTGTTTTTAATCTCTTTATGATCAGCCTTAGATTAGCCTGTCTGCCATGCACATCCCTGTGAAGGAGCCGTTACTATAGAAACGACAATGTATTACAACAAGCACATTTGTAGAAATCTATTATTTATATTACAGCTTTAAATGCCATGCTGTTATAGAAAATTAATCAACTACTTATGATTCAAGAATTCAAAAGCACTCTGGTACAATTTCATTCAGCTATTCATGACCCGTTCAAGAATCAAGCACTGGCAGCACTGGATTTGCACTTGGAAGCAGTGGGCAGAACCGAAGTGAACCTCAACTTCTGGTGTTTTTGTAATTATTCATGATCATTTATATTTAAAGCATTTAGCAGATGCCCTATAACCCCAAATGACTTACAGAAGAGCGTGTTGCGCTTTTAAATTCCCCTTTCCCCCCAAAAAAACCCCCATCCACTAGGCCCTTTTACCTCTCCCTTAAGTACTTTTCTATAATGAAATCCGGAGCTTGACGATTTTGAAATGCTAGTCCTGTACTCGCACTTCTCAAAAACAATGACAAAGTGGCTATTTCACAAATACAGGTTGTTTCGCAGCTGTGCAGGAGCGCTTGGGGCAGATGGTGAGAGCTTTCACAGGTTGCTTTGTTCAGTCACACAATCCGCCCCCCCCTACAACTGCAGCAGAGTGGGGACAAAAATGCACCACTAAAGATGGCCCCACTGTCAGATACTTGTGCGGTGCACATAAGTAATACTTGTGTAAAGGCATCTTGGAGCATCTGGCCCCCTTTCATTCCTCAAGTCCACCTTTTCGCTAGGTTTATTGGATCATAGGTAGACTCCTTAATACAGGCAGGGAAGCATCTGCCAGCTCTTCAAGACTCCTTTGCACTACAATCAAAGGCATCAATAATCAAAGTGTCAAACTCTGTGGGAAATGATGAAGGCTACACACTATTTTTTTCCTCCTTCACATCATGGTGTACACTGTATTGTTCCAGCGTGCAAGGAAAATGAAAGCCGAAATTCGAGTGGGAGACTGATTACTTTGGTAATATTGTTTTCTTGCTCAAGCCACTACCTTCAGCTGGGCTTGTTTTCATTCAGGCCCTGCACATTCTTCCGATGTCTGATATTAATCAAAAAATGTAAATTATCTAGTGAATATAATGATTTATATTCTATTCATCTAGTGAATATTATGTGTTTGTGTGCAGGATTTTTTATATTTATCTAGATGTTTGCAGAATTTAAATATAGGCGGCAATTAACAAAACTAATCGCAAAATCTTTGTAGAATCCACATTTATTCTTTGCATAGCTTAAGATTCAAAATGAATCCACCAACATTAGTTACGTTCATTAGATCTGACTTTGACATGGGATGATTTATAAGATTTTAAATATATATATTAAAAAAGTTATAGCCATAATTTCTTTTTAAATGACATAATCCCATACAAACATGTTCTAAATCTAGATGAATTTGAGCTAAATACTACGAAATTACTCTGGTTCAATCACTGTAAACAAAGTATGAGACATGAGACTTGAAGTGCAATACAGACCTCTACTGGTGTAAGAGAGTGCCAAGTCCTGCATTTGCACTGTAAAAATACAAGCTATTTATTAAGCTAATATTCTGCCTGTTAATTACAGAACTAAGTTAATTTAAATCATGTGAGAAAAATTATATATATATATATAGGGAGAGAGAGAGAGAGAGAGAGAGAGAGAGAGAGAGAACATTGATATTGATCGTATTGTTTTAACATTAACCTAGACAGTGAAGTGAAGGGTATCATGCTGCAAGATGTCTTAAAAGTCTTTTGCTTTAGAGTAATTCTGAAAAAAGTTTGATGATTAAGGGTTTAATAAAATGGTTCAATTTATACAAGTTTTCCCCAATGACAACCAAGAATCGAAGGTATGGCTTATGGCTGTGACTGGACCGTGGTTGCAGTACTGTAGACCACAATCTCAGCATGCGCATAAAATGAAAAGCAGTGAAACAGAACTATGTTTCTTAATGACACAGTCACCATTCAAACCCTTGTTAATATTTTTCATCTCAAGAAGCACTGTAGAACATAAGCCATAGAATATTCTCCATACAATCAGCTGCTTTATGTAAGGCAACAAGAAAGCTGCTGCCTATTTTGATTTGATTGTCTGACAGCACTGTAGGTCCTTGACTTATGAACATTCGAGTTATGAATTTCTACAAATACGAACGAACTGCAGATCTACGAACATTGTGCAAAAGTGAGCAAGTAGCTCATGTGTATTGTACAAAAATAGATACTTAGATACTCAAGTATATTATTAGATACTCAAGTAAACAGTTTGAACACATCATGTACTGTAGAACCTAAATTCAGTGTAGAAGCTAATCAGCTGGTTCAAACAATGTTAATTCTCAAATGCTAATGAACAAATGAGACTGTTACAATCAAATTAAGTCTTTTACAACACACCATGGGCAACAGAGAAACTACTGCTTGAATAAGTGCAGCAATCAAAATTGCCATTATCTTCACTTTCGATTGAGGGGCGTCTTTTCGATTTTATTGAAGACTCTGCTGTAGGACTGGACAGGTGTGTGTGTGTATATAAATGTAAAGCCAAGTGCACGAGAAAAAAAGGGGATAGGACTAAAAAAGATAATTTAAGTTGGAAGAAAGTTGGGTGAGCTCAAGGCCAGAAGGTGGCAGTAATGCACCATAGTGGATGCTGGTAAACAACAAGAAGGCAAGATACAGAACAAAGCAGACAAAGATTTCAAGAAACAAAGCAATACAAGACAAGATCAAGGAAGGCAGCATTAGATGTTTTTTTTTTTAAGAAAGGCTGAACAGGAAAAAACAAATGAGATCTACAGTTTCATGGATTCCAGTTTGGATGGATTGACACCCCATCCAGTTTAATTTGCATAACAGAGAAATCGCAATGAAAAGGCAGTTTTTTCAAGAATATATCTGAAGTAAAATACAAAACGGTAAAAGTAAATAAATAGAACTTAAAATTTTGACTGAATGCCTGTTGACACTAAAACACAATCACTACTGCAAGGAGGGTAAAAGAGGTTTTAGGTAACAAACCTAGTAGGACAAACCCACATATTATTGCTAGGATAACTCACTAGATACTGCACAGCTGTGTGTCGCTGACTGCTAAAATTTGTGTAAATTTTGTCAAAAAAAATAAAATAAAAAAAAATAAAAAAAAACAGTACACAACATAGGTCAAAGTTCAAAACCTGCAAAGAAACGTCTATCCAGCTTACACAGGCAAAACAATTCATTTTTTTTATTATTAAAAAGTGATACATCTCTACCAAATTAAGTTCTAGCTAAGATAACCAAAGTTCTATGATTATAAAAAAGCAGATTTTAAGGCTCATGCACACCTCTTTGGGGCAGAGCGATTCATTAGGCTCAACCGCTTCGGCACAGAGCATTATTTGAGGTGTGCCGCTTTAGCATGGGGCGATTCTTAATGCTCGCCCAACATAAAATGTTGCAAATTAGAAGGTAAAGATTTACAAAAAGAAATTTCAGATGGTGGGATCAACAAGGTAGGATCATTGGGTCTTTCCAGGTTTTTTTAATAGGCATCCTATTCATACTGAGGTTGTCCTTTGTAATTTTTAAGAGGCTTCTGATAATAAAGCAATCAAAAACCATAACATATTTAGGCATCCATAGTTTTCTTTTTCATTCCAGCAAGTTCCTAGCAAGTTAAAATCTTCAATCTTCTCAAATGTATCTACAATTTCGTACAGTAATACGAGGCATTATCAAAAGGTTTTTGATATGACAACAGATGGCAGCACAAGGCTGCACGCACAGTCACCTGGAGAACCAAAATTAATAAGTCAGTGTGCAAGAAGACATCCTCCTGGAGCTGTGCGACTGGTGCTATTCTGACCATGTGCGTTGCCACATCTGCCATTTCATTATGTTAGAACAAAAAGCAAACCTGAAATTGTTTGAAACCGGGCACATTTGCCATTTGACAACTTGGAGAACAATCAACAACATTGCTACCATTGCCAGCATGTCTTTGTCATGAACATCCCAGGCATTCCTCACCTGTGATTTGAACATGTACAGTCTTGCTGTCAAGTTTGTCCCCAGGCTGCTGACCCAGGAGCAGAAGGAACATCACAATGAAGTCTGCCAAGAACTTAGAGTGTCTGATGGAGGAAGTGCTGTACTATGAAAGAGACCAGATCTGTGCCATGTGACTCTCAGACTGTTTTGATACCCCCTTGTATAAGATTACAGCAAAACAAATAAGATTTTATCTATATTTCTAGGCATAGATTACTACATTTTAAGCATTAGACATATTTTGCTAATTTTTTTTTATAAATATTTTTTTCTAAAACACAAATATGCTAAACTATCTTCCAACAGAACAAGACATTTATGCTTAAAGGTTAGCATGTCAAAAAATAATCATAGTATTTGGTTTATTCTTTATTTATTATTCCTTATACTGAAGTTTTTAGATTATTTTGACTGGTTGGAAGATGTTTTCCCTGGCTGTTACTTTGTGTAGTGTGGGAAATAACATTATGAAGTACAAATCATTTGATTTTTAAAAAAGATTATTAAGAAATTTTATTATTAATAAAATGAATTAATTAATTGTAAATTACAGTCTACATATACTCTAGGTTATGAGAAAACTTTTTTTTTTAACTTTTCCCATTGCTGGAATACGTTGTGCTAATTAACATTAGCAACGCTAAACAAGCACTTTTTTCTGAGTTTGGTGTCTCACAAATGATTATTCCTCTTAAATAAGTCTCACGCATAGCATGTTCTTTGTTGTTGTTGTTTTTTTGTATGTTTTTACACGACTGACATGAAGTCAGGTTTCGTTGAAACATTTCTTACCTTTTTATGTGTTAAAGTCTAATAACACAGCGACGATTCAGAAACTTCTAGAATTTTCGGTTTGTTTCTCCCCTCTCTGTACTCAGAGCGCACCTGCACCGACTAATCAGTAATTAGCCAATTAACAGTTTGAAGCTGAGCACAGAGAGACCACTAACCATTTGACACCTAAGGCAAGAATTTGACAATATTTTGGTTAGAAATCTTTTTATGAAGATTTTTTTTTAATTATTATTCTGTCTTTAAGCAGAACAACTACTCAGTGTTATTTTTTATTTAATTATTTATTAAGAAGAGGAAACTATTTGGATAGGATGTGATTAATTATGAAGTCCCACTGGTAACATTGGGGGAAAACAAAATGTTCTGTTGGCCAGCAACTTACTAAAGCGTGGGAACAAACAACTTATAATGCATGACCACAACTTTATAACATCATAGCATTTAGCCTTCTGTAAACTATGGACAATTTTAAATTGACTTTGTGTATTAGTATCCGTCCGTTAGTATAAATGGATGATTACCTTCATTTACTCATTGACCCACAGCATGACTCCAATACTACAATGTCATCCTGTCACATCTGGGACTTGAATAATTTATATAATTAAAATAATTTCATTACCTACAGTATCACACCTTACTAACTTAATAAGCCTCAACATGCTGTTTCGTTCCCATGCCTGAGTAAGTCATGGCTACAGCATACTATCTGTGTGATAAATTAGAAAATAAAATTTGAAAAAGAAAATTTATACTGAATCTTGGCTATAGCCTGACTTCATGTCAGTCGTGTAAAAAACATACAAAAAAAAAACATGCTATGCGTGAGACTTATTTAAGAGGAATAATCATTTGTGAGACAACAAACTCAGAAAAAAGTGCTTGTTTAGCGTTGCTAATGTTAATTAGCACAATGTATTCCAGCAATGGAAAAAAGTTTTCTCATAACCTAGAGTATATGTAGACTGTAATTTACAATTAATTAATTAATTTTCTTAATAATAACATTTCTTTTTTAAAAATCAAATGATTTGTACTTCACAATGTCATTTCCCACACTACACAAAATAACAGCCAGGGAAAACATCTTCCAACCAGTCAAAATAATCTAAAAACTTCAGTGGCTATAGCCAAGCTATAAGCCATTATCATCAAAATTAAAAGTTAATAAACATTTGAAATATATCAGTATGTGTGTAATGAATATGTAAATGAGTTTCACTTTTTGCATTAAATTATGGAAATAAATAAATTTTTTGGTATTCTAATTTATTGAGATGCACCTGTATATCATTCCCGCACCTTAGTAAGTAATGTCCACAACATACTATCTTGTTCCGATGCCTTAGTAAGTCATGGCCACAACATACTATCTCACTTCCCTCCTTAATAAGTCGTGACCACACAATACTTTTCCCACCACAAAAAGGCTCATAATTAAGAAAAAAAGAAAGAAAGGAAGAAATAGAGAAATGATTGAGAAAGGATTACTAAATCATGGCCATAGCATACTATTTAATTCCTATACCTTAAGAAAGAAAGAAAGTAAGTAATACTATCTCTATCGTATCTCCTTCCCACACCTTGTTACAGTATGTCATGGCCTCAACATACTATCTATTCTCACACCTTAGTAAGTTGTGGCCCAACATACTACAGTATATTGTTTCCACACTTAGTTAGTTGTGGCCACAGAATATTTTCCCCCAATGTCACAAGAGGGGCTCAGTAATTAAGAAGCAAAGAAAGAGAGTAATCCTTTATCCAGTGGTTTGCTTCAGTCACTTCTATACGTGCTTCAAACTGTTTTTTTCCCCCACTTCCGTGCCTTTCCCTAGCGTTCCTCCACACTGCCAGTAGGTGGCAGTAGTAAGCCCTGTTTTCCCCCTTCCCTGAAACTCGACGAAGAAGAACAGATGCAAACTCAACCGCGAAAACGTGCTGTGGGTGAAATAATAAAGTGCTCAGGATGAGATTATAGAGAGTGTATAACAGCTCTGTATGTGTGTACAGGAGACAGTGTCTCACCATGGCTGGTTCCCGGTGCTTTAGACAGCATTGACAGAGCAGATTTTTCTCTCTGAAGCGCTAAGATATGGTATATTTACGATAAGTCTGAAAAAATAACTTTTCTGAGCCCTGAGGGCATTACACCCCCTCCCCCAAAAGTGTAAATCACACATTAATCACATATAAAACTGGTAAACAACCACTCCTGATGTTATGAGAGTCAGGAATTCAGCATTGCTGTATTAAAGTGAGAATAAATAACACTACAGGGCATGCAGTTAGAGGAAAACAATCCACAACAGGAGAATTAGCACTGTGGATTATTTCCCTTATAACAGAATGTCTCAAAGTGTTTTATTTGTTCTTTACTATCATCTAGCTACCAGCTAAAGGTTTGATTTTTACTTTTAAAGCTAAAGGTTTGATTACATTTTGATGACTCACCAGACTTGTTTTTTAATCCTCGTATAACTTTAGTTAAACAGGTTTCCGTTCACACTTACTGAGACAGATTACTAAACCTACATTTCTTCCTTAAAAAAAGAGAAATTTACTAAAACTATGTTAACACTGCAGGGAAAAAAACTGGTCTCCTGTCACCCCCATAATTATTATTATATTTTTTTTTTAACCTGCCTCCGATCCTGGATCCCCATAATACAAACCACATGGAATCAGTCAGCCAAATTGTAATTACAAATTTGAAACTGTTTATAGTTAAGCAATTTCTAGTTCACACTTAATAAATGGAGTAGTTGGTGTCTTAAATCGAAATTGAGGTGCATGCAAGTATATTGTGGGCTGCACAGTGGTGTAGTGTTGAGCACTGCCGCCTCTCACCTCCAGGGTGTGTGTATATAGAGTTTGCATGTTCTCCCTATTGGTTTGGATCGTTTCCTCCAGGTGACAAATCCAAAGACGGGCAGACTAGGTAAATTGGGGTTCCCAGGTTGCCCAATGTGTGCGTGATGGATTGGCAACCTATTCAGGGTACCTTGACCCATGCCCAAAGTTTCTCGCGATAAGCTCCTTATAAAAAAGGTAAATGGGGGAGAAAAAAAATAAGTACTGTACATTACATTAAGTCTTGTTCGTTATAAATTTTCCTTGCTCTGCACACCAGCTGTGAAGTTCATCATTTGGACCACAGTGCACATAATTGGGGCCAAAACCTTCTGCAGTTCTACTGAGATAAATCAATTTGTTATCCTGCAAAGTTACAAAACATTTACACTTTTGACACATTATGATTTGCTATGTAACTATTAAATGTACTGTTTTGTATTTAGATGTTTTTATCTAGGATAACAGCAAATGATGGCACATATTATCTCATTAAGAGGATGCTTGTCAATATTTTATCAAATTAATTAATTTATTAAAATTATTAACAAATGCTTAAATTATTAACCAACTCTACAGAAATACCAGACTATGCTTATGTTACCTGTAATAAATTATTAAATAAAAACAGCTCTTAGATTAAATAATTGCTCAGGTCCATGTTGCTATTTTCATTTTTATGTGAACTGTTCAGCACTGTACATTTGATTTAAGGCAGATTAAAAAATAAATGCTACAAGTTTACAGATACAAGGTCATAGTGAAAGCATAGAATGAACAGCCTAACACCAAAAAAAAAAGATTGAATCAAAAATCAGGTATGGGTAACTTTCACATGAAGGTGAATGTAGACAAAATTCCAAAGTCTTTTCATATAGTCGAAAACGTATTACTCTATTACTCTCAAATATATTTTGTATAATATGTGTTCTGGTTGGTTTTATTGCAGGGTTGCTGAACTCTTATGCCCCCCATGCCTTTATAGTGTTTAAATCGTTAATTGATGTGATTTTTTTTATTGCACAATTCCAGGTGTGTAAAACCTTCAACAAACAAGTAACGCACGTCGTGTTTAAACACGGCCATCAAGCCACATGGAACAAAGCGAAGAAAATGGGTGTGAAGATGGTGTCTGTCCACTGGATGGCCAGGTAAGCCTAAAAACCCACAAGCTGTCCGGTGTACTGACTTTCAGAAACATGGACTAGAGAGGATCTTTCGGTGTTCCAATTTTAAGGCAGATAAACAGTGAACTCATGTTTAATTTAAATATTTGGTTTTATTAAGCAGTTTAATAGTAGTTAATAGCTTGAATAAACTATAATTCAGCTTTCACATATTAAAGCAGGGTTGAGAGTCTCACGAAAGCGATGATGTAAATACAAATTTATAGGACATGTAATACTATAAATAAATAAAGCAGCTGGTTAGTGTCACAAGGAATTCTAATGGTTTTACTTTGCTTAATTTTGAATTGTATTTCAATCAGGTGTTATGCACAGTAGGTTTGCACAGACCATAATAATAATGGGAATAATAGCCCAATCCAAATATAAGTGCATCATGTAAACACCTCAGACGGCGTGGTCTGACCCGATCAGAATTAATTTTCAATTGGAATAAGAGACGTAAGGTAAACATTTGATAGTCTATTCTAATATATAAAGTAGATATTAGCCATGTGAACGGTTGATCTGACCGTAATAAATATATTAGTTTGGATCAATTCCACATCGACAAACTGTGAGGAAGGCGCTGATTTTTATTTTTTTTTTCCCCCGATTTTCTCCCTAATTTAGTCGTGTCCAATTCCTCCCCGTCACCAGGGGGCTCCCACATTAAGGCTACTACTACCACTCAGCCGGGAGGGCCGAAGACTATCACTTGTTTCCTCCGAACCACGTGACGCCTGCCGACCGCATCTTTTCGAACTGCTCGCTCGCGCACCGTTGGGGGCGGCGTAACACACTCGGAGGACAGCGCTATCTGCTCCCTCCGCTGCGCGAGCTCACAGACGCCCCTGACTGGCTGTAGAGCCGTGATTAATGTGGGAGCACTAAGTACCTCTCATCCCTCCCCTCTGAGAGAGCTCGGCCAATCAGCTCTCTCTAGACCTCCGGCTGCGAGAGGTTACAGCACCACCCGGGATTCGTTTAGATAAAAAAAAAAATACTACTTCATCACCTACTTCTGTTATTGATCCTCTGCAGACTACCATGGCATCAACAGCAATATATTTCTGTGAATAATTATGCTCAAGGTATATTTCGCAGCCTAAAAATAACAGATCACCTGATGATTTGTCTGCTTTGTTATAATAACTCGATTAATGTTACCTCAGATGGTGTAGAAATATATGATTCCTGATGGATTTGGGAGCGTTTACAAGTGTTGGCTCATTCAGTGCTTCTGTTGCAAAATACATTATGCTAAGGAATATGTTCTGCTTTACTCTGTATAAACTGTATGTAACTCGTACTGACATTTCACGCTTTCTAATTAATAGCTACCTAATTGTTCCAGGGTTAAATCCCAAATATCTTTTAAAAATGGAAAGCTAGATCACTGTGCGTATGCAGTTCCTTCTTCCACACCCAGTAGCGCTTGGGATTAGTGATTTAGCTTTGTGTTAGAAGCTAGTTAGCTGCGATATGCAAAAAAAGAATTTCACTTTGCAATAATGTATATGTGACAAATAAAGGCTTAACTTTAATCTAACTTTAACCACAGCACAGATGGTACACAGGCAATTCGGAATGAGTTGGAAGCAATTACTAAAGTAACAAATTAAAAATGTTTAAGAAGACAGAAGTGGGTGGGACAGATAGATGTTGACCTCAGACAGACAGATGTTGACCTCACCTGCAAAAAGTCAATGTTCCTGGCAGATTAAATGCTTCACTTCGAGTAGAACCGTTTTTTGCATGTCAACGTCGTATTCTGATTAAATGCTTTGAACATGCAAACAGACATCTTATCGAATCAGAGTTCATGAGAACATTTTAAGTTAGAATCTCTAATCAGAATGTTTTCAATCAGATTTTAAAAATATGATCCATGTGGACGTAGGTATTGATAATCAGACATAAGACCACTACATTTTCTGTTCTGTGCAGTTGTACAGAGAATAACGAACATGCTGATGAAAACCTTTTCCCTGCCCCAATGAGGAGTCCCAACGCCTGAAAAAGAGAACAGTAAGCCATATCGGTGCAGCCATTTTCTTTATTTGTTTTGGCGTATAGTGTTTTTTGTGCAGCAGATTGGATATGATAAGGTACTATGAAAACAATAAATTATTTTACATAATACATGTCTGCAAGGCAGTTAGATTTTTATGTACATGTTTTTTTTTATGCAGCCCAGAGACATGCCTGTCAGCACCCCTAAGAGGCTGAAGAGAAAGTTGTACAAAATGATGGAAGATCTAGGTCGCTCTCCCCCCATAGGTAAGAAATCAAATGTTTTTTCATACAGTCCTGTCTCTCATCCTACAAACAGGTTTTACAGCACTCTGCATTTTACCTGACCATACAACAGTCTCATGTTATCTTGGCTGAAAACAGAGCAGCCAGTGGGCATATACTGTATGTCTGGAATGATTGACACCTGCACAAGCATCGTAACCTCTCTAATTTTGTTGAAGCCTCGCCCCCTTCCCCAAATCTGTCCTTAGTATTTTTGAAACCAGTGCCCTTAATGTGTGCAAGCAGATCTTTTACGTTCTTTTATCAATCCTCACAGTTGCAGTCAAACAGTTTAACTAGACGTTATTCCTCTTCATAGTTGGCAGATCTGCCTCGATAGCACTTGACATGAGATGTGTGCTTGTACAGTTACAGATACAGACACATCTCCGTTCATTATTGATGAAGAGAACGGGATAGTATACAGTCCCTCGTCAAGAAGGGCTGACACCATGGCTCAGCGGTTAAGGGAAATGAGAAAACAGAGGGAGAATCTCTCTCCAACTGGTATGCTTACTATTTTTTTGTGTTTTCTTTGTCTTTCGAAAGCCTTTAGAAGTTTTTATGCTATGTCTTTTCCCTCATTTTTGAGTGTTCTTCTCGCAAACAGATGATTCTATAAGGCCATCGCTTGGGGACACGCCCACAGACTTAAACTTGCTGCTACTGGGTGAGACTGTATATCTGTTTTGTTATTGTGAATGATGTTAATATGAATTTACAATGGCATTATGAGTAAGACAAGATAAGAGCAATAATCATATTACACTTTTCCTTTTTTTTTCGTATTGCTCTATGAGTAAAATCTGATTTACGTACATATCCATTGTACCGTTTTTAAGAAGTATTTCACTGTACATCGTACTGTGTATGGTTATTTGTCCTGTCAGGTTCAATTTCATTTGAGTTATCTTAATTTCATACAGAGGAAGACGAAGCAGCGTCAGATTGCTTGTCACACATCAGCTACTGCTCCAGCAGTGAGAAAGGAGTGAAAGAGCACCGCAAAAAAATATATCGACCAAGACATCTGTAAGCTGTGTTGAGAAGTCGCCTCCTGAGCCAGACGACAGTGTGAGGTTCAGCTCTTCAGCGGTCAAAGGACTAGTTGAAGTCCCATTGCTACAACGCAAAAGCCGAAGCAGGTCCTCTTCTGCAGTGACAAAACAGTCTTCTTTGGATTCTTACATGCGTACAGCATCATCACAAAAATCAGCTTCACATCTTTTATCTGAGTCTAAAACTGAAGCAACGGAACCTAGAAAGTCGTTAGACAATAAGAGAAAATCCCAAATCAGGTCTTCTTTAAGCAGTATGGAAACTAGAGTAAGCCGAATTCCACAAAACACAAAAGAAATGAATACGAACACTGACTCGGGAATTGTGACCGGACACGTTTGCCGAAATTCGCTTGTTCAACTGAAAGCAGTTACCTGAAAGTTCAGAAAAAAAAGCAAGCAGACATGTTAGGATCCAGGCTGTTTTGATGCTCGTAACAATGAGGACGATGACAGCGTGTTTGAGGACTATTTTACTTCTGCGAATGGTCGTTCACTCGACTTCTGAAATGGAGTGTTTGCTGTCTTTTGACCTGGAGCCCCTGAACAAAAAAGGTGTGGAATACCGGGTGGATCTGGAGTGCCGCAGGCAGCTGGAGCCGGTAGGTGACAGGATTGATCCGGAGAGTGACACGGTATGGACCAATGAACCTGGGTGAAAGTTTTTTGGATTCAGTGTGGAGGTGAAGGTTTTTTGTCGATAGCCATACTCTGTCACCTATATTGTACAATCGTCCCGGAGGGTGTCGACGGCGATGTTGAATGGTGTGAATGGTTGGTATCCTTGGACCTGGCGCACACTGGGCACGCCTTTACAAACTCTTTGATGTCTTTCGCCATGGATGGCCACCAGAAGGTGTTGAACAAATTGGAGGGTGCGATGGCTGCCGGGGTGTCCAGAGAGAGGGGATGAATGGCCCCACTGTAAAACCTCGGTCCTCATGACCTGGGGCACATAGAGTCGCCCAGAGGCTAACCCTCGTCTCTAGGTCCCAGTGGAGTGGCAGAGCAATTTACAGAAAACACAAAGTCTTAATGAATGATGACTGAAGTCCACTGCCATTCTTCCTGTTTTAGAAAGTGTGTTTTGGCTTTTAGAGTAAATCAAGCACAAACAGGATAAGACCTGACAAAGTATGATGAATCTTATGTGAGTTCGTATTCCGACATGCCTGTTCTACTTTATGTTTTCCAAGGTAACAACAAATTTACAAAGTTGAATAAATAAATAAATCAAAAGTTTTTATTTAACAAAACAAAATGTATGAGGAGCGTTCAACTCAATTTTGATAAACTTTATCAGAAATGAACGTATAAAGCCGATTGACATTTACGGAAGTATTCAAGCGCTGTACAGTGATGAAACCCATTTAAATGGTGCAAATGTTTTGATTCTGGCTGAATGACGATCCCGGCCAGGGTGGCTCGGAGCCCACTGCAGTCGCTCGACATTCAACATCAACATTCAGCGAATGGAAGGGATAACAGGTTGCCAACTCGCGGAAGAGACACGTCTGTCTGTGGGAACTGTAGACAATCATCCTGCATATTACTGGAATTTGGCGGGAAGTTATTGCCACATCCCCCTTACGGGAATTCTTGGGAGGCCAACATTTTAGAAGTCCGATCATGGCTTCAGTGGGCTGAGAAAACGTTCTATTTTTTTTTATCTGATCCAAGCACCGGTGTATGTGCATAAGTCTAGCAGGGGATTATATAGACAAATAAAGGTAATTTTAGACTCATAATTGTTCTTTTCTGCGCAATCAAATGTCCTGGATTGACTTTAACACACAGCATATAATCATTGATGTGGTGACATTTATTGTAAGGAGATGTTTGGTACAAATTTGTTCTAATGCAGTCCATAAATGGTAAACAATCATTAAGTTCTCTGCCATGGGGGAATCTTAATTTCCTGTTTCTTGGTAACATTTGTTTTCCTCCGCTTCAAGATAAAGAAGAGGGGAAAAAAAGAGCCTTGTGAAGGAATGACCGCTTATATCTGCCGTAATGTAGGTGATAACAGGAACTAACTCGTCTCAAGGGCCTTCAGAAACGTTAAATAAAACCATTAACACCCCATAAATTGTTCCAGTGTTATCATGAAGCATCAGCGGCAAGAGCGGGATAGATTTTGATTTTAAGTAAAGGTGATGTTTGAACAAGAATTCTTGCAGGGTTTGTCGAAGCTTTTTTTTTTTTCTTGGACTCAGCATCCATGAATGGGAAAAAAAAGAAAGGATTATTTCACTGTGAAGAGAACATCCTCTTGCTGAATGCTGGTGAGCATATAAGCAATGACCCAGGAGTGAAAGGAGTGCTTAGTCATATCACTAAAAGTAGAACAATATACCAGCATTCAATAACATGCTGTGTTTTCGTTAGTCTTTCGTTAGTTAGTTCGTAAAGTCTTTCTAGGTCAAATGATGACTGAAGAGTGGGCCAAAAAGAATAATAATTAAAAAAAAAAGAGGTTAGTGTTTCAAGGTCTTGGGTTCTAGCTGTAGCACTGATGGCACTGGGCTTTCTTTTTGTAACCCCAAACCAATTTTTTAATTTTTTTTATTGATACCTGGTTTACATTAAAAGGTAGGTTGTTTTGGAATTTGAACAGTTTTCTAAATGTGTTAATCAAATACCAGTCATGCTTGCTAAAGTCATGTTTTGCATGCAGTTCCTTCAGGAGGAATGTCAGCGCACCTGGCTGCAGAGTTGTCAATAAGTATATCTCTAAAAGTGTTATGGGAATGTTTTGGCTTCTCTGTGTGCTGATGGAGCTGAATCCCCAACTTCCTGTGGTGGGAGCAGAGAGGAAGTGCTGTGTGTGTGCGCGTGTGTGTGTATACGTACGCATCCCTCTCACTTGTGTGCTCGCACCGAGGACCTGCCATCGTGGTGCCTGAGTACAGGGGAGCGAATGAAGCTGAGGGACACGATGCCATCCCGTAAACAAGACACCAACTGCTTTTCCCCCTTCTTCATGGCCTTGGACTTGTTTCCTCTAATTTATTAGTTTAAAAAAAAAAAAAAAGCAGAGCCAGATCAATATACAGTCAACACCCACAGCAAATATTTAAAAACAAACAATAATCTATTAATACAAGAGTGAACATGGAAAACAAGGGCAAAACAGTCCAGTAAAAGAAAACATAAAAGAAAGAATCATGATTGTTCAAGTAGCTCCCACAAACGGCCCCATATCCGCCAGAATAGTTCAGATTTGTTCTGTAAATCGTAAGTAAGTTTTTCTAATGGAAGAAGATTACCCAATTGTGCCAGACACATCTTTAAAGTTGGTACACGAGATGACCATAAGATAAGTATACATTTCTTTGCCAGGTAAGTAATGAAATTTAAGAAACAATTTAAATCAGAAGGAAGATCTAGTGATATTTTACAATTTAACAGGTATATAGTTGGAGACAGTGAATTTTCTAACCAGTATTTTCTCAACCAGATCATGCAATTCATACCAAAAAAGTTTTCATTTTCTTACACTCCCAGAATAAATGCATCAATGTTCCCGTTTCTGATTTACATTTAAAACACAGCTGAGATACATTTGGATACATTTTGTGTAGGCGTACAGAGGTGAGATATGTTCTATTATATATATTGAATTATGAGTTTTGCTCATGCACAGAAATTGAAGTGGATTTGTGACAAACCTCCTCACATATAGAGAGCCATTCGTCATCAGTGAATGATTGAATCCTCTAAGAAAGGTTTGGGAAAAGGATATGGGCCAAAGGTGAAGGGATTTCTGATAAAAGGGAGCCATACAGATAAGAAATCTGACCCTTCAACGCCCCTGAAAGCAAGAGACGATTTTCAACATCAGACATTTCAAAACGAATTTTGCCCTGTCTCATTTCAGATTGAATAAAATGACGTAGCTGGAGAAATTTGAAAAAATCTGTTCTAGGAAGTTGATGATCCATTATCATCCAAGTGTCTCGAAAGATTTGACAACATTATCTGTAAATAAACTGGCTAAAGTAAAAACACCTTTCTCCACCCAGGACCGAAGGCCAATATTAGCTAACGAAGCAGGAAAGTCGGGGTTCAGAATGATTGGGGATTGCATGGTTAAATTCCTGGGGAGGGGGGAGATATTTTTTTGACATCTTCTCAAGCCAAAAGGGTATTTAATAATAAAAAATTTCCAACTGCTGGCCGGATCTCCTTAAATGGAAGAGATGTTAGTGTTCTCGGGGTACATGCAAATGATTCCATAGTGACCCAAAAGGAGCCTGTATCGTTTGAAAACCATCTAAGCATTTGTTTGATCTGAGCCGCCCAACAGTAAATCTGTATGTTGGGCAAAGATCCGCCTCCACACTCCTTTGGCTTGAGAAGAGAAGTGAATCTAATCCTGGGTTTTTTTTATTGTTCCATATAAATTTACTGATGGCTGTATTCAGACCCTTAAACAAGTTAGAATTCAAATAACAGGGTATGCACTGAAATAAATAAAGTAAACGGGGAAGCACATTCATTTTAATTGTGTTAATTCTTCCAAAAAAAGAAATTGGCAAAGACGTCCACCTGTCCATATCCTGTTTAAGTTTTGTTGTTAAGGGTGAATAATTCTTGGAGAACAAATCCTTTAGGTCAGGGGTTATGTGTATGCCCAAATAAAGAAACCCAGAGTCAGTGATGTGAAAGGGACACTGTAATTTAACATTCTGTGGGGCATTTAAAAACATGGCTTGGGATTTCCCTAAGTTTCTGGATTCCACTTTGATTAGTTTCTGTGAGCTATGCCAAAAAGGCCCTTGTGTCAGAGGTCAAATTATGGACATGCATCAAGCAAAGCAAACAATTAATATATTTTTATTTCTGAAATTGGTTTAAGAACTGTGCGACATATATTAATAAAACCTGGAAGGACAGGCTTGAACCATCAACAGAAAGAAAATGGGGATGATTGGTAAAGTTGCATCATAAAAAAAAATAAACTGCTAGAATCACAGTTATGTTTAATAGTTAGGTAAGAGCATTTACACATGCATAATGTGAAGAGAACTCTAGTGAGGCTAATCAGAAAAAGTTCAGATTGCCCCTATACCAGAGCAATGGACATGGCAGTCTAAGAAGGGACGTGCATGAAAAGATGTGCGCATCATGCCGTTGTCATCTGGGGTTGCTTCAGTTGGTTAGGTCTAGGCTTCGCAATGTTATGGGGCAATAAAATTAAGCTAGCTGACAACCTGGATGTACTGAAAGACCAGGTTATCATATCTTTTCATTTTCTTTCTTTGATATTCCAGAACTCAAATTGCAGTTCTGGGAGCATGAGAATAATTGACACACAAACTGACCACCAGACTTCATGCTGTTATCAAAGCTAATGAAATCTTAGCATGTGCAACTTTTTTTTTTTTTTTATACCAGGCAGTTTTTTATCATTCAAATTACATTTTAAAGCAGATAATTATCAAAAACTCACAGAGACAACATGGTTGAACATCATTATTTAATTTTTAATGACATTTAGACAAATATATACATTATACAGGACACTCTTACGTATGTATCATAAAAACAAATACTGTAAATATCCCCTAACCACTGAATCAGTTTTAATAAGTTGAACTTGTTAAATCATTTGAGATGAAATTAAGTATTTTTTCATAGTGTGATGATGTCCATGATGCCTTTAATAAAGAATTGTGTTAACATTTGCTTGGAAAAAACACAAGAACATTTTTTTTTAATAGTTTAAGATAAAAACCTTTTTCCCTAGTAAATAAATAAATAAATAAATAAATAAATAGAAAATCTTGCCTCAGCAATATAAAGTGTAGGTTCATCCTGTTAGTGATAAATGCAGTCCTTTTGGCACTTTAGCTGGACATTTGGTTTTGCCAGGTATGGTAAGTTTTCTTTGACAAAAAAAAAAAAAATCAGACAAAAAATGTATCAGAATTTCAAAACTTACATCACAAAAACCCATTACTCTCAGAATTGTGTAAACTTGTGAAATTTTGATAATTTATTAAAACTGCTCACAGGTGAATCCATCCATAGATTATTTTCTTAGAAAAAAGAAAATCCGTCCTGAACTGTTCTCTTTTAACTGTTGTTTTTAACTACAACGAGACAAATCCTTTGCAAAATATAGTAGTTTCTTTTTTTAAATGTCTGAGGGTTTTTTTTCTTCCAGAAATATATTAAACATTACAAATTGTGCTAAAATTACGAAGAAATGTATATGTATATCACTAAACAACTGTAAACAAAAGGATATCTTTTTCATTTGCTTTGTTAGTGTAAGGACCCTTCTACATCATTCACTCCACTTTACCTTTGTACCATAGTTGCATTTTCTATATCAAACCTTATCAAACTGTTGTACATTTATGAACAAGGTCAGAAATATAAACTCACTAAATAAATATTACAGTTGAACTCATTAGGTTGTTTGCGTGAAGAATAATGGTGACGCTCTTAACCGTCCACTCCGTAGGTGCACATCCAACGTAAGGCCTCCGTTAACAGTCCTTGTGCCATGTCCTCATACTCAGACTTAATATTTTACATGTTCGTGACATGCTCTTACTGATTTAATACTTTGTTTAAAATCTGTAAGTTTCTTTCAAGTGCTTTCTTTTTTTGCAGTTTTTGCATGCTCAACATGTAGCTAAAGGCCAAGCATGTCCTCAACTCAAAATGTAAGGTTGATCAGTCAGAGGTACTGCGCGGTGTGGCTGGAGCTGGAGTTTGTTGTGTTCGAGGTAAATTTACCTTTCTGTTTTGGATGTGATTCTCATTTTCCTGACTTCCAATTAATGTTCATCTCAGGACTTACAAATAGCAATATTTCAGTTTTTAATAGTTTTAAGATTCATGTGATATAAAAACCTGAACCTACTGTGTTCCTTTCTGTGTGATAATGACCCAGGGGTCATGTGGTAAAAAAATAAAAATAAAAAAATAAAACCGAGCGTGTGGATTAATAAACTGAGATGCGTGTTTCTTACCCTCACCCTCATGAAAACGGCGTGTTCAAGGTTCACCTGTGAGAGGTTGTGCATGGACCACTGAGCTTCTACAGATTCTAACATTGGCATTGTTACCGTTTTCTAATCACTGGAATGGAAGATTTTCCACATCATAATATGCATTGCGCTGTTTTTCAATCAATACACAACCCATGATTTTTTAATGCTGCATTTAAATGTGTAATCTGTAATTTGTTTATGAAATGTAAAATCTTGTTAAAAGATGTTTCTATCAACAGGACTACTGTACTGTACATTTCAAAATTTGGATACAGTGCAGAAAGTTAATTTAGGATTCTATAGAAGTTCTACTTATCACATTGAGGCAAGTATAAATCTATATACATATTACCTTGCTATAATGTTGCTGTTATTTTTATTTGTTCCTCATTGCAAAATATGAAATAGTGTCTATATATGGTTTTATACCATTGTTGTAGTATAACAAATTGTGTATGTTCATTTACAGGTAGATCTTACTCTGCATTGGACACAAGCACATAGCAAATGCAAATGAATACATGTGAACATAAAGGTTTGTAGCATCATAAAACTGAGTAATTATTGAAAGAATTCATGTTTGGGTGAATTAAATACAAACTCAGCACTCATCATACGATTTCCTGACACTGTAAATGTGCAAAGTAATCAGGCTATGAAGTGTAGCCATCTCATGCAGTGTTCTACAAATGTTTTACTGATGCAAGATTATTGCTAAAGCAATTTAACACAAGTTTAACCATCTGAAGTGTATGAAATGATGGTCATTTTTTATTATGTGTTCTTTTCTGTGTGATAATGAAGCCAGCACAGGTGATTGAAGTAATTCAATTTTTGTTTATCAAAATAATTATCTTTATCTTTTTCTTGTAAATGTTATACAGGAGGACAGACGAAGTGATGCCTGTTTGCACCATCTTAAAATCTTCGTAGCCCGTATTGTTGAAGGGGAAGAAACGGGTGATGTATCCATTACATATACTTATCCATTATATAGTGTACTTGAAGGGTTTCGCAAGAATGTGGCAATACTGCAACGCCATGTGCACTGCTTCTGCACTGCTTCTCATGTTATGCCCTTAACCTTGCTTCAGAAGGCTATTAAGTTTAAATAGTATGTTCTAAAAAGGACTATTCTACAGTTTGTTTAATGTTATTTTACAATTTTTACAATTATTTTTATAATGTTATTTATTATACTTTTTTTTTTACAAAACATACTGTAAATGAGCAATGTTTACATTATTATAGGGAGTAATATAACTAGATAAAACCAAGTAAGGGAAAATCTCACAAAACAAAATTATAATAAGATTTACTTAATTCATAAAAACAAGGTTCCTGCTGATAACAATAAATTAACTTTACTAGATTATTTTAAATAAAACCAACTTGTGAATTAAATATAATTATGTAACTTCTACTTGATTTCTTCATGAGCGTTACTTTAATTATTAAATAGAGTTTACCTGAGTTGTACTTAATATTGGAGCAATAAAATTTACTTAAAATCTACGCATGCAAATTGTTACGAGGATTTTATCAAGTAAATCTTACAAGTCCTTTTTTTCAGTGTACAGGTAGATCTTACTTTCACTTCACTTAACTTTACTTCAGAGCAGTAAAGTCTCTGTTAAACTGCTGTTAATCTGCTAACCATAAATAACGTCTTGTGAAACGTTTCTTAGGAGAGAGCTGACTCTGCACAGGAATGTGTAAACTAGCTACCTTAAAAAAAAAAAAAAACACTTTCTTTCTTGGAATGCAGTATTTCCCGGAAAGTGACTGGAAGTTCCTCCTCTTGTTATGTCACTCCAGTCTCAGACAGTGAAATAGTGTCGATCTGTCTGTGTGTCTGGTCTGTCTGTCTCCATGTTCATTTGTACTGAAAGATTTTCCTAAAATACTCACTTATTCACATTTTTTTCTATTATTCCCTTCAATTAATAATTTTTCTTTCTTCTATCTTTTATTCTCTTTCTTTTCCTTCCTTCATTTGTTTTTCTTACGTTCCTCCTGTTGTTTTTCCTTTTCCTTTCTTCTTTCTTTTGCATTAGTTTATCTCTCTTTATTTCATTCCCTTTTCTCATCTTTCTTTACCTGTCTCACTCTTCTTTCACACACTCTTGCACAATTTTCTTTATTGCTTTTATACACACAGTCATTGTCCATATCTTTCTTTCTCTATCCCGTTTTCCATAAACCTTCCTGTCACTTTGTTTCTCTTTTCTACTTCTCCTCTATCTCTTTCCTTCTGACACTTTCCCCCCCCGTCTCTCTGTATTTACTTTGGAAATGGCTAACAGTAAACGGAAGTCCTTCATACCTTTATTTGTTCTTTGGTGTCGGGGATTGTTAGTGTGTAGACTCCACTTTCTTTGTTTCCGGACTTAAAGATGGCAGCGCAGTCTTTGTACTGTGAGGGTGTATCCTGCATCTCAAATTTATCTGCTAGAAGAAAAGAACAGTGGACTGAGGAATGTAATGTCACTAATTGCATGTGATTACAAAAAGGTCCTTGGGCGCTTTGGCGCCCTCTAGGGGTTATCTCTGACACATAATTTATTCCGGGAGTGGGCTTGTATTCCAAAACACTCGTAAACCAAATCATTTCCCATAAGAAATAACGATAAAAAACTCCCATAAAAAACTCAAATTATTCGTTCCACAGCCCCAAAAAATAAATACATAATTAAATAATAATACAATCTATAAAATGAAAATAAAAACAAAAGTTTTTTTTCAACCTCGCAATCTGAGGTTCCACTGTATAAATTAGTAAACTCAGCGATGATAATATATATATATATATATATATATATATATACACATACACACACATACGCTGAGTTTACTAATTTCATTCGTCTGCATGATCATATCTTTTTCCAGTTTATTCGTCGAGATTGAGTTCTCAAGAAGTTGCCGTTCAAGCCGTGTTGTTTGGTTTATAACCTAAAATTAAATAGAATTTAAAAAATCATAAAATAAAAACTAAAACTTATCCAAGTTATTTCAAAGCAGCTTTTACTTTCCAACCCTTGTCGTGTTAATTGAACTGTTTAACAAAGCTTGCAAGTTTGCATAATTAAATCCTTTAGAGCTCCACTGATTTTTTTTTTCCACTCCAGTTCACGTTTTTTCAAAGATTCTGTCTTGAGTGTTCTTGTGGATGATATGAACTGAATACATAAAAATCTGCAGGTGTCCTCATTTGACAAAATACTGTGCCACAATAACGTAATGAATTTTGACAATTGCACTTTTCCCCTAAAATAATCTGTCAAAACCAATTCTTGCTGCTCTCACATGGGCTGTAGTTGATCTTGCCTGCCACGCTATGGGTTTAGACAGTCATTGGATAGGGATGAGCATGTGGGCAAGTGAAGGGACTTAATTGCATGTAAGGGGTTTTCACACATCACTTGGCATTAGAGCTCAAGTCCTTGCGTTTGATGAGCGGAGGGAAAAACAGAAATCGGTACAAGGGATAGTCAAACTTTAATAAAGGAAAGGGGACACGGAGACTGGGGGGACTGAACAGTAACATCATTACTGAATTCTCAAGCTGAGAGATTGATATTTGAGTTTTGAGAACTCAACACAATGCTCAGTCTAATTAGAATGATGAATGAGATTCAGGCTTCCACATAAAGTTGTGGTCAGAAGATTATTTTCAGTGATCATGAACATAAACATCATGGTAATACTGGGCTTTCAGTGATTTCTTTGAACTTTTATCCTTGTGCAGAATAATTGTTCTATTGTTCTATTAAAGATGAGTTGTGCAGTCATTCTGCCCCAGCAAAAAGACCAGCTTCAAAAAATCATTGCAAGGCCAATATCTTTTTATTGTTAAAACCAAGTTAATACTTTTATTTAATGGCTAACAAATACTTAATATGGAAAATAAATAACTAAGCTTTTTTCTTTCTTTCTTTATTTGTTTTTTATTTTAATAATGATTTAGGTTATGATTTTTTTTAAAGTATTAATCTTGAATTTTTAAGATTCTAAACATTTTCCAAAGATTGTAAACAAAAAATAACTAACTAAGATTTTTTCTTTATTTATTAATTTTTTTTTTATTTTAATAATGATTTAGGTTATGATTTTTTAAAAAGTATTTATCTTGAATTTTTAAGATTCTAAACATTTTCTAAAGATTGTAAACAAAAAATAACTAACTAAGATTTTTTACTCAAAAATCTTATAAAACATTTAAAAAGTTTACTAAAAGGTTTAAACCAAAACATATGTTTTAAAAATCTTTAGATTTTAGTTTTTATATTACTTTTTTTTTTTAAACTTTGCATTGGATTTAAAAGCTCATTGTAATAATTCCATTTTTTAAAAGTAATATTTTACTTAAAATCTTTAGCATACTTCTGTGAAAAAAAATTTCAGCAAAACCTTTTGTAAAAATTAAATTTCAAAGAAAAAACATTCTTATTACATTACAATCAATATGTTTATTTATTTATTTTATTATTATTACTATTATATATTTTTTAAGATTTAAAAGCTTATTGCCATGATGTTCGTGATCAGGATGAGTGTGTATAATAGTACAATAGTATACATCACTCACTCACCTGTGTTTCGAGTGCTTTCGTGTCTGCTCAGTCGTGTGAATCAGGAGGTTTGTGCCGATCTCGATCATGGCTGCCGTGTGGTTGTACACTGTGTCTTGCTGAAGTTGCATCATATCTTGCCTCAGATTCTCCTGGATGTACAGTAGCTCTCTAGCTGTGAAAGGTAGAAGATGCATATGGGTCAATTTTACAACAAGCTAGCTGTGTATGTTTGGAAAATTATTTACGGCTTTGGTTTTGAACGTTTTATTGTTGTAAATCAGTTCATAAAACAAAAAACATTGAATTAAAATACAATCATTTGTTGAACACTGGATATGTGTAAAGCATTTCTTGGAATTCTGACTCAATACATTGATGATCATTGTAATGCCATCTTGTGAGTGATTTATTTTAATGCCAGAGATAAACTAAGAGAAAGATCCATTTATTTATAGATCAGAACATATCTTCCCTTAAGTCAGGGGTCTCAAACTCAGTTCCTGGAGGGTCGCAGCCAACTTTCTTTAGCTTGTTAAAGCTTTTGCTGTAAACTTCATAAGTAAACGTCGCTGTTCGCACAGGTGGTCTTGGTAACACGAGCGTATGAATATCTAAGGTTCTGCTTCATCATAAATATTCAAAATGTTGCTGGAACGCTTTAAGGAAACTGTGCTGAAATTCAACCTCCTATCGAGTATATGTTATGATAAGCACTGTGATTTTGATTTTAGGTAATAATAAGGAAATGGAACACATTGAGTGAATCACATTAGATGATTAGCTAAGAGTGGTAAATCTAAAAGCCAATGATCTAATTATCCAACAGATGGGAGTTCAGATTGTATTGTAAAAAAAAATTTAATTAATTGATATTTAGTGTTTTTGAAACTTTGCTTCATTGTTCTTATAAGTCATGTGTTCAAATAAGCTACATCCAGTTTATCTAGACTGTTGAGCCCAGAGTACCCAGAGGAAACCCACCAAGCACTGGGAGAACATGCAAACAGAGGCAAGATTTAAATCCCCCCCCCCCCCCCCAACCCTGCAGATGTGAGACAACAGGGTTATGCACTAATACAACTGTAGTTACAAAAAGTGTTTACAAGTTTGATTCCCAACAACATCTGTGCATGGCCTGAAGCCAAGACACCAAAAAAATGTTCTGTCGATGTGGGACGGATGCCATTACTATGTCTCCATTGTCCATCACAGAGGCACTAGCCAGTCACGAGTTGGTTCTAAGAGGTCATGTAATGTGGTAGTGTTAACACTTTATATTGAATGACATACTCTGCCCGTGTGGGGGAGTTGTAGGATGTTTTTTTTTTTTTTTTATGTTATGGAATTTGGATTTCTGTCCCTGAGAGAAAGCATATCTCCCCATTGGTTTGGTGGTAGCTGTGTGAAGAATAAGTTTTTATATAAACTAGTATAGATTTTATATACGTATATATATGTATATATATTGTGGTGACGGGCTCATAACCAGTGTGCATCATGGAAAAGCATCTTCTCACCGCTGTGTATTAAGCCCAGGTAGCACCAGGGACAGCTACTTAGAAGCTCAAAAAGGGGCGGGGCACCACAAACCACCGGCATCGGCCCCAGCAAGTCACTTGCCATCCACCTGTCGGCGTACGCCGGTGAGTAGCATGACAGACCGGATTATTTACGTAGGTTTTGTTTTTCTGCAGACTCGGACACTACTGAGCGCTCGCTTCCGCGCACTCCTCGAAGATAAGGACGACGTAGCGCAAAGACACTGGTTTCACTTTCGTTTTTTGACTTTTATGTTCATGATCATTAAATATTAAACGACTCCTTTGTGTGCAGTGCATCAGCTCTCGTGTCCGTGATTTTTATAAGCCCACTAGAAACGCTTTATATATATATATATATAAAATGTGTGTGTGTCTAATTATTTCAAAACAGTTAGCTTCCAAAATCATGTTATATAAAATGTAGAAAGCATGCCAGGAATTTCTGTAAATTGTTTAAAAAACAACAAAAACACCACGCCCTTTGCACTGCACACAATACACTTTTTCCGCCTTTTGTATTTTCTCAGTTCAAGATTCGTTGCTTTCTGAATTTTTTTATTTTATAAATGACTTCACCTTCAAGCAAACGCACATCTGTATCAAATCACATCTGTATCTAAAACAAACAAATCTGTATCAGGGTTTTTTTTCTGTTAGAAATCACAACCCACTATTTAAATTTTATTTTATTTTTTGAAAACGATTGTCAGATTCCTTACATTTTGAAAGAATCATCGAGTGGAAAAATTCTTAGAATGGGAAAAAAAACAGGTTTAATTTAAATAAATTCAAAATTAAAGAAATTTATTAACTGATTTTTTTTTATGTTTACACAATGGGCCTAGTGTCTGAATAGTGTAAATATATTAAGAAGAGATTTAGTTAATTTGTTATGTTCTGCCAAACCCAACATATTTGTTCTAGCAGTAGAAAATGTTCATGGTTTAATTAAGACGTGCAATAGAAAATGACTGCTCAATCATCTAAATTTTCAGTAATTGTAAGCATTTAGGATGATTATAGGTCTGAAACTTAGTCAGGTCTATGAAATTATTTCATCTTATGTTATTTCAGCCATAATTTCCATGAGATGATTTACACTTACACCTGTTCTGGTCATATAGGAGGATCGTATACACATCTATGGAAGAGCTGTTTAAAATTACATTTATACTCTAAGATTTGTCTGTCTGCGTGTGTGTGTGTGCTTGTTTTTTTCCTATAAATTAACTTTAACTGAAGCCACCTGAGGATGAATGAGTGATGGATGAAACGGTACCTTGAGCAGCCACACAGTGTTGTTCTCCATCTTCGTCTTTTTTTTTTTCTTTTCCCTGATTGGTCTCACTAGCAAGTGGTTTTCCTATGGCCGCACTGCTGTTTAGTCCCCATCCATGTTCTTGTCACATTGTGTGCATATACTGTAGAAATACTGTTACTTTCAGTATTAAACATACAGCAGTGATTTCTACTGACAGGTTTTTTTTTTTTATCATGCATCTCCATTCAAGATTTTTCCTCTGACCACATTTCTTCCACAAAGTTGAAGGTTCATATGTATATGAAGGTTTATATGCGGACTGTTTTTTTTTTTTTGACAAACTTCTTTCTGGTTGAAGACACTGATTACGTTTATAGTTGAAGCATGAATAAAGAAAAACAGTCAGTAGAAACTGCAAGTACACAACAGTAGAGTACGGGTGTCAGGACATATATGTAATTTATATGTGTGTTTTTATATATATATATATATATATATATATATATATATATATATATATATATAGTATATATATATATATATATATGAATGTTGGCCTACCCTTTGCAGCTATAACAGCTCTAACTCTTCTGGGAGTGCTTTCCACAAGGTTTAGGAGTGTGTTTATGGGAATTTCTGACCATTCTAGAAGCACATTTGTGAGGTCAGACACTGATGTTGGCCGAGAAGGCCTGGTTCGCCTTCAATCTGACAGGCAACTACTGTTCTCCTGGCACCCGCAAAACCTAGATTCATCCATCGGATTGCCAGAAAGACAATCGTGATTCATCACTCCAGAAAACATGTCTCCAATGTTAAAGTGCTTTGCAATGCACTTGATGATGGAAGGCTTGGATGCAGCTGCTTGGCCATTGAAAACCATGCCATGAAGCTTTCTATGCACTGTTTTGAGCTAATCTAAAGGCCACAAAAAACCAGGACATTATATTAAACAGGCAGTGGTGTGTGTTTCAGAGGATAAGATGGACAGTCTAGATAGAGATGTATATACGATTTGAAACTTTGTGGGAAGACACGTCACAACGAAAAAAAAAAAAAAAATTGTGACACTTGTGTTTTTGTTGAAAATAATTATTTCTTGATCAAGGGTTTTTACTTTACTTTGAATACAATTTCAAATCTTTAAAAGGGGTGCCAATAATTGTGTATGACCCTGCATGTTTTGTAAACTGGTTGACGTATAAATACTCCTGGATAAACATACTACATCCACATTTTAGTTAACTAAGTAAACACTTACTAATCTAGTTTCGGGTCTTTTTATGTGGTTTCTCAGATGTGTTTGGGATTCACATTTTTCTGAGAACTGGCAACCCTGCATGTCGGTGAAAGCCTGACTAGAGCGCTGATGTTTCGTTTTACTAGGTTTTAATAGGTTTAATAGGATTTTTAATAGGTTTTACTGCCAAATAACTTTTTCCTATGACACTATTTGTGATCAAACATTTTGTAAATGAAGGAGTACAACCAGCTGACATTCACAAAAGACTTTTGTATGGTGACGAGACTCTTAGCCACAGATAAACATTTGAATGGCGATCACGGCCGAGTTGACTCCGAGCCTTCTCGGAGAATGAGAACGAGAATGCTCGTTCTCGTGAGCATTTAGCGAAAGGAATGTCTGGTCCTCGAAAATCGACAGACAACTTGAGGATGAGATGCATCTGTCTGCAGGAACTGTGCACACAGTCGTTCACCAACATGCCTTGCACACTACCGGAACTCATTGCCACATCCCCCATACAGTCCTGACATCACTCCAAATGATATCCACATGTTTAAAGGAATCATTAAAGGAGTTCTTTGGAGGCCAGCACTTTTGACATGATCATGGGTGTGGCGTACTGAGAGAACTTTCTACCTTGATGGTATACCAGCACTAGTGAAACGTGCATTAGTGTTGCAAGGGATTATATAGAGAAATAAAGGTAGTTTTAACTCCTCACTGTGTTCAATTATTCTGCCTGATCAAAAGTGCCAGTTTAATCGGGCAGAATAAAGTGAATTATATATGTTGTGCAATCTTAGTGTGCGCTTGAAATTAAGTGATGTTAATATAGGAAACATTTATCCTGTAACCACCCTATAATAATCACTTTTGCAGCATACTTTTAATGTAGTAACTTGAAAGAGTGGGTCGTATTTAGATTTGGTTTTGATTAATATGAGAATATTTATATTGGTTAAGTAAAATATCAGCATCATATGTTTCTAGTCTTTTTATTTATTGATTTTTTTATGTCTCACAGGGCTTTCTGTACTAAAACACATCCTGACGCCAAGAATGAAAGCAGCACATGTAGCAATAGATTCCATGAAGGATCACCTGGACGCCGTTTACGATGTCACTGTGGCTTACGAAGGCACGCTGACTGCAGACGGAAAACGACACCCTGCTCCCTCAATGCCAGGTACAGAGACGCACTTGACACACTCGGCCAGAAAACTTCCTTTTAATGTAAAATTGCATTGATATTGAACATAATTCAGCTGGATCTGATAAAGGGCAGCTTTCCCATCAGTGATTGTTAATTCATGCACAGTCAGGTTCCTAGAATGCATAAAAGTAGATTTCCTGTTGCTTCCTATAAACAGGAAGTTTTGGCGTGCTATCTTCCCGTGCTTCGGTGTTCCCAAAAACATTAAAGCCATCACCTGTTATGTGAAAAACATCCTGTTTTTGGACAGGAATAAACAGCAATGGCATCTAAGTAATGTTATTGATATGACCTACATTCTTAACATGTTAATCAATGCTTTAGGAATTGCCAGAGAGTGAGTCAGATTATTTCAGTGTATAATTTCTTAGTTTCTTGTTGTTTGAACACGGACACCAGTCTGCACCAAGGATTATAATGATATACCCTGGTTGCAGAAATTGTTAAAAGTGTACAGTTTGTTCTTGATAGTTTTATCTCATGGGAAAAAAAATCTGTCCAGGTTCATTCTTGATGTATTTAAATAGCGCTCAACAGGGGATATTACTGAAATAATTCATCAGTTTTTATGTAATGGTTCTTCTAAACTGAGTGTTTTCTTGGCTGATCTCAGGAACAGGCTGAAATGATAGATTCTAACGCAAATTTTTTTATTTTTTGGAGAATAATTGATATGCTTAAATCCTATAATTAAAAACAATCTTCAGTACTTAATAGCTTTAGCTATTATGACTTGCTGCCAATAGGATGTATAGCCAGACACTAGCTTCTGGCACTGTTTCTGAGGGATCTTAGTACGTTTGTAACAGGCGGTTGCCTATTTCCGGGGCTCCCGGCCTGCTGGGGCGCTGTAGGAACCCTTTGTTCGAATTTCATAAAAGAAGGAGAGGGGCTGGGTAACAGCGGCCATTATACAGCCGAAGCCGATGCTAAAGCCATATGCGTTTTGTAAACCCGATTGCGGGATAGTATTGTCCGACGCGCATGTGAGTATGTTGTTTTTTTCCCCCATGTTTGCTTGGTTAAAGCCCGCCGAGACATTTTTGGTTTATAATTCTATGCATTGTTTATATGTTTACACTTACGGGTATTCCTCCTGCTGTGGCTACACAGGAGGGTTCTCTTTTGTGTGTGTGTTTCTCTACTCTGCTCTCTGGGTGTTTCTCGTCCTTCGACGTCTCCTGCTACGGCGTGTCGGCGCATTGCGCGGTGTCTTGTCACCATCACCAGTGAGCTGGTGAGAATTGGAACACTGGTGGAAAGAGATTTTAACGCCGCCAAAGCGGTTAGGCATTCACCATTATCACAAACCATGCTGCTTTATCCTGGGTTTTTAATCAGCCGAACACCTCCTCACACCTAACCTGCTGGGTACTCAGGCTACAGGCATTTGAGTTCATAGTTCAGTATCGTAAGGGACAGTGTCACGTCGTTCCTGATTCCCTGTCACAGAGCTGGGAGGAAGAATGCCCATTTGGCGGTACAACGAGGCAATGATCTGCAGTGGGGTCTGCCCTGCGACTGGGAGGAGCTGGAGAAGGCCCAGAAGGCGGATGAGATGCGTCATACACTGTGGAAAGAGGCAAGGTTAGATCCTGACGTTAAGAAAATGCATTACTGCATAATAAATCAATTTCTCTATCGTCAGATCCCCAAACAGGACGGGTGTAGTCTCCTCCAGCTGGTCATCCCAACATCTCTGCGAGCTTAATATCTACAGTACGTCCTGGTTGTCCTGCTCTGTTCCAGGTTGTCCGGAGAAACGTGGCCCATGCCCAGGGGTGCCAGGGGAAGTATTATAACCTCAGAAGACGGGCTGACACATGTGAGCGACCTTGTGTGGGTCTGTGCCTTTCCTCTGTCTCCGGCGGAGGACTCACACATGGACTGTGAATGGTCCAGCTTGATTAATTAGCTGCACCTGATAGTTGACCTTAAGAACCTTCATGATTTTAGCTGGTCCCTTCCATTTTGGAACTAGTTTGGCCATGTAGCAAACTTAAAGCCCTTTAAATGGCGAAATCACGCCTTCTTCCCGAGGGGGAGGGGGTGTACTATTTATTTTCAATAATAGTAGTGTGTCTGTTACACATTCATCTTGGGCAATGGCTTCTAGTTCAGTAAGATTATTGGGCTTGCGTGCTGCAAATGCTTTTTTTCACATACAAAAGATATTGAATATGAATCAAGCGACTGTGATGAACCCTAGAACCCTCCAGGACTTGCCGAAACCAAGCTGTGGTAGACTTTGAGGTATGCTTGGGATCATAGTCCTGTTGGAAGGTTTAGTGACACCAGAGTTTCAGTTTCTTCACAGATGGCATGGGGTTTTCTTCAAGGATACTTCATACCATCTTACCCTCTGCACGTTAAAGGTGTTTCCAGTGCCTGAGGAAACCAAACAGCCCCAGTGCATCACCGATACACCACCATGCTTCACTGTAGGCAGGGTGCACTTTTTTGCATATGCTTCATTCTTTCTCCTCCAAACATACTTGGTTCATAGGCCCAAAAAGTTTTGTTTCATCAGTCCATAGAACTGAATTCCATTTTTGTTGCATTTGGAGAAACGACTTGTTATAATACTTGTGTGGAGCTTTTTAAATTGCTCTTGTTTTTGCATTGATTTATTACAACCAGCTGCAATTTAATAATTTTGGCCAAAAATAATCTTTTTAAAATTGGGGGGGGGGGGGGGTTGTTGTAACGGTGTCACTGTATGTTTAGATTTTGTTCGTGCTAGTTTTTATAAGTCTGTTGCACATGCATTTTTGTTATATTGGAATCAAATTTTTTTCTTTCCTTTTTTTGTACTCTACCCTTTTTAATGCATATACATTTGTGGAGTAGATCATTCCAAGCTTCATGGTTTTCATTAGCTGTATGATATTGAAAATATCAATTAAAGTATACACTATACTTCATAGATGGTTTGTCTTTGAGGTTCGATTTTAATTTACTGTAAAGTAGCTTGTGTACCCCTAACCATTACAATCACATGTGCTTTTTGAACATCCCATCCCACAGCTTCTCCCCTCTTTGCTGTTGTTATAACCTTCACACTTTTTTCACTTGATCATCATTCAGGTCAGGGACTGATAGCAGATGAGGAGGCCTGGGGGGGTCAGTTCATCCTTAGGATGTTCAGTAGATTTGAGGTCAGGGCTGTGTGCAGGACATTGAAGTTCTTCCACTCCTACTGCACAGTGGCATTGTTACAGACTGGAACAGGTTTGGAGTTAAGGAGTTCCCCAGGGTGCACATCTACTTTGAGCGGCTGGACATGAGGGAGATTCCTCCAGAGCCGAGCTTTTTCCGCAGATGGCTTCATGACAGATTTGAGATTAAGGATAAGTAAGTATGTCAAGTATTTTCTGTGCTCAGCCTCATCGCATATTACAGCCTCTGTTTATACAGTACTTATTTTTGGTTTGTAAAATGACATCCAAACAAAGAAGCAAATGCATTCTCCTCTTTTTTTTTCAGGTTGCTGACTTCCTTTTATGAGTCTGAGAAACCTGATGAAAAGTGCAAGTTTCCAGGAGAAGGACGAAGGTCGGAACTCAGCCTCAGAAAGACACTGCCCTCACTGCTGATTTTGAGCGGCCTCACTTTGCCGGTGCTGCTAACCGAGTCAGGTAGAAAACTATGTGAGAACATGGATCTGTGGGACTCTCTTGGGATGGCTGTGGGTTCATATACAACCATGAGGTAAAAGAAACCACTGACACCCTGCCAGCGAGCATCAGCATGAGGAGACCGGTGCTGGTTAAACGCTTGTGTTTTCAGCCAGCCGTTCTGTGACATCTCGGACTGATCTGTTGCCTCACACCCCACCCCGTGTTATGTCTGAGAGGTGTTTGCTGGAGGATGGCCATATCTCTCTTTATTCTTCCCTTCATCTTTTGTCTCGAAAGCTTTGCTTGGTTTATCATGTCCCTTACTTTTGGTTATTTTATCATTTTTTTTGCTGGGGAAAAAAAGGGCAGTATTTTAAATGCGGTTGACACGTTTATGCAAAAGTTACCAAAGATATTTTTTACTGTGATCAGCTTTCCACATGAGTATTCATAATCATTCATAATTATTATTATTATTATTAGTGTTTTTGGTTCTGATTTTGTTAAACTTGTATTAATTTGTGATTGGGTGCAAGATGGTTGAGATCATTTAATTTTGTTGTTTTTGCTTTGTTTACACATGAAGTGTGCTCGATTTCTTTCTTTTAATTAGTAAATTGGTTTATTTGTTGATTTTTTTCCCCTCCCCGCTTTTCTTTGCACAATTAATTGTCTCATATTGCCAAACTTCAGGATGCAGGAGCAATATCTTGTCATTAAATACTTATCTAATAAATATATACACAGTAAAATGCAACAGAGAAGCATTTCACTGTACTCTGCCTTTAACATGCAAGAGGAACGCTCTTACCTCAGTTGCTTTTCCATTATTCACCTTTTCACGAAACCATGATGTACATTGTGTAACAATCGGCTATTATTTTAACCCTAGTTACACAACATACGGGCTCTTGAATCTCACTTCCGGTATTGCACAAGCGTAGCGGAACAAGAAAAGATTAACACCACAGTTCAAAACAACCCAAAAGTGTATTAAGTGTACAGGGTGGGCCATTTATATGGATACACCTTAATAAAATGGGAATGGTTGGTGATATTAACGTCCTGTTTGTGGTACATTAGTATAGTAGTATTAGAAGTATCTTGGATCCAACTTTTATTTTTTCAATAGGAAGAGGGTCATGTGACACAAACTTATTGGGAATTTCACAAGAAAAACTTTGGTGTGCTTGGTTTTAACGTAACTTTATTCTTTTACATGTCGAAGAGGTTAACACGTGATGAGCGGATCGAAATTGTGTTGATATCTGGTGAACGCAGTATCCGGGTGATTGCAGCAGATTTCAATGCAAGACACCCTACGAGACCACCCATCTCCGATGCTACAGTTAGCAAACTGCTTGCTAAGTTTCGTGAAACTGGTCCAGTGTTGGATTTGCCAAAATGTGGACGCATGAAAACTGTCACTAATCAACAAACATCAGTGGCTGTCCTAGCTTCATTCAGCAAGAGCCCACAGCTTAGCACTCGCCGCATGTCACTGGAGTGTGGCATTAGTCGAACATCCCTTCGGCGGATATTAGCTACTCATGGCACCCTTACAAACTCCAGCTACTGCAGCATCTCAACGAGGATGACCCAGATCGGCGCACACAATTTGCAGAATGGGCAAAACAAAAATTGGAACAGGACCCTCAGTTCACGCAGAAGATTTTGTTCAGTGATGAGGCAAACTTATGTGAATGGTGAAGTTAACAAATAAAACCACCGCTATTGGTCTGACACTAACCCACATTGGATAGATCCCTCCAAGACTGTTGGAACAAAAAAAGTGATGGTATGATGTGGTACATGGGGTACAAAGAGTGGGGCCATTCTTCATCAATGGAAACCTCAAGGCCACTGGATATTTGAAATTGCTACATGATGATGTGTTTCCCTCTTTATGCACTGAAGCGGGCACGTTCCCAGAGTTTTTCCAGCAAGATGGTGCACCACCACATTATGGGTGTCAGGTCCGAGCATTCCTAGATAAACAATTTCATTTAAAGTGGATTGGTCATCATGGGTCAGTTGAATGGCCCCCAAGGTCTCCCGATCTGACCCCCTTAGACTTTTATCTTTGGGGTCATCTGAAGGCAATCGTCTATGGTGTGAAGATACGAGATGTGCAGCACCTGAAACTACAGATACTGGAAGCCTGTGCTGGCATTTCTCCTGCGGTGTTGCTATCAGTGTGTGAAGAGTGGGAGAAGAGGGTTGCATTGACAATCCATCACAATGGGCAGCACATTGAACACATTTTATAAGTGGTCAGAAACTTGTAAATAACTCATGAAAGAATAATGTTACGTTAAAACCAAGCACACCATTGTTTCTCTTGTGAAATTCCCAATAAGTTTGATGTGTCACATGACCCTCTTCCTATTGAAAAAAACAAAGTTGGATCCAAGATGACTTCCAAATGGCCACCACCCATCTTGAAAAGTTTGCCCCCTCACATATACTAATGTGCCACAAACAGGACGTTAATATCACCAACCATTCCCATTTTATTAAGGTGTATCCATATAAATGGCCCACCCTGTATGTATGTGTGTGTGTGTGTGTGTGTGTGTGTGTGTGTGTGTGTGTGTGTATATATATCTATATATATTAGATATAGATAGACACACACACACACACACACACCTAAAAGGATTATTAGGAATCCCTGTTCAATTTCTCATTAATGCAATTATCTAATTAACCAATCACATGGCAGTTGCTTCAATGCAGTTAAGGCTGTGGTCCTGGTCAAGACAATTTCCTGAACTCCAAACTGAATGTCAGAATGGGAAACAAAGGTGATTTAAGCAATTTTGAGCGTGGCATGATTGTTGGTGGCAGACGGGCCGGTCTGAGTATTTCACAATCTGCTTAGTTACTGGGATTTTCATGCACAACCATTTCTAGGATTTACAAAGAATGGTGTGAAAAGGGACAAACATCCAGTATGCGGCTGTCCTGTGGGCGAAAATGCCTCGTTGATGCTAGAGGTCAGAGGAGAATGGGCTGACTGCTTCTACAAAGCTGTAGAACAACAACTTTGACTGAAATAACTCGTTACAACTGAGGTACGCAGCAAAGCATTTGTGAAGCCACAACACGCACAACCTTGAGGTGGATGGGCTACAACAGCAGAAGACCCCACCGGGTACCACTCATCTCCACTACAAATAGGAAAAAGAGGTCACCAAAATTGGACAATTGAATCCTCTGATGGCTACTTCCAGCAGGATAATGCACCATGTCACAAAGCTCAAATAATTTCAAATTGGTTTCTTGAACACTGTACTAAATTGGCCCCCACAGTCACCAGATCTCAACCCAATAGAGCATCTTTGGGATGTGGTGGAACGAGAGCTTCGTGCCCTGGATGTGTATCCCACAAATCTCCATCAACTGCAAGATGCTATCCTATCAATATGGGCCAATGTTTCTAAAGAATGCTTTCAGCACCTGTTGAATCAATGCCACGTAGAATTAAGGCAGTTCTGAAGGCGAAAGGGGGTCAAACACCGTATTAGTATGGTGTTCCTAATAATCCTTTAGGTGAGTGTATATTCGTTTTAAAGGTGTACAAGTCTCGCTTTGTCAGGCTTAGGGGCAAATTGGACTTACTAACGTGCTCCCGGAATTCTCGTTCTTAAGTCAGGGACTACGTGTATTACCAATTTCCAACACTATAATTGTATTTTTGCATATAAAAACAATTAAAGCAATTAGAAAAAAACATGTAGATGAAGTAAATGATGAAATAAAGACATTAAACCTCATGATTCCTCTTGGCTGCTTGTTGCCTGGGTGCAAAACATGCATCACAAAAACATGTTTTAGGGATTAACATCTCGATCCATTTTTATTATCGATCGCTATGCACAGTTTCCATTATCTCTCCAACTTAGTCAAATATGAATTCCCAACCACTGACTAGCTCTCCCTTATCACATAATCAACTACAAACCGAGGAAGGCTAAAATGTGCATTTAAAAAGATATACCAGCAGGAAAAAAAAAAAAAAAACTGCTGCTCATGCTGCATCACAGTGCAATAGAACACTCACTTGTCCGACCTCCTCCGCATACACATGCCCACCGATACCGATGATTGGCTAGTATGATTGACAGTGTGATCGTGGGTGCGCCATGCCATGCCTCCCACCCGGGGAGCACAACCAATTTTGGCTGCCAGCCATGGATGTCTGTGGCAACTTGTGACCTCCCGATGGGGCAAACAAACAGTGGTTTTTCTTTAAGAAAATAAAATCTGGTCCACTTTTAAATCCAGTTTAAGGAATAGATATTTAAAGCAGAGATTTGCATGATCTTTCCATTTCCACATTTCTCCTGAGCTCACCGGTTTCGTCCCATCTCCTTACACTAACACACTAATAACCGGATCGGATATTGTAAATTCCCCAGGTGAAAATAGATGTGCAAATGTGTGTGGGCATCGTGCTCTGTGATGGACCGTCATCTCATCCAGGGTGCCTCATGCCCAATATTCCTTTAATAGGCTCCAGAGCCAGTGTGACCCTGACGATGATAAAGCAGTTACTGAAGAATGAATAACGTTTCTGCTTTGTAACGAGAGCTGGATTATAGGAGAGCTACAGACTCATATTAGGCTCAATGCCCTTCACCTCATGTCGATCGTAATCTGATATGTAGACATCGCTCTCAACACTTACTGCCAACATCCGGTAAAATACAGATGAGCTTAATGAATATTGCAGCAGGCTGTAAATAAAGTAACAACTTGCCCCTCTTTGAAGACTTTACTGCTTATTAGTTATTTATTAGAGTTCTTACTTAAAGCATTCTTCAAATGTACAGTACAGTACGTGTATCAGAGATGCATGTAAACATTTGCTGAGTGTCATCTGAACATTTGTTGTAAGAAGTTAAAACATGCTGGGTAATACTGTGGCTGTGCTGAAGTACCAAAACAATCGTCCTGTTCCAGCTAATGAGCCCATTTGGATCGAGACCATGTAAGTTGGCAAAATGTGTTGTGTACCAAATAACACTTATTTACAGAAAACATCTCACGGCCTAAAAATAAGGAGCGCATTATAACCGTTCAGATGTGTAACCAAACATGGATTGCTGTAGAAAACAGATTAAACTGCTGGAAGATCTTTCTTGCATCTTTATAAACAGCGAACTGGAATCAAAATAAGGGTCAGTATTTTATTTCAGGGCACAACAAATTAAATTTGAATGCAAGCTCAATTTCTAGAAAGTTATCCTCACAAAACTGGCATATAAAGCAAACGTTTCTGCCTCTACCGCTCTCGTAGAAGCAAAGTCATCTTGCTGTCTTTCATCCGCGGCTTGTTCAGCGATGACTGCCCCTTTACGCTCCAGTGAGCTTCACTTTCCTGAAAAGAAATAGAGGGGACTCGAACAGCACCCTGTGTTAGTTGCAAGTCACAGCAGCTTATTGCCAGATTCCAGTCTCTCCCCCTCCCTCCCTCGCTCTCTTTCTCCCTTTGTCTTACCAACTGATGTAACTGATCCTCCTCAGCGGGAGCAGAAACAGGTAGAACAGTTAATGATAACTGAATAAATTGACCGGATCTTAACATTGAAACAAATTACTAAGGATTTGCCCGGTTAGTTTTCCACAGAATTTCAGTTGAGCATTTTTAGACAAAAGCCTCTTGCACGGCCTGTCGGTATTCTAGTAATATGTGAGCGTAGTAGTCAGTGGTGGCACAGAGGTTACGGTGGCTGATCAGATGGTCAGGGGTTCAAGCTCCAGCAGTGCCAAGTTGCCACTGGGCAGCCCTTCAGCAGGGGCTTTAACCCTGTCTATTGTAGGGGCGCTGTATCATTACAGACCCTGCGCTCTGACCCCATGTTAGCGTGGACGTGTCTGGGACTCAAGTCTAGTCTCCAGACTTTTTCTGTATTGACTTCATCTCGTCTTGAGCATTCGTCTCGGTAAATAAAGGTCTTGTTCTCATTGGGGGGAAAAGGGATTTATTCACTGGCACAATGCACAAATAGAGACAACTAACTGACGTAAAGGCTTCTCCTGAAGAGGGATTTTACAGTTTTTTTGTTTATCTCGATTTTGACTCAGTCTTGCTATTTTTTTGTACTGTGTATTAGATGTGGCCCCAAAACTATTATTCAACTTGATGCAGAAATCATGACTACAGCCCTAATTACACTCATTGGGCACTTCATTAGGTACACCGGTTCATTGGGTAAAACTACTCTTTAAATTCCCAAATAGGAATGGTGAAATTTGTATTAGACAAAACGACCAAGATGATCTGCTGAAGTTCAAATCGAGCATCCGTCTAGGGAAGAAAGGTGATTTAAGTGACTATTTATAGGGAATATTCATGAATAATCATCTCTAGGGTTTACAGAGAATGGACTGAAAAAGATAAAAATCGGCCAGTAACAATTCTCAGGGCAAAAAAGCCTTGCTGATGTCAGAGGATAATGGCCAGACTGGTTCGAGCTGATAGAAAGGCACCAGTAACTCAAATACCATCCCATTCCAACTGTGGTATGCCGAAGAGCATCTCTCAACATGTCAACCTTTGAAGTGGTTAGGCAGCAGAAGACCACACTGGGTGCAGCTCCTGTCAGCTACAAACAGAAAACCAAGGCCTCACCAAAATTGGACAACAGAAGGAAGGAAAAACATGCCTGAGCTGACGAGTCTCAATTTCCATTGTAACATTTGGTTGGTAAGATCCATCCATACTTGGTTCAGGCTGATGATGGTGGTGGAATGGTGAGAGGGATATTTTCTTGTCACAATGCGACAATCTTAGTACCAGTTCAGCATCGTTTAAATGTCACAGCCTTCTTGAGTTTTGTTGTGACCATGTCTATCCCTATATGACTACAGGACAACGCACCATGTCACAAAGTGCCATGTCAAAAATCATCTCAAACTGTTTTCTTGAACATGAATTGAGTTATCTGTACTCAAATTATCTCCACAGTCTGCAGCAACTGCATGATGCTGTCATGTCAATATGGACCAAAACCTCTAAGGAATGTTTCCAGCACCTTGTTAAATCTACACTACTGTACGAATAAGTAAGGCATTACTAAAGGCAAAAAGGTTCCAACGGTGAACCAACAAGGTGTACTGTTGCATCTTCCCAAGGGTTTCCAGACATGCATTTGAATATTCGATACATGAAGTCATAGGTTAAACTGATTACTCCACTCTGCTCATCTCCACTGTTATTCTAGTGTTTTTGTGCAGTTTTTTGTTTGTTTAGTCAGTTTACTCAAGTGTTATCCTGTAATGGATAAGCCAGGTTTTAATGATTACATTAATAGAAGTAGGTCCTTAATATCACTGCTACATTTAATTTTCCTACTTGTGTATGAAAGTGTATGAGAAAGGATGGAAAAATGTTATCAATTGATTGGGACCCAAAGTCATGAATGTAACTGGCACCAAAAAAAAAAACATTTAGTGTAAGAATTGACGAGTTAAGCATCAACCAAGGCAGTTTCCGACTCTAAAAAGGCGCCCCGGAGCCTCATGGTCTGTCATTGTCTCACACAGCTTGCCGAGTCCTCACCATGAACTGCAGACAAAGACATGGAGAGAGCTCACATCACATAGCGCAAAGTTTACACACCTTAAACTCCACCAGGGGAAAACTTTTAATAGGCACCCTGGTACAAGTGAAGAAATAAAATGATAAGAAAAAGTACTGTTGCTGGAAGATAATGCATCTGAAAAAGATCAAAAGAGGTGTTGCCACCACAGTCCCCCATGTTTAAGAAAATAAGCTATGCTGATTTTCCCTCATGAGAAAAGTCGGAGTTTAAAATGATATTTTGTAAGCAGTTTCAAATCACACTATTTAATGGTGTTCACAGACCTACACGACACCCGAAATCCCTTTTGACTACTAAAATAAACCTACAGTATATAAACATTTATGAAGACTTGTTTCAATAGGAGCAAGCTATTATATTGTACTAAAAAACATACTGTACTGTAAGCAATAAAGTAAGCTAGGTTCGTCTAGGCACCTTGCATCATCAAGCATCATCCCCCTTTTTATGCCAAATCACTCTTGCACTCACTCGATATCTATAATACTTATTCTGTACAGCGCTGCGGGAGGCCTAGAGCTTATCACAGGGGACTTGGGGCAGTAGGGAGGGATACACCCTGGACAGGGTGCCAACCCATTGTGCGGCACAAACACACATCCTCTTACTCACACACTACGAGTAATTTAGAAAGGCCAATTAGCCTAAGCTGAATGCTTTCGGCCTGTGCAAGAAACCAGAGCACCCAAAGGAACCAAGCACAGGGAGAACATGCAAACAGCCTACGCAGACCCGGGAAATTAAACCCTCAACTCTGGAGCAGCCAGGCCACGGTCATTCCAAATCGGTGGAACATACTGTATAACAAGCAGGATAGAGTTATACAAACTGCCTAAAGCGGCCAAAGGGTATGGCTATTACACTCACTCTGAAGCCTAACCTTCTGTCAGTCTTTATGAACGTGATTGCTAATTTGTACGTACTCCATTGTCATCGTCTGATAAATTAATATTATAGGAAAATTCCTTCATGGCTACAAAGAGCACTATAGTCTATTACAGTACTAAACAACACTACACTACTACTACAATCATTTTTGAGTATAATAACCCCATATTATTAAAATAATAGTACAATATAAAAAAGTATCAAAAATATAGTACAGTAAACCATGATTTCCTGATTAAACATTTTAGTAAGGCCTGTTTATTATGGTTTAATATTTAGAAAAACTATAGTTTAATTATGCCTGATTATTATTGTAATAGTATAATATAGTAGATTTAGTCCTTGTTGTTGTAGAGAAAGAACAGAAAAGTAGCACCTTTACTACATTACATTATTACTATAGTAATTAGCGTGCATGGTACTATATTATGCGAACTTGAATGCTATAGTTGTAAACTAAAGTACCATGAGCTTTGATTAGTATAGTAATAGTATAATAGATCACTATTTTGGTTTAACAGAGGCATCTTGGTGGTTTTTGAGTTAGTAGTATAGACTATAATATACAGTATAAACCATATGTGATGATTTACTGTGAGTGACTCATACGTTTAAACAGTGGAGGATTGAGCAGAGATTGTGCATCCTACATAATATCCCCTACGTAAATGGAATTCAACCACAGAACCCTAGCCGATATTCTAAAGTGGAAGTGTAAAGTAAATCTGTAAATCATGTACCAACAAGAACCTAAACTACATACACCACTCACTGATGGTCGAAGATCAATGTTTGTAGAATAAAAGCTGTTTTATAAAAGCACACAGGCAATTACACTCAAAGTCATGCTGTTGTACTGAATATAAGCAGCAAAACCCAGTACAACACTACCCACTCATGTGACATTGCTTAATAAAAATTTACAATTATTCCACAGTGAGTCGACCTGTGGTGAAAGATCCATATCGATCACAGATCAACTCGGGTTTGTTACACCACTATTATACATGTATGGCACTGTACAGTATAGGATTGTGACTCCTGATTAGGAAAGTGGAGTATAGTATAATGTATTATGCCATTATCATTACAGTATCAGTATCACACAGCAAATAATAATTATAGTAATATAACGCATTAGAGTCATGGTGTAGTCTCTGCTCATTATAGCAGTAGCACAGTAAGCCCTGACTCTTAATACTTTCTCAAAATCATAATTATTAAAATACTATACTATAGCACAGTTAGCCTATTTATAGTATTAGTATCATATTGTATAGTAAGCTGGTATTAGTATGCGTTTGGCATATTCTCGTGATTTGCTGTGACAGTGTGCACACCCACTTTTCAATACAGAGGAACCTCGGATTGCGAGTACCATGGTTTACGAGTGTTCTGCAAACCGAGCAAAGATTTTTAATAATTTTTTATTCGGAAACCGAGCAAGTATTAGTTTACGAGCGCAGAGTATCATGCTTCACACATGCAACTCTTATTTTGACACCGAGCGTCACTCTCTCACCTTCTCCTCCCTCCCCCCCCTGGCTTTGCAAACACACAAACTCTGCTCGTGCGCGCGCAATTTGACACTGACACACACACACGCACAGACGCTCTCTCCCCTTTTCACCCCCTCTTTGGCTTCACAAACACACAAACTCTGCTCTGTCGCGATTCTTTTCAAAGGTAAGGTGCTGGTTCATTTGTTTTGTTTTTTTTGTTTTTTTACTTTACAGCAGTGATTCCCTTAGTATGCGCCAGGTCAGAGAGATATCTTTTTTTTTTTCCCTGTTAAAACGGTGTTTCCGTTGTGTGTCCGTTTGTTGTGAAACTTAAGTGATTCCTTTAGTATGCGCACATGACACTCTCGCTTTTTTCCGTTAAAACTGCGTTTCCGCTGCGTTTGTTTTGAAACTTAAAAAGCGAGGTGGGAAGAGGGAGGAGGAGTGTTACTGTGTAAAACGAGGCGAGGGAAGGGGCCAATTCCACACACACGGCGCCTGCGCGCACCATTGGAAACACATATGTCAGGATTTATTTGTACTAAAAAGGTAAAAAGATTAATGCAGATTCATTTGTTTTATTTTCATTTTATAGATTGTATTAATTATTTTTATGTTTTTATTTTTTGGGCTGTGGAACGAATAATTTGAGTTTTCATTATTTCTTATGGGAAATGATGATTTGCTTTACGAGTGTTTTGGAATACGAGCCCACTTCCTGAACGAATTATGCTCGTAATCCAAGGTTCCACTGTAGTTGCTTTTAGTGAATGCCATCGGTCAAGATGTCATACAATGAAAAAGACCAAAATAAGAATGCCTGCTCGGGCTGGCCAACAGCAAGTCCAAAAAATATCACCCCCACTTAACTGGTTATCATAGTCAAAATGGCCTTTTCAGAAAACACACCAACATGCTGCCTTTTTCCAGTCTCGATTTACAGCAAGCATGTATAATTGTACAGAGCAATTTGCCTTTTCCCTGCCTTCGATTTCTATTGCCAATTTTGCTCATTAGGTCTTGCTATTTTTCCCGCTCTAGGCTCACTGGCATGAATCTGCCATCACCTGTCATCAGCAGCAAGAACTGGCTACAGCTGCACTTCACATCTGACAGCAACCAACGTCGGAAAGGATTTAGTGCCCAGTACCAAGGTAAGTGTGGTGAGGAGAGGCCTGCCTGTGGCCAGTACAGGTGAAGCACTTGGCATTGAGCGAGTGCACGCTGTCTGGTGTGTTGTAACACGGCTAAATAAGATGCCACGGTGTGCGCATGTAGACACACGGAGCCGCAGTAAGCTGATCTGCTGAAGTTCGCATTGCATCTGATTTTTAGAACAAGAAGAATTGTGAAAGCAATAGGAGGTATTTGCATGTTTCCTATGAATAATGCAAACAAAGACATTTTTATATTATTTTCATGAAATGGACTGATGATCTGGGAGGAAATTTGCATAATGAGCAGGTGATATGGGGTGTCCTGGGCAAAGCTTGGGATTTGTGGACTGGGAATATAAAGATGCTTCTGTGATGTTTTCTTTTTATGCGATCAGCTTTAGCTGAAAGAAAAGAATCATGTTTAATACGGTCATCATATATTTATTTTATGAAAGGCATATTTTATACCCAGCTTTAGCACACTGGTTTCTTATTATTCCACATTGGAATTTCATTCAGGCCAACAGATGGAGTGATGTCATAAAGTGAGAAATAAATTACAAACATGAATTTACCTGATGATTTATGGCTCATAATTGTCATCTCACCCAACATAATTACAAGTCTAACTCCCTAGTGGACACACAACCCAAAGTAGTTTGATAGAGACGCAAAAAGCAGTTCCATAACATTTCCTGCCAAATGTTCTTTTATGTCCATGTTATTGAGGTTGTGTTACTCACTTGGGTGAAGATCACATGACGTGCCTTGCTCTTACTCGTGACAGATTTTAAATGCAAATTTCTAAGCTCGACATTATTAAAAATAATATCTAAAACTGCAAGTTGCTACTGTCCCATTCTGCTCAACACCTACTGTATGGGTTTTGGTTAAAGAAGTTGAGAAAGCGTATGCCATTCTTTCCATTCAGAGAGCATGGCCTGTTCTTTCTGCATTGTATTAGTCAAGTGCCATAAAAGACTACATGAAAAGGGTCATTTTGTTCTTTTTACAACCTTAGTGTACATAATGAAAGTGAAGTATACATATAAATAATGAAAATATTACGAAAAAGAACGAAAAGAATCCCTGCTACCATAATGCACTGATGCACTGTGAATAAGTGAGAGAGAGAGAGAGAGAGAGATGCATGTGAGGACTGTCTTTAAATCTTAATAGAAGTTGTAAAAGTTTATTAATTTGTTACTTCAATTGGCACAATCTGTAACTTTAACATTTTAAATAACTATAAAGTATATACTATAAAGATTTTTGTTTGTTTGATAATTTAAAAAATGAAATGAAAAACCTTTATATGTTATAATACAGTACATTATGGTCTAGCTTACATCAATGGAAAATTCAGAACCTGAAGGTTAAAAAAAAAAAAAAGCACATCAGTTTTCTGGTAAAGAGTCGTTGACTGTGCTAATTGAAGTAGTTTGTTCCTAGCATGAAAGGAATGTTTCTGCATGTTTCAGATTCTTTCCGTTCTTTTTACAGTAAAGAAGGACAGGATTGATTGATACAGGACAATAATGCTTCATTTAGCATGCTCTGAAGCAATTAAGCAACCGAACAAGGCTCCCGACTCCAACAAACTTGCTGCTTTGCTTTATCTGTAGAATGCATACACATAGAAACAAGTCTGTAGAGTTTTCCCCAGCACATAATGAAATATCGTAAAAACAGAATGCAATGTGTCTCATAGGGTGTGCATATGGTAAGCATTACAAGTCTTCTGCATACAAGCATGAGAGTACATGTCACTTATTTGAGAAATATGCAATATGTGAAACTCACAAAGGCGAGCGTAGCATGGAGGAAATACTGTATATGGACCTGTTGATGGTACATGACTACATGTAAGAGAAGGGTGAGAAAGTTTTAGTTTGTAAGTGGACTGTTCTTGCCAATCCTGTGTCCTCTTGTTGCAATCACAGACAGAAGTATACTGTAGTCAGGTAGTCATGGACTTGGTATAAGTCAGATTTAATTTAAAGTTGAAATAACAGCTTGTAGAGGTTTAGCACAGAAGCAGTATGTTTATCTACTATGTTTACTGTATGTGTACAGTACGTATATGTGCACATATAGAAGTAGTTGCATTTCAAAGGCATACTGTAGAGCGGGTTTTTTCAAATCTGTCTGAAATCAACGTTGGCATGCATGTACAGTACAGTAGGTACAGTAGGTACATTACCATAGAACTTGGGTGTTATAGCTTTTCTGCACACCAACAAGTTTGTCACCTGGAACATGAGCACAACGTACATTGTAATGTAAGCCAATTTGCACAACTCTTGTTCCGTGGAAAAATAAGATAAATCGAAGTTACGGTGTATTTAGTAGTTTTGGGTAGCCATATGGCTAGTTCTAGGGTAAGAAAAAAAAAGAGTTCAATTTGTACTTAATTCACTACTACTATGAAAGATACCAACTCGATTTACTGTAACTCAGTGGGACTGGAACGGCTTCATATGAGTCTCAACTCAACTTTGAAATGTATTTTTGCATGGCCTGAAGGTTGGCCTCAATTACTTACATATTGCTCACGTTCCGAGTGACAGACTTCATGGGCAGTGTGCACAGCAGGAATACTTATAACGACCGAGTTCTGTGGTAATGTTTACTTTTAATTAGACAAGAAACAAACTATCTATTTTTTTTTTATGTATTTTTTTTTTCTAAGAACCTTTAAACACATTCTGGAGTGACTAATATTTATTTTAAAGATTATAGTTTTTTTTATATCCAACATCTTGCTCCCTGCCATTAACTTCACATCTGACTGATTGTGAACATAGAAAAACCAGCATCCCACAGGATGCCAGTGTGACGTGCTTCTCTGGTCCCAACCAGATGTCTGGCAAGCTTTCCGGGGAGGAAAAAGATGAATAGCGTACCTTCTATTCATATCTGTATTCCATTTCAAAATAAAATATTTCTGTTCAGCTATGAACTTGATCTTGATTAGCTTACTGGTGACTTGACATCCGACATGCCCTTGAGGTTATGATGCTGTAACCCCAGGAACTCGATCAATAGTGTGGACCTGAGCTGATGCTTGACGTGAAAGCTATTGGTGTGAGCTGAGGGATATTTATCCGATAGCGACGCTGGCACTGAGCAGGTCATATAATTCTGATACTTAATTGGGCATCATATACATACACTATATTAAAAAGATATGCTCAGTTATAGTGTCTCTTGACATTCTACCAACCAGTTGATTTCGAAATTGGTGGTGCATTTACTAGATACAGCTGATTACTGCTAATTTAAAGAGAGCAAAATCACCTCATGTTACTGAATAGCATCCTTAAAAATATCTTATGTATATAAAATGAAATGTCATTTAAATGATCTTTAATTAAGTCACTGTATGAAATATTTTAGATTTACAGTATGGTGCTTTGAGAATGCTCTATTTAAAAAATATTTGTAGTGGTAATTAATTCCAAACAGTGCATAGAGAGAGGGAGAGAGAGAAGGAAGCCTGGGCTGTTTCTGTGCTCTATGCCTAAAACACAACCCGAGAGATGACCTAATGTGATTTAGGCCAGTGAATGAACCTGGACAATGCCACAGAATGATGTAGTGTCTGAGGTGCGAACACAAACATGCCAATGCCCAGGAGAGCTAGGGAACGTGACGGGCGTGTGCTATGACCTTTTCTTTCAGTTTTTTTTTTTTTTTAAGACTTCTTTCTCTCTAACTCTCCCTCACACATTCATTTTTAACTACACAAGTCTCCCTTTCTCCATCATATGGAAAAAGCCTTGAGCCTCTGATCGCACCGTCCCCTGTCACCACAGACACAATAGGCGTTTCATCTGTGAATGCAATCCACCAAAGCACTCTGATACACCTTCCTCCAGCCTATTTGAACACTGCAAACTGGACTATCTGTTGTTTTATGGTGTTGGCGTCTTCTTTTTGTTGTTGTTGTTGTATGGTTTGCTCTTTTTTCCAGCATATCTAGTAAGCTACTTGGAAACCTTGTTGTTTCTTTCCCTGTAATCTTGTGCTCCTGTCTCTGTGCAGAAGTCCCCATCCTACCTACTGTACCACTCAAACAGGTGGTGTGACATTTTAGCATTTCCCAAATGAAACGTTTAATTTAAGAAAAAGCAGAATGGAAATCGGGAGCTAGTACAGTTGCGCTGGCACTGCGACATTTTTTTAGAGGTTGATGTTATAGCCCAATAGAGGGAAATTTAGCTTTGATTAAAACTAATGGCCCTGATCTTGTTATAACATGAAGAAATGATTTAGTGTGATTTTTTTTTTCTTCTTTCAAAAATGTGACCATGCCATGGATCACTAACCCTGCGTTCACACCGAACGCGGCGAGAGCGTCACAGTTCGCTCTCGCCGCCCTGCCGCCAATGCCTGTCGCCACTCTTCGCCGCTGTTGGCCGTTCTGATGTAGACCGAATGGCTTTCTTGTAGTTAAAGGGGCCGCAAAGCAATCAAGCTTGCTGATCTTATGGAGACTGACCAAAATGTGGAAGATAAGAAATTGATTCATAGAAAGAACTGTATTGTAGGAATAAACAAATTATAAGCCATTCGTATGGTGTGGCTTCTGTTCATTGTGAATTGCTAGTCTAATTTTATATATATATATAATAATAAGAAGAAGAAAAAAAAAATATTTTATAACATTAAATTCACTTACTAGACATTGTCTTTAATTAAAATAACATTAATAATTAATAAACACCCGCTATCGCAATAATCAACCTCTCCTCCATTTTGCTTGGGAACTAATGTCACCGGAACAAAAGTTACAGGACTGCATCCCGCGGAATCCTCTCAAGCAGAGGACCTCCCTTTTAATTGGTTGCCGCTCAACCATGTCATAGCTCATTACCCTAAAGTTGAGCTGATTTCAACTCCCTTCGCCGCTCTCGCTGCCCTGCCCCGCGCCGCTCTTCGCCGCCGGCTCCCATTGAAAATGAATGACTTCCGGCGTCTTTGACGCTCTCGCCGCGTTCGGTGTGAACGCAGGGTAATGCACTTTTTCTTGCATGTGCTTAAACATGTTAAGCTATCAACATTTTTTTCAGTACTCTGGTGGTAGAGTTGTAGTTTCAGAATTCTGTCTATATATTTTTTTTAATATGTACCGTCTCTGTTCTCTTTCTTTAATGCAGTGAGCTAAGGAGGATTGAGTGCAGACATCTGTCCGGATCCAGGGATTCCAGAGAATGGGAAACGAATTGGCTCCAGCTTCCAGTGGGTGCTCCCTCTGCTCTTCTTATCTGCTGCACTTGTCCTGTGTAATGGGAGTTTCATGGCACAGTTTTAATTAGAGGCAGCCCTGCTGTGACATTATGGAATTCGATCATCCGTCATCACTGCTAAGGACATGAAAGTCAAAGCTGCTCAATAGGTCTTGCGCTCCACTGGGAGATGATCCCATTGTGAAGCTCAGCTCCTACAGTATCACTGCTACGCAAGTCACAGCAGTCCTCAACCTGGAACCCTTTTCATGCCAAGAAAAAAAAAATAAAAATAAACGCCTACTGTGCAAAAGTCATGCAAACCTATCCTACTATACAAGACAAAGCTTGAAAAATAATGAAATTCTATATTACAGCAGTATTAAACCATCAATGGCAGGATACAACCCTCTGCTTTTTAAACATGTATCTGTAGTCTCAGAAGCAATTTATATAATTAACAATTTTTTCCTCTTTAAGCGGTATTCATTAGCAGTGGCTTTCAGAATGCCTAATCCTTTCAGTTGGTTGGTATTTTCTCACCCTAGCATGCTCTCTCCGTGTAAAGTTCCATCATGATATTGCATCATAAAAGATTGTTATATGAAGCTAAAAAACATTAAAAGGCTTCAAGGCATTAAATACATAACCTTCTATATAGATATTCCATGTTTGGCTCCATCTATTCCTCATCCACTTCTGATTATCAAAATGTGCATTTTCAATTGTCAGCTACTGTTAAGCTTTGGTGATTATTTTCAGTGCCTGAATAATAAAAATATTAGAAATATGGCTTGAAAATAATGTCTTTTGTTGTTACATTTTCATTACCCTAATGAACCCTAAAGTTCAGCTTCAAGTTCAATAAAAGTCAAATACATCAACTATCTATGGTGACCTATTCCTTCACTTACATTCAAAGCTCACACAGCACCACGAAGGTCACAGGGAAGAGAACACAGCCTGACTCAGCCTATAAGGAAAGAAGTATTTGTATATTGTAACAAGCACACGCACAGGCCCAACATTCTGTAAAGCAGCTAACCCTGGCATGTTTGTCATAATCAGGGGGAAAAAAAGTGGAGAACCTGGAGTTTTACAACCATCACTCAACCTTGTTGATCATGAAATTAACCAAATACCAGCACATTTTAGGCCAAAAACATAGTTGCGGGGATTAAGAATTACCTGCAGATGTTTATCGACAACAGTGTGGACTACATACTGTAATAAGTACAGCAAATAGTTAGTATAGTAGAATGCTTTTTGCCTGAACAAATGAGTGGACTGGAACTATAAATACAACGGACGCCTTATGCTTTTGCTGCTTTAAAAAACGACCAGTTAGCACTACTGTACAAGAATATGCAACAGCAATAGGTTTTTCTCTAAAAGCGATTTTCTCTACAGAGAAGGTTTCTGAAAAAAAAAAAAAAAAAAAATGCATTAATTTTTTTTTCAAAGCCTAGGACTCCATCCTGCACAGCATGTGTGTAACAATTTAGTGTTTGTTGCAACAACTCTTTAGTGATTTCAACAAAAATTCCAGATCAAGTATATCATTCTTTAAAAAAAAAAAAAAAAAAAAAAATTTGACACTTCCCTTCAAAAATGAAGAGTCGTCTCAGACCCTTAGCCTTCACAAGAAAAAAAAGATTTTCCAGTGAAAGCCCAATGTCCATGGCCGCCAGCCATTCTTTGAAAAGATCAAAGTGATCTATAATTTTTTATATTAAAAACATTAGCTTTTAATATTTCATGATGCCCTTTTCCACTTCACCGTTTGATGAATTGTCTTGCTTCAGATGAATATTATTTTGCTCCGCTTTTTTAAAAAATTTTTATTGGTTTTCTTATAGCTGTGGCTGTGTAACCATTTAGGATTTAGAGACCTCTTATCAAAATTACATTCACATGGCGCAAATTACTCACTCACTCATTGTCCATCACTCTGTATCCCGTTTGGGGGTTGGGGGGGGGGGTGTAAGTGTCTGGAGCCTATCCCAGGACACTTGGGGCACAAGGCAGGTTACACCCAAATGCACAAGGCAGGTTACAAATGCATACACTCATGCTCATTCACACACTACAGGTAATTTCGGAACACCAATTAGCCTAATCTGCATGTCTTTGGACTGCAAATCTTTGGAGGCACAGGGAAAACATGTAGCCTACTAGGCACAGGCAGAACATGCCAACTCCATGCACACATACACAGAACCTGGAGGTGCAAGGCAACACTGCTGACCACCAAGTCACCAGCCACCTTAGGCACAATTTAATACACATTTCAATAGCATTCACGGCATGCTTATGGATTAAATCTGATCAAAGCATCAGGAAAGCTCCAGAATAGAAATACTTCGCAGAGCGGGTGACAACAGAACAAAAACAGTAAGCACTGCATGACGTTTTTGCATCTAAATGTTTTCTCCACTCAATGGTCCTACTTGAATAAAAATAAATAAATAAACAAAAATAATGAATATCACACATAAGGATGTGCTGTTGTGCTGAATATCAACACAGCAGTAATATTTGGCCCAATAGCACTCTTACTCATGTAATACTGCTTAAATATTAGTAGAGATTCTGTTCTATGATGACAGAAAATTATAGAGGAAAAAAAATTAGTAAAAATTTGTAACAACCATATTACAATAATGTGATTTAGTGAATTCACATTACCCAATTCCAAATAAAAATGGATAAATAAATAAAACAGTTAACTATAAATAATTTTTTATTAAAATATTTATTAAATTATCATCCTCATCATGCTTTATTAAATAAATAAAATCACTTCAAATTAAGTGACTGATCCAAAGCTATAAAAATGTTCAGGTGCATTGGACATAATTGAATTATTTCAATTACAACTTTACTACATAGTTCTAAAAACAAGTATAGTACTTTGAATGCTTGTAAGTTTGAATGTACAACTAACAGATTTGAGTGTACTACAGGAAAAATAAAACCAATCACACAGGATAAAGCAGATACCAGCTTTATCCTAGGTTTTAACTTTGCCAAGCAACTTGACTTAATACCCAGGAAATAAATCAGCTGTAAATAAAAACAGCTTTCGTCATTTCCACTGTCAGGATTTACTGTGTAACAACTTGGATGGTTCTTCCGTGCAGGATTATATAATCAGCTCCTTTTCATGTTGAAGTATACTGACTGAATGGTTTTGTTTTACTTTTCTATGCTATATGCATTGGCTCACAGCCCTTAAGGAAGCTGCAGATTGTTTGAAAAATGTCTACAATACAACTGTACAATAGTTTAGAACCTTAACAATGGAGAATTAAAATGTGAAATTGACAAATCAAACCACACCAAGATAACAGTAGCGAATTAGTCGCCATCGAACACCATGTCTACAGTAGATAGCTATTTAAACATTTACTAGAGAAAATCATGGCATCATAAGTAAATTAAATCTTTTTTTTTTTTTTGTTAAAATGGAAAGTGGAAATGCAGACAGTGCCTCTAAAATGTACAATGACATGTCTATCGGAGTAGGAACTATTCAGATTACAATGAATCAGGTCAGAAGTAATTCAGACAGGCAAGCTGTTTCATCATGCCATGAGAGCTCATGTTAAGAAAGAAGTAAGGCTAGTGGTAATTCATTGGAAGGATTTCTTATGATGTTCAGTCAGAATGTCAGGTGAATAGGCTAGGAAATATTTTAAAGACTCAGAAAGGGTGAAAAGGATTATGAAGTGGATAATGGCTGTACCAGGTGTAAGGGGAAAAGAAAAAGTGTATTCAAGATGCTGTGCATACCACGGTGACCAGCCAATCACAATGGCCATGCCTGAACTCTAACACAAATGGAGGAGTAAAATAGCATCTGTTCAACCAGCTGAATTACAAGAGGATAACATCTTTGAAGACGTTCTTAAAATTTGGACAAACATGGTGGTGGTCTCTGCTGTCGGTCTTTATAACTAGCTAGCTCATGTTGTAACTAGTGAGCATTGTTTTCTAAACTATTTACTCTTAAGTAATTCGGTCACTTTTGCCAGCACAATTAATAATGGTGTGTGCTTGGATGGCTTGAGCAGCTTGGAGTTGCTATATCTCCTCCCGCCCCAGGGGATTGGAGTGTAAGAGAAACAGAAAAAGAGGCATGTAAGGGAATAAGATAAGTGATAAACAGGAACAAATGTTTAAAAATAGTGCTCCATAACGGTCAATGTAAACATTAACACGTTAAAATTGGTTACATAAGAGGGAGAAAATACTTAAAAGATCCTAAAAAAATAAGCCACTTCTGGTGGAGAACACTTCACACAGGGCCGTATCACACCATCCTGGCATGAATTATTTACTTATAACAGAACTTTCTAACTTTCTAAACAGTAAAAACAATAGTGGATGCGCTTATTCACAAAAACGCTCAAACAAACAAACATCTCTTTAGTCTCCTGTCATATGGATGCTTTAAGAAATAAAGGATAATCGATAGGCACTTTGCCCTTATCTAAGCTCGGAAAATGAATGCAAGGAGAATGGAGCACAGAGAAACCTGGGGTGTTTCCCCGCAGTTAAATGGCTGATAAATGTGTTTCAGTATTGATCCATTGCATGCTCACCTCAGGCAGGCAAGTGCTACTGATGCACACCAAGTCCTCTGGGAAATAAGACACAGAATGGGATGCTCCCGACAGAGGCCTCCAGCGCAGATGTTGCTGGGAGAGGTCATGTACCTAAACTCACCAAAAAGTAAAGATCAAAAAAGGTTCAGTCAGTCAAACTTTTTTTCCCTTAAAAAAAAGAAAGGAAAAAAAAAGGGAAAAAAAGCCAAGTACTTTGAGGTCAGACACATTGATCCTCAGACCTGATTCCAGTTGTGCCATCCAAACCTGCCAGGTCTTTGTTTTGGTGCCAGGCTAAGAAACTGGGGCCCTCAGGAATGCTTTATAATGCAGGTAGAGGAGATTGTATTATGAGATCCGAGATGTGATGGACCGAAAAGTGAGTATCCTGCTCTCAAACCAGGGGGAGAGGCGAGCGGAAATTAAGTTAGGTTTAATTACCTTGGTTTTATTCACCGCTAACCTTGAGAAGGGGGAGGTTGCTGATAGCAACCCATTCTTTCATAATCACTTCTTGGAGTTTGTCAGAATTAGTGGGTTTTTGTTTGTCTACCTGCCTCTTGAGGATTGACCACAAGTTCTCAATGGGATTAAGATCTGGGGAGTTTCCAGGCCATGGATCCAAAATTTCAAAGTTTTGGTCCCCGAGCCACTTAGTTCTCACTTTTGCCTCATGGCACGGTGCTCCATCGTGCTGGAAAATGCATTGTTCTTCACCAAACTGTTGTTGGATTGTTGGGAAGTTGCTGGTGGAGAGTGTTTTGGTACCATTCTTTATTCATGGCTGTGTTTTTGGGCAAAATTGTGAGTGAGCTCACTCCCTTGGATGAGCAGCAACCCCACACATGAATGGTCTCAGGATGCTTTACTGTTGGCATGACACAGGACTGATGGTAGCGCTCACCTTTTCTTCTTGGGACAAGCCTTTTTCCAGATGCCCCAAACAATCGGAAAGAGGCTTCATCCGAGAATATGACTTTGCCCCAGTCTTCAGCAGTCCATTCGCCATACTTTGTGCAGAAGATCAATCTGTTCCTGATGGGTTTTTTTTTGAAGAGAAGTGGCTTCTTTGCTGCCCTTCTTGACACCAGGCCATCTTCCAAAAGTCTTCGCCTCACTGTGCGTGCAGATGCGCTCACACCTGCCTGCTGCCATTCCTGAGCAAGCTCTGCACTGGCGGCACCCCGATCCCGCAGCTGAATCCTCTTTAGGAGACGATCCTGGCGCTTACTGGACTTTTTTGGACGCCCTGAAGCCTTCTTAACAAGAATTGAACCGCTTTCCTTGAAGTTTTTGATGATCCTATAAATTGTTGATTTAGGTGCAATCTTAGTAGACACAATATCCTTGCCTGTGAAGCCATTTTTATGCTATGCAATGCAAAGATGGGTGCACGCGTTTTGCAAGTCACCATGGTTAACAACGAATGAACAATGATTTCAAGCATCACCCTCCTTTTAACATGTCAAGTCTGCCATTCTAACCCAATCAGCCTGACATAATGATCTCCAGCCTTGTGCTCAACATTCTCACCAGAGTTAAAAAGACGTGGAAATTAAAAAGTTCTTCTTTTTTTTTTCAGGATTAAGTTCATTTTCATGGCAAACAAGGACTATGCAATTCATCTGATCACTCTTCATAACATTCTGAAGTATATGCAAATTGCCATTATAAAAACTTAAGCAGCAACTTTTCCAATTTCCAATAGTTATGTAATTCTCAAAACTTTTGGCCACGACTGTAGGTTGCTTAAGGCGATTAAGTAATAAGTTCTTTAAATGTACTTTGTAATGCATTTCTGATATGGGTCATGTCTTTCAGATTTAATCAATAATCAACACACTTCCCAAAAAACTAACTGGAGATTTAAGTTTTTTTTTGTTTGTTTGTTTGTTTTTTGCAAAAGTCCCTCCTTTATGCTCCAACCTCCTTCTCCTAATCCCAAAATACAAAATCTACTTCAATTGATTGCTATTTTAAGATTTCAAGTTCAGATGGTGTCTGGTGCATTTTAAAATTTGGATGATGCTGTGGTTGTGATGGAAAACTGATTGAGCATTATCCACCATAAGAGCAGTTCTGCAGTTTAAATTTGATGAGTAAACAGATATACCTGTTGACATAGTTTGTGGCCCTGAATTGCACCAATAATTCAGTACATAAATAAATATTGGCGCAAATGTGACGACAGTGCACAAATGTGAATCAAATAACTATATATAGTCCATAAAAACTAAGAAATGTTGATTTTAACACAGTTACAACCATTTTTAATTGATTATTATATTATATATCCATGCATCAGAATGAATATATATCCAAGAGGCTGCCTTTCTGTCTCTGTCCATCCACAGTTTACCGTTAGACTGTCTATACAGCATATTAATCTAGAACTCTCATACTGCCGTTCTGTCCACCTACCCAAACATCTGTTTGTCCGTTCACCCATTCATCAGGAAATCTGTCCATCCATCTCTGCCCGTCTATTCACTTTGTCGTTCATACATTAGCTCATTAACTGTCTTTATATCCATCAGTCCATTTACCCATCAATAACTGTCAATCCATTCATAGTGATGAATTTTTGAAAAGTTCACAAATTTCTAATCTTTATTCTAGGTTTTACAAAGAGAAGAAGACAAAAATATTACCTTTATTTATTAAATAAAATGACCCAGTAACAATTTGGGTGGCAAATGTATGGTAAAATGGGTGGTAAATGAAAGCTCTAGCTGATCGAATCAGGTTTCCTTTAAATAAAACAGGGCTTTCAAAGTCTGATCTTTAACAAGATTGTGTTGTACATCATGCCGTGAACAAAGGATGCTTCATACCTCACAAGAAGCGTTATAAAACCATCTCTAAAGATTTTCGACTCCAGCAATCCAGTCAAACAGATGAGTCAAAGAGATATTTTTGCCGATCTAAAGTTTGCTAAAAGATCACACGGAGAAGCCAGAAGGATATTGGAAGCCTGTTTTGAGGACACCTGGGATTAAACTAGAACTTTTCACTTTAATGCCTCTGTGAAACATGGTGGTGGTCAGTGGTTGGTCCTGTTTTGCTCCCTCAACGCCAGGATAGCTTGAAGTCATAATGTAACTAGCAATTCTGTATGATACAAGTGAATTTTTTATAAGGAAAACATCAGTTGAATAAACAAATCTCAAAGACAACAAACTTAAACAGATACATTGTTCCACCAAAGAATGATTAAAGAACAGTCGATTTAAAGTTTTGTAACGGTCATATCAAAAGATCTGATCTTAAATCCTATTGAAATCTTGTGGAAGGACCTGATGAGGCCAGTTCATGCCAGGTAACCCACCAAAATCCCAGGGTTGAAGCTGCCTTGTATAGAGGAATGGCCTATGATTCCTCCAAGCCGACATACATTCTGATCAACAATTACTGGACATGTTTTAATATCACACCACATACAGAAAGCAAAAGGTTTGCATACTTTTGCCACACTGGTTCCTGGATCATTTTCCTCAACAAGTAAATGACCAAGTGTAATAGATTTATTTTGCTTGTTTAGTTGTGTTCTCTTTGTCTACTTTTAGGACTTCTACAGTAAATCTTTAGTACTGTGTGTTTTAGATCACATTTATGCAAAATATAGGATTTAAGCTTTAATAAACTTTCAATCTCCACTGTTTGTCTAGCAATTATTCCAACTATCGCATACTATAGCTATTTGTCTGACTCTGTCCACCAATTCATCCATCATTCTACATATCTATCCATTTATATATAAATGAAAAAAAGAGAGGCATAATAGTAATCCATGTTCTTCCACTCACAAACCCAGGCAACCCAACATTGCACATGAGGATACCTCAAAAGCCTGCGACTCATTCTTTTTGATGTTCAATTATTGGTTTTGGAACTTTGTGTTTTCTTTACATATGATATTTTATTGTGATGTGATCTGTGCATGCTGATGAGAGGATTTATTTCTTGTGTCACACACCAAAACATAACTTCACCTCATTACCCAGATCCATGTTCTGATATTTTAATATGGAAATGTGTTTAATATGTTTGCTGCAGCAACACTATCACAATAGTGCAAGTCAACAGAGAAAACTCCGGCATAAAAAAAATTATAAAAAAAAAAAAATTTAAGTGCCTAGTGAACTGATTCACCTTGACATGTGAGGAACCAAAGTGTGACTTGCGGTGAAGTCGGTCCTCCTCCCTTATTATTTCAGAGACTTGGACAGTCAGTAGTCCGGCATATCAATAATTAATTGGCATGCATATTCAGCAAAATAATTCTGGACAGCTGCACAGGGACAGCACACAGGGTCTGAGTGGGGGAGAGAGAAAAAAAAAAAAAAGGACGGGGCAGTGATCCCTTAGAAAATGGCAGCTGATTTGAGGCTAGTGTAAAAATGCTAGAGATGCATCTTGAGGGTTACCCGAGATCATGTGTGCCATTTCTCTGGCTGAATCATGCTGGAAGGCTCGGAGCTGTAGGTCAAAATTAATCGTAAAGCACCTGCAGTCTAAATCTGAATGCCAACAGATCACCTGATCAAATCGGCTCTCTTTCACACAATATGACGTAGGAGAGATGAAGAACAAGTAAAAACTAATACTAGTACTAACTAAGACTAATTTGTAGAACTAAATTTTAAACCATCAGAAATTTATTTATAATAGTAATCCATTAAAAATCAGGTGTCCTGGGTCTATGGTTTTACATATTGATTTTTTTTTATACATAGTAATGGGGTAATGGTGCACATCAAGAAGACTTAGAGTTACCACCACAAAGTGGATATTTTACAGTAAAGCAGAGCACAATGTATTTTCCCCTGCTACTATTGTGCTACTATTTATACATCTGCAAAACAAACCACTACCAACCCATACATTGCAGCAGCTATGAATTATAATTAGAAGAATTATAAAAAAGAATAATCCCTCACCAGCCTCTTAAATCATGACCAAAAATCCCAGACAAATTATCCAGCAAAAACTCATCCATCCTAAAGGATGTCCTGTGGTGGAAAACTTACTGACAGTTACAGTCACTAGAGACTCCTTCTTTCTCATATAAATGATAAATAGCAGTGTGTTTTTAATCTCTTTATGATTAGCCTTAGATTAGCCTGTCTGCCATGCACATCCCTGTGAAAGAGCCGTTACTATAGAAACGACAATGAATTACAACAAGCACATTTGTAGAAATCTATTATTCATATTACAGCTTTAAATGCTGTCAGAGCCATGCGGTCATAGAAAATTAATCAACAACTTGTGGTTCAAGAATTCAAAAGCACTCTGGTACAATTTTAAATCAGCATCCATGACTTGTTCAAGAATCAAGCACTGGCAGGGATTTGCACTCCGAAGCAGTGGGCAGAACCGATGTGACCCTCAACTGATGGTGTTTTTGTAATTATTTATGATCATTTATATTTAAAGCATTTAGCAGATGCCCTATAACCCCAAGTAACTTACAGAAGAGCATGTTGCACTTTTAAATTCCCCCATGATGAAGCCTACACACTATTTTTTTCCTCCTTCACATCATGGTGTACACTGCATTGTTCCAGCGTGCAAAAAAAATGAAAGCCGAAATTCGAGTGGGAGACTGATTACTTTGGTAATATTGTTTTCTTGCTCAAGCCACTACCTTCAGCTGGGCTTGTTTTCATTCAGGCCCTGCACATTCTTCTGATGTCTGATATTAACCTAAAAAGTTTAATTATCTAGTGAATATAATGATTTATATTCTATTCATCTAGTGAATCTTGTGTTTGTGTGCAGTTTAAAAAAAAATATTTATCTAGATGTTTGCAGAACTTAAATAAATAGGTGGCAATTAAAAACTAATCGCAAAATCTTTGTAGAATCCACATTTATTTTTTGCATAGCTTAAGATTCAAAAAAGAATTCACCAACAAGAGATACATTCATTAGATCTGACTTAGATGTGGGATGATTCATGCACAGACTTAATTTTATAAAATAATAAAATAAAGTTATAGCCATAATTTCTTTTTAAATGAGATTTAATCCCATACAAACATGTTCTAAATCTAGATGAATTTGAGATAAATACTAGCCTGTCTGCCATGCACATCCCTGTGAAAGTTTGTACACATGTGGACAAAATTGTTGGTACCCTTCAGTCAATGAAAGAAAAACTCACAATGGTCACATAAATAACTTTAATCTGACAAAAGTAATAATAAATAAGAATTCTATGAATGTTAACCAATGAAAGTCAGACATTGCTTTTCAACCATGCTTCAACGGAATTATTTTAAAAAATTAACTCATGGAACAGGCCTGGACAAAAATGATGGTACCCCTAACTTAATAGTTTGTTTGTTGCACAACCTTTTGAGGCAATCACTGCAATCAAACGATTCCTGTAACCGTCAATGAGACTTCTGCACCTCTCTGCAGGTATTTTGGCCCACTCCTCATGAGCAAGCTGCTCCAGTTGTTTCCGGTTTGAAGGGTGCCTTTTCCAGACAGCATGTTTCAGCTCCTTCCAAAGATGCTCAATAGGATTGAGGTCAGGGCTCATAGAAGGCCACTTTAGAATAGTCCAATGTTTTCCTCTTAGCCATTCTTGGGTGTTTTTAGCTGTGTGTTTTGGGTCATTGTCCTGTTGCAAGACCCATGACCTGCGACTGAGACCCAGCTTTCTGACACTGGCCAGCACATTTCTCTCTAGAATCGCTTGATAGTCTTGAGATTTCATTGTACCCTGCATAGATTCAAGACACCCTGTGCCAGATGCAGCAAAGCAGCCCCAGAACATAACAGAGCCTCCGCCATGTTTCACAGTAGGGACAGTGTTCTTTTCTTCATATGCTTCATTTTTCCGTCTGTGAACATAGAGCTGATGTGCCTTGGCAAAAAGTTCATTTTTGTCTCATCTGTCCATAGGACATTCTCCCAGAAGCTTTGTGGCTTGTCAACATGTAGTTTGGCATATTCCAGTCTGTTTTTTTTATGATTTGTTTTCAACAATGGTGTCCTCCTTGGTCGTCTCCCATGTAGTCCACTTTGGCTGAAACAACGACGGATGGTGCGATCTGACACTGATGTTCCTTGAGCATGAAGTTCACCTTGGATCTCTTTTGAAGTCTTTCTGGGCTCTTTTGTTACCATTGGGATTATCCGTCTCTTTGATTTGTCATGAATTTTCCTCCCTTGGCCACGTCCAGGGAGGTTGGCTACAGTCCCATGGATCTTAAATTTCTGAATAATATGTGCAACTGTAGTCACAGGAACATCTAGCTGTTTGGAAATGGTCTTATAGCCTTTACCTTTAACATGCTTGTCTATAATTTTCTTTCGAATCTCCTGACACAACTCTTTCCTTCGTTTCCTCTGGTCCATGTTGAGTGTGGTACATACCATGTCACCAAACAACATAGTGACTACCTGGAGCCCTATATATAGGCCCACTGACTGATTACAAGATTGTAGACACCTGTGATGCTAATTAGTGGACACACTTTGAATTAACATGTCCCTTTGGTCACATTATTTTCAGTATTTTCTAGGGGTACCATCATTTTTGTCCAGGCCTGTTCCATGAGTTTATTTTTTTAAATAATTCTGTTGAAGCATGGTTGAAAAGCAATGTCTGACTTTCATTGGGTAACATTCATAGAATTTTTTTAAATTATTACTTTTGTCAGATTAAAGTTATTTATGTGACCATTGTGAGTTTTTCTTTCATTGACCGAAGGGTACCAACAATTTTGTCCACGTGTGTATGAAATTACTCTGGTTCAAACAAAGTAACATGAGACTTGCAGGGCAATAGAGACCTCTACTGGTGTAGGATACAGTGCCAAGTCCTTAGCATTTGCACTGTAAAAATACAAGCTATTTACTGTATTATAACTAAGCTAATATTCTGCCTGCTAATTACAGAATTAAGTTATAATTTAGATCACTTGAGATATATATATATATATATATAGATATAGAACATCGATAGTATTATGTTTAAAAGTTATGTTTTAGAGAAATTCTGAAAAAAGTTTGATGATTAAGAGTTTAATAAGCAAACAATGAGGCTGTAAAAGGGTTTATTTTATACAAGTTTTCCCCAAGAACAACCATGAATCCAAGGTATGGCTTATGGCTATGACTGGACCGTGTTTGCACTACTGTTCAACACAATCTTAGCATCCGTATAGAATGAAAAGCAGTGAAACAGAACTATATTTCTTTATGACCATTCAAATCCTTAATTATTTTTCATATCAACGAGTTAAAGCACTGTACAACATAAGCCATACCATCATCTGCTTTTTGTAAGGCAAGAAGAAAGCAGCTGTAAATTTTGATTTGGTTGTTTGACAGCACATAAGTCAAGGACTTACTGAACATTAGAGTTATGAATTTCTGCAAACACAAAAATGGACTACGGATCCACGAACATTCGTAGGTGAACAAATCGCGGACGTAACTCATGTGTATTGTACAAAAAAAGAGAGACTTTTTTTCTCACCTGTTCTTTCCTTTTTCTACCCATCCTGAAGCACCTGGAGATTGTGCCAGCGCCAGTAGACATAGACCAAGCCTGCGAGCATCCTGGTGCCAAACTGGACTTCATGTTAACTTAAATTTTCAGGCCAATCAAGTATGCTATGTTTAAGGAAAAATTGCATCTTGCAATTCCCTGACTACACCCAGTAAAAGCGCCGTACATGCCCCGAAGTTGCTAATTCATCTAATTATCTGGTAATCTGGGCTTGACACTGAACAATGTAAAGAACATCTCAGCCCCTGTGACCGCTGTGAGACTGAATGCTGAAAATAATGTTAAAAACCTGAGAAGCCTCCCCTGTGATTGACCTCCCTAATATTTTGAGATCCCAAAAGAAATAAAAACATAAGGTGTATCCTTATATTGTCTTTGTTTACTAATTCAAATTGGTAAACCACCTTGGGTACATCAATCCATCCATCACTGAACCTCTGTAATCCAACTAAGGACTATGGAAGCCAATTGTGAGTACCATTGTATTTATTCCCATTTTATGACTGTGGTGTGACCTCCGGTCAGCATTCACATGCACACACCGTGTAATTTTGGAACGCCAGTCAACCTAATCTGCATGTCTTTGTACTGTGGGAGGAAACTGGTGTAGCCAGAGGAAACCCACCAACCAAGGGGAGAACATGCAAACAGGCACACAGACCCAGAGGCGGGAATCAAACCCGGACCGTGGAGGTGTAAAGCAACCGTGCTAACCACTAAGCCAACGTTCTGCCACCTTGATTACACGCAACGAATATAACATCAAAAACATTTACCATAAGTTATATAATTAGCATCATTTAACTCATGGAGCTGTTTTTATATTCCTTTAGAACTTAGATACTCAAGTATATTATTAGATACTCAAAGTTTGAGTAAATAAACAAAAACAAATAGTAAATAAAAGGTTTGAACACATCACATAGAACCAAAATACAGTGTAGAAGCTAATCAGCTGGTTCAAACAATGTTAATTTTCAAATGCTAATGAACAAATGAGACTGCTACAATCACCTTTTACAACCATTCAACCAACCATGGGCAACAGAGAAACTGCTGCTGGAATAAGTACAGCATTCAAAATGGCCATTATCTTCACTTTTGGATGAGGTGCGTGTTTTCGGTTTTATTGACGACTCTGCTGCAGGACACTGGACTGGACAGGTGTGTGTGTGTATTATAAATAAATGTAAAGCCAAGTGCATGAAAAAAAAGGGATAGGCTCCTATAGCACAAAGAGGGAGGATTTGGAAAGGTTCACTACACTGGGAAAAATATTTTATAAAATGGAGAAAGAGGACAAAATGTGTTGAAGGGCAGCGGAACTAGGAAAGATTAAAGATTAAGCTGAAAGGTATTTGGGGGAGCTCAAGACCAGAAGATGGCAGTAATGCACCACAGTGGATGCTGGTAAACAATGAGAAGACAAGATACCGCACAAAGCAGAAAGATTTCAAGAAACAAAGCAAGACAAGACAAAATCAAGGAAGGCAGCATTAGATGTTTTTTAAGAAAGGCTGAACTGGAAAAAAAAAAAAAAAAAAAAAAGCTTTAAGAGGCCGGGAAGATGATGGCAAATGAGACCTACAGTTTAATTTGCCTAAGAGAGAAATCTATCTATAAATTTCAATAACTAAAATACAAAGGATAAAAGTAAATAAATATAACTTTAAATTTTGACTGAATGTCTGTTACCACAGTAACCACAACAGGAAAAGCAGAAAGAAAATTACTCAACTTTTGCTTTTTATCATTATACATCATGAGAGAAATACACAGACACTTCCAAGCACATATCAGAAGGGATTATGTGTAATCACGTGGCTGTAGCTGTGGGTTAAACTGAAAAGAAGTGCAGTTCTGTCATTCCACTGTGCATTAGCTGTGAGCTAAGACGTGAGGTCACAGCACTACAATCACTACTGCAAAGAGGATGAGATCATTGGGTCTTTCCAGGTTTTTTCAATAGGCACTCCTATACACTCCTATTCCTTCATACTGAGGTTGTCCTTTGTAACAAAATTTTGAAGAGGCTTCTGATAATAAAGCAATCAAAAACCATAACATACTTAGGCATCCATACTTTTCTTTTTCATTCCACACAAAAGTACTGAGGTGTCCTACAAATAATTATCAAATAATACAAATAATGTATCTACAATTTCATAATACGAGGCGTTATCAAAAAGTTTTGATATGACAACAGATGGCAGCACAAGGCTGCACACACATTCACCTGGAGCACCGAAATTAATAAGTCAGTGTGCCAGAAGACATCCTCCTGGAGCTGTGCAACTGGTGCTATTCTGACCATGTGCATTGCCACGTCTGCCATTTCACTATATTAGAACAAAAAGCAAACATGAAATTGTGTGAAACCGGGCACATCTGCTATTCGACAACTTAGAGAACAATCAACAACATTGCTGCCATTGTCAGTGTGTCTTTGTCATGATGCCCAGGCATCCCTCACCTGTGATTTGAACATGTGCCATATTCCTGCCAAGTTCGTCCCCAGGCTGCTGACCCAGGAGCAGAAGGAACATCACATCAAAGTCTGCCAAGAACTCAGCATGCCATCCTGTCGAGGATCATTAATGGTGATGAAACCTGGGTGTATGAGCACGACCCTGAGACGAAGCAAAAGTCTTCACAGTGGTAGAACTCAGTATCACCACGACGGAAAACGGTGAGGCAAATCTGCAGCTCGACATAGTTTTCCCCCCGACATTCGTGTCATTGTGCTTCGTCCTCAGAGTGTCTGAGGGAAGAAGTGCTGTACTATTAAAGCGACCAGATCTGTGGCATGTGAATCTCAGAACGTTTTGATACCCCCTCTAGATTACTACATTTTAAGCATTAGACATATTTTGATCATTTTAAGCATTTCTTCTAAACAAATATGCTAAATTATCTTCCAACAGAACAAGACATTTATGCTTAAAGGTTAGCATGTCAAAAAATAATCATAGTATTTGGTTTATTATTTATTTATTATACTGAGGTTTTTAGATTGTTTTGACTGGATGAAAGGTGTTTTCCCAGGCTGTTATTTTGTGCAGTGTGGGAAGTGACATTATAAAGTACAAATCATTTGATTTTTAAAAATATCAAACTTGACAAACATGCTAAACTGGATGTCATAGCAACGTATTATACTTTTGTCCACAGCTTAACAACCCGAGGCTTTTATTATTATTAACAATTATTTGTAAATTACAGACATATCGTCTAGGTTATTTAAGAAAACTTTTTTTTTTCTTCTTTGGCTTTTTCCATTGCTGGAATGCGTTGTGCTAATTAACATTAGCAACACTGAACAAGCACTTCTTTCTTAGTTTGTTGTCTCACAAATTATTATTCCTCTTAAATAAGTCTCACGCATAGCAGTTTATTTGTATTTTTACATGACTGACATGAAGTCAGGTTTCGTTGAAACATTTCTTACCTTTTTATGTGTTAAAGTCTAATAACACAGCGACGATTCAGAAACTTCTAGAATTTTCGGTTTGTTTCTCCCCTCTCTGTACTCAGAGCGCACCTGCACCGACTAATCAGTAATTAGCCAATTAACAGTTTGAAGCTGAGCACAGAGAGAGACCACTAAAACATTTGACACCTAAGGCAAGAGTTGAACAATATTTTGGTTAGAAATCTTTTTATGAAGAAGAAATTGTTTAATTCTGTCTTTAAGCAGAACTACTCCGTGTTATTTTTTTATTTAATTATTTATTAAGAAGAAGAGGTAACTATTTGGATTGGATGTGATTAATTATGAAGTCCCACTGGTAACATTGGGGGAAAACAAAATGTTGCGTTGGCCAGCAACTTACTAAAGCGTGGAAACAAACCACTTATAATGCATGGCCACAACTTTATAACATCATAGCATTTAGCCTTCTGTAAACTACAGACAATTTTAAATTGACTTTGTTTATGAGTATCCATCTGTTAGTATAAATGGATGATTACCTTCATTTACTCACTGACCCACAGCATGACTCCAAAACTACAACGTCATCCTGTCACATCTGGGACTTGAATGATTTCATTACCTCATACCCACACCTTAATAAATCGTAGGCTCAATATACTATTTCATTCCCAAGCCTGAGTACGTCATGGCTACAACGTACTATCTGTATGATAGATGAGAGTATATTTTGAAAAAGAAAATTGATACTTTTTTTTTTTTGGTTTTTGTTAGCTATAAGCCATAATCATCAAAACTAAAAGGGAATAAACGTTTGAAATATATCAGCCTGTGTGTAATGAATCTGTATATGAGTTTCACTTTTTGTATTGAATTACGGAAATAAATACACTTTTTGATTATATTCTATTTTAATGAGATGCACCTGTATATCATTCCCACACTTTAGTAGGTCATGTCCACAACATACTATCTCGTTCCCATGCCTTAGTAAATCATGGCCACAGCATACTATCTCGTTCCCATACCTTAGTAAGTCATGGCTACACAATATTTTTCCCCAAAAAAGAAAGAGTCAGAAATAATTGACAAAAGGATTACTAAATCAAGGCCACATGATACTATTTAATTCCTAAACCTTATATTTACTGGATATTTACTGGATACCCCCCCCCCCCCCCCCCCAATGTTACAAGAGGGACTCCATAATTAAGAAAGTAAGACAGTAATTCTTTCTCTAGCCTATCTCTTCTGGCCATGCAACTTATAATGATAAGTTGTTTGTTTCCACGCTTTAGTAGGTCATGGCCTCAACATACTGTACTATCTTACTCCCACACCATAGTAAGTTGTGGCCCAACATAGGATATCGTTTCCACACTTAGTAAGTTGTGGCCAAAGAATATTTTCCCCCAATGTGACAAGAGGGGCTCCGTAATTAAGAAACAAAGAAAGAGAGTAATCCTTTAACCAGTGGTTCGTTTCAGTCACTTCTATACGTGCTTCAAACAGTTGTTTTTTTTTCATAAGACATTTTTCACTTCCGTGCCTTTCCCTAGCTTTCCTCCACACATCCATCAAACTACCAGTAGGTGGCAGTAATAAGCCCTGTTGTTTTCCCCCTTCCCTGAAACTCGGCGAAGAAGAACAGATGCAAACTCAACCGCGAAAACGTGCTGTGGGTGAAATAATAAAGTTCTCAGGATGAGATTATAGAGAGTGTATAACAGCTCTGTGTGTGTGTACAGGAGACAGTGTCTCACCATGGCTGGTTCCCGGTGCTTTAGACAGCATTGACAGAGCAGAGTTTTCTCTCTGAAGCGCTAAGATACGGTACTGTTACGGTAAGTCTGAAAAAATAACGTTTCTGAGCCCCGGGGGTGGATTTGATTTATATGTCAGCTTGTTTAACCGATAATAATCGAAAATCAATGTAAACAATGCTGCAGAATGCTAGTGATTTCATTTTCTAGAATGTAGAATGAATTGGTAGAGCAGTGAAGCATGTAGCTCGCAACGCTAATGCTGGCTAACTGTGCTAAAGTCTTGTTTACAGCATTACACCCCCTCCCCCAAAAGTGTAAATCACACATTAATCACATATAAAACTGGTAAACAACCACTCCTGATGTTATGAGAGTCAGGAATTCAGCAGTGCTGTAGTAAAGTGAGAATAAATAACACTACAGGGCATGCAGTTAGAGGAAAACAATCCGCAACAGGAGAATTAGCACTGTGGATTATTTCCCTTATAACAGAATGTCTCAAAGTGTTTTATTTGTTCTTTACTATCAGCTAGCTACCAGCTAAAGGTTTGATTACATTTTGATGACTCACCAGAGTTGTTTTTTAATCCTCGTATAACTTTAGTTAAACAGGTTTCCGTTCACACTTACTGAGACAGATTACTAAACCTAAATTTCTTCCTTAAAAAAAGAGAAATTTACTAAAACTATGTTAACACTGCAGGAAAAAATGGTCTCCTGTCACCCCCATAATTATTATTATTATTTTTTTTTAAACCTGCCTCCGATCCTGGATCCCCATAATACAAACCACATGGAATCAGTCAGCCAAATTGTAATTACAAATTTGAAACTGTTTATAGTTAAGCAATTTCCAGTTCACACTTAATAAATGGAGTAGTTGGTGTCTTAAATCGAAATTGAGGTGCATGCAAGTATATTGTGGGCTGCACAGTGGTGTAGTGTTGAGCACTGCCGCCTCTCACCTCCAGGGTGTGTGTATATAGAGTTTGCATGTTCTCCCTATTGGTTTGGATCGTTTCCTCCAGGTGACAAATCCAAAGACGGGCAGACTAGGTAAATTGGGGTTCCCAGATTGCCCAATGTGTGCGTGATGGATTGGCAACCTATTCAGGGTACCTTGACCCATGCCCAAAGTTTCTCGCGATAAGCTCCTTATAAAAAAGGTAAATGGGGGAGAAAAAAAATAAGTACTGTACATTACATTAAGTCTTGCTCTGCACACCAGCTGTGAAGTTCATCATTTGGACCACAGTGCACATAATTGGGGCCAAAACCTTCTGCAGTTCTACTGAGATAAATCAATTTGTTATCCTGCAAAGTTACAAAACATTTACACTTTTGACACATTATGATTTGCTATGTAACTATTAAATGTACTGTTTTGTATTTAGATGTTTTTATCTAGGATAACAGCAAATGATGGCACATATTATCTCATTAAGAGGATGTTTGCCAATATTTTATTTATCAAATTAATTAATTTATTAAAATTATTAACTAATTCTTAAATTATTAACAAACTCTACAGAAATACCAGACTATGCTTATGTTACCTGTAATACATTTTTAAATAAAAACAGCTCTTAGATTAAATAATTGCTCAGGTCCATGTTACTATTTAGATTTTTATGTGAACTGTGCAGCACTGTACATTTGATTTAAGGCAGATTACACAGACAGATTACAGATACAAGGTCATATTGAAAGTATAGAATGAACAGCCTAACACCAAAAAAAAAAGATTGAATCAAAAATCAGGTATGGGTAACTTTCACATGAAGGTGAATGTAGACAAAATTCCAAATTCTTTTCATGTAGTCGAAAACGTATTACTCTATTACTCTCAAATATATTTTGTATAATATGTGTTCTGGTTGGTTTTAATGGTGTATTGCAGGGTTGCAACCTCCTTGATATGAGCATGACATCAAAAAAGGTTCCTGCAGCTTTGCTTAAAGGTACTGCCTTCCTGTAGAAAGATTATTGCTATATGAGAGGAATTGGTTGTGAATAGTCTTTCTATATGTCTAGAGGATGTTTTAGCTTGTTTAAGATTTCATTTGTTGTTCTCTTCCATTATCCAGATGTTGTGGCGTACGTGGATGTGTGGTCCGCGAGTAAGACGGAGAATTACTCCAATCCCTTTATTCAACAACTTCGCGATATGGGAGCTCAGGTGAGAGAAATTGCTGAATGTTTTTGCTCACATGCCTTTATAGTGTTTAAATCGTTAATTGATGTGATTTTTTTTATTGCACAATTCCAGGTGTGTAAAACCTTCAACAAACAAGTAACGCACGTCGTGTTTAAACACGGCCATCAAGCCACATGGAACAAAGCGAAGAAAATGGGTGTGAAGATGGTGTCTGTCCACTGGGTGGCCAGGTAAGCCTAAAAACCCACAAGCTGTCCGGTGTACTGACTTTCAGAAACATGGATTAGAGAGGATCTTTCGGTGTTCCAATTTTAAGGCAGATAAACAGTGAACTCATGTTTAATTTAAATATTTGGTTTTATTAAGCAGTTTAATAGTAGTTAATAGCTTGAATAAACTATAATTCAGCTTTCACATATTAAAGCAGGGTTGAGAGTCTCACAAAAGCGATGATGTAAATACAAATTTATAGGACATGTAATACATGTAAATAAAATAAATATAAATAAATAAAGCAGCTGGTTAGTGTCACAAGGAATTCTAATGGTTTTACTTTGCTTAATCTTGAATTGTATTTCAATCAGGTGTTATGCACAGTAGGTTTGTTTACACAGACCATAATATTCTAATAATAATGGGAATAATAGCCCAATCCAAATATAAGTGCATCATGTAAACACCTCAGACGGCGTGGTCTGACCCGATCGGAATTAATTTTCAATTGGAATAAGAGACGTAAGGTAAACATTTGATAATCTATTCTAATATCTAAGGTAGATATTAGCCATGTGAACGTTTGATCCGATTATAATAAATATATTCTTTCTGAATACGTTTGGATCCATTCCACATCGACAAACTGGGGCACTGATTTTCTTGGAATTTGTCAGAAGAGATGGACTAACTTAACCCCAATGTTTAGATAAAAAAAGAAATACTACTTCATTACCTACTTCTGTTATTGATCCTCTGCAGACTACCATGGCATCAACAGCAATGTGTTTCTGTTAATAATTAGAGGTATATTTCGCGGCCTAAAAATAACATAAAGAAATATATGATTCCCGTTGGATTTGGGGGCGTTTACGAGTGTTGGCTCATTCAGTGCTTCTGTTGCAAAATAAATGATGCTAAGGAATATGTTCTGCTTTATTCTGTATAAACTGTATGTAATGTAACTCGTACTGACATTTCACACTTTCTAATTAATAGCTACCTAATTGTTCCAGGGTTAAATCCCAAATATCTTTAAAAAAAAAATGGAAAGCTAGATCACTGTGTGTATGCAGTTCCTTCTTCCACACCTCAAGTAATGCTTGGGATTAGGGATTCAGCTTTGTGTTAGAAGCTAGTTAGCTGCTATATGCAAAGAATTTCACTGTGCAGTAATGTATATGTGACAAATAAAGGCTTAACTTTAATCTAACTTTAACCACAGCACAGATGGTTCACAGGCAATTCGGAATGACTTGGAAGCAATTACTAAAGAAACAAATTAAGAATGTTTAAGAAGAGATTACATTTTCCGGTGTCTTTTCTGGCTGAAAGTGCTTCCATGACTGGGTTTGTGTGTGGGTTTTTGGCCCTGGAATTTGTCCAGAAGTGTGCAGGACTGTGGCAGACGGATGTCGTAACCTCACCTGCATACGGTCAATATTTCTGGCAGATTCAATTTTCTTCACAGCGAGTAGAACCGTTTTTAGCATGTCAGGAAAGTTGTATTCTGATTAAATGCTTTGAGCATGCAAACCCACATCTTATCGAATCAGAGATCATGAAAACATTTCAAGTTAGAATCTCTAATCAGAATGTTTTCAGTCAGATTGAAGAAGTTTGGTCCACGTAAACATGTATGTATTGATAATTAGACATATTTAAGACAATAAATATTATAGTTATAAGACCACTACATTTTCTGTTCTGTGCAGTTGTACAGAGAATAACGAACACGCTGATGAAGAACTTTTCCCTGCCCACAATGAGGAGTCCCAACTTGGTCGCCTGAAAAAGAGAACAGTAAGCCATATCGGTGCAGCCATTTTCTTTGTCTGTTGTGGCGTATAGTGTTTTTTGTGCAGCAGTTTGGATATGATAAGGTACTATGAAAACAATAAATTATTTTACATAATACATGTCTGCAAGGCAATTAGATATTGTTATGTTTTTCTTTATTATTATTATTTTTTATTTTATTTTAAAGCACCGGTGTATGCAGCCCAGAGACATGCCTGTCAGCACCCCTAAGAGGCTGAAGAGAAAGTTGGACAAAATGATGGAAGAACTAGGTCGCTCTCCCCCCATAGGCAAGAAATCAAATGTTTTTTCATACAGTCCTGTCTCTCATCCTACAAACAGGTTTTACAGCACTCTGCATTTTACCTGACCATACAACAGTCTCATGTTATCTTGGCTGAAAACAGAGCAGCCAGTGGGCATATACTGTATGTCTGGAATGATTGACACCTGCACAAGCATCGTAACCTCTCTAATTTTGTTGAAGCCTTGCCCCCTTCCCCAAATCTGTCCTTAGTATTTTTGAAACTTAATGTGTGCAAGCAGATCTTTTACGTTCTTTTATCAATCCTCACAGTTGCAGTCAAACAGTTTAACTAGACGTTATTCCTCTTCAGCGTTGGCAGATCTGCCTCGATAGCACTTGACATGAGATGTATGCTTGTACAGTTGCAGATACAGACACATCTCCGTTCATTATTGACGAGGAGAACGGGATAGTATACAGTCCCTCGTCAAGAAGGGCTGACACCATGGCTCAGCGGTTAAGGGAAATGAGAAAACAGAGGGAGAATCTCTCTCCAACTGGTATGCTTACTATTTTTTTGTGTTTTCTTTGTCTTTCCAATGCCTTAAGAAGTTTTTATGCTATGTTTTTTTATTTTTTATGTTTGAGTGTAGAGAATGGATCATACGGGTTTTCTTTTTATCAGCTTCTCAAATTCAGGGCTCGCAAACAGATGACTCTATAAGGCCATCGCTTGGGGACACGCCCACAGACTTAAACTTGCTGCTACTGGGTGAGATCTGTTTTGTTCCTGTGAATGATGTTAACATGAATTTACAATGGCATTATGAGTAAGACAAGATAAGAGCAGTAACCATATTACACTTTTCCTTTTTTTTCTGTATTGCTCTATGAGTAAAATCTGATTTACGTACATATCCATTGTATCGTTTTTTAAGAAGTATTTCACTGTACATCGTACTGTGTATGGTTATGTGTTTTGTCAGGTTCCATTTTATTTGATTTATCTTAATTTCATACAGAGGAAGACGAAGCAGCGTCAGATTGCTTGCCACACATCAGCTACTGCTCCAGCAGTGAGAAAGGAGTGAAAGAGCACCGCAAAAAAATATCGACCAAGACGTCTGTAAGCTGTGTTGAGAAGTCGCCTCCTGAGCCAGACGACAGTGTGAGGTTCAGCTCTTCAGCGGTTAAAGAAGTAGTTGAAGTCCCATCGTTACAACGTAAAAGCCGAAGCAGATCCTCTTCTGGAGTGACAAAACAGTCTTCTTTGGATTCTTACATGCGTACAGCATCATCACAAAAATCAGCTTCACATCTTTTATCTGAGTCTAAAACTGGAGTAACGGAACCTAGAAAGTCATTAGACAATAAGAGAAAATCCCAAATCAGGTCTTCTTTAAGCAGTATGGAAACTAGCCGAATTCCGCAAGACACAAAAGAAATGAATACGAACACTGACTCGGGCGATTGTGACCGGACACGTTTGCCGAAATTCGCTTGTTCACGTAAAAGCAGTGACCTGAAAGTTCAGAAAAAAAAGCAAGCAGACATGTCAGGATCCAGCGGCTGTTTTGACGCTCGTAACAATGACGACGATGACAGCGTGTTTGAGGACTATTTTACTTCTGCGAATGACACGCCAAAGCGTAAAGTCCTGGTCGTTCACTCGACTTCTGAAACGGAGCGTCTGCCGTCTTTCGACCTGGAGCCTCTGAACAAAACTAGACGTAAGAGCCATTCACTGGAACACTGCAGCAAAAACAGAAAATCTAAAACCTTAAATGATAGAGGAGTCATGGAGGCATCGTGCCCGCCAGAGGAAGAGATGCTGGCCGCGTGTATGGGTGCGTCTCTCCCAGGTCCTAAAGTATCCAAATGTGAGAAGCCAGATCAAGAGCCTTTAGCAAAGAAACAGAGGAGGAGAACCAAGCAGAACTTGGTTACGCTTTCAGAAAGTAAGGATGATCGAGAGATGTTCAAACATTCCTGAACTTGCTTAGTTAAAAAGAAGGCACATGTTTATGAATGTAACACAAGAACATAGTATTATTAACCATACAAGCATAATATAAAATCATAAATGAACTGACAATATTTAGCTTATCTTATCAATATATTTTTATATTTCTGTTCTAGCTCTTTTTTTGTTTTTGTTTGTTTGCATTTTATCTGTTTAAAGCTAATGCATGTTCGTGCACAATGATGAACTCTTTTGTGCATTGTTTAGCTTAAGTACTAGTTTCTAATAAAACATTTAATTAAGCTTGCGTGTCCTATATCACTATGAAAGCCTAAAAAAATGCTCTTAAGCAATGCTTAAGAGCGCTATATGAAAGCACTCGACTGCACAGATACACCTGTGGTGTGCTGCTTTAGTCTAAAGAGGTCTTTTTTTGTTTTTTTTGCGTATTTTCATTTGTAGGCACACACAGTAAAAGCACTTCAGATGGGCTCACTGACAGCTGTACTGAATTGTCTAGCGACATGAACACAAAACGGATTGTGCAAATGGATAAGTACATGAAGGTAAAGTAGTTCGAGCTACAACCTTTTTTTTTTTAAAAACAAAAAACAAAGTGTAGTTTAGTTTCCCATTTATTTATTCATCTTTTCATTAGTGCATGCGTTCACAGGATTGTTCACAAATTGTTTGACATGCGATATCTGAGCAATGAACAACTGAAAGGGTAGTTTATCTGAAATGGTCAGGGAGGGAGGTTACACTTTGGCAGAGCTCCATATGCTTGTGAATGTAATCATGGGAAATGAGAGATTGTGAACGTGTGCTTTGTTACCTCTAGTTTCCTGACCAACACCCAGAAGTGCATTTATATATTAATTTATTCATTTTAAACTACAGTGTAACAGTGGAATAGGGCTTCCACATATGTCTAATTATAGAGGGCTTTAGAAAGTTTGCCCTTCAGTCTCTGTAGACCATAGCAGCCTGCTTCAGAAATGGAGCGTAATAAGTAGCTTTGACGACGTGACTGTTTTCCCTTGCTCTTTTGTTGCCTTTTTTGACTTCCTGTGTGTGTGTTGTCTTTGCTTTTGGGACGTTGCACCTGGTTGAGTTCTCCTTTCGCGCTCCTTCAGCCTTGAAGGGACTCGCTCTTGTTTGCCGAGTGCTACAAGGGGTTTTCATCTCTCTGTGATCTTTATTTGATTTTACTTTTATCTGACCTGTGTCCACGAGCACATTCAGTCATGTAGGCAGGTGAGAAGCTCGATTGTTCCAGTGAGTTCAATTCTGCAGAGGTTTTCAGACATGGCTGCTTCACCTCACCTCTAGAAGACTAGTGTTAAATGGAGTGCACCAGGACCTATTTTGTTGGCTTGTATCAACGGAGATCAAAGAGAAGACCTGGCTGCCCTCATTCGGGAGTCTGATGTTGGGTGTGATAAGCGATTCAAGGGTTCGAACCTGTTCTTCAGAGAATAAAACCTCTCTTCTTCTGTCTGAGATGTATTTCTGCCATGAGCGTTAACTTGTACAGTTTGAGGACCTGCGAGACCTGTGTTAAACACAGTACCTTTTAAATACTTAAAAAAATAATAATTTAAAAAAAAGCTCACGTAGTAAATGAATAATGGAACATCATGCACTCTTGCAGTTTATATTTTACTTATAATGTTTTTTAACCTTTCCACATGTTGTTATTGTTAATAACAACAAGGGTTTAAAATGAACTGGCATTTTAACCATTTGTTGGTTACTTAAGTATTATGCTCATATTCTAAGGTATTTCCCAGCCAGCTTTGCATATCCACCCCTCCATTATCCACACTTCCTATCCTGTTTAAGGTCACTACCGGGGTGGAGCAACACAACGCAGGGTACAAGCACACACCCAATCATACTCTACAGACAATGTGGAACACCAATCAACCTACATTGTCTAAGAATGGCATAGGAAGGGAACCTGAGCACCCCAAGGAAACCCACCTAGTGTGGGAAGAGCAGGCATATAGGCTCCACACACTCAGCCCTGGAGGTATGAGGTGATCATACTAACCAGTAAGGCCTCAAGATTGCACATGTCCTCATTCTTCTTGGCTAAATTGCTAGCATGTTGGTTGGTCGAGTTTATGTCCCAACTGAGGCCCAGCTCCCAGCCATTGGGGCTGCAGGGAACCTCTCGTGCTGGTCAAAATCCTGGATTAAAAAAAATAGTGATCAGGAAGGGCACTCGGTGTAAAACCTGTGCTAAAATCAAAACCGTGCAAATCGGATCGGAAATCCTCTGTGGTGACCCCTAATGGGAGCAGCCAAAAGAACAACAAATTTGCCTGAGCTCTGTCTGGATACTGTTTATGGGCAGCAGCTTTCAAGCATTTCAGTTAAATTGAGGTATGTGCTTTGAGCCATTGTAATACGTTAAGGTTCTTGGTTTTGAGGCAGTCCAGTGTAACTCGGGCAGTATTTGCGTCATTAGGTGACCATCAGTCTCATGTTTCTTGCTAAGTGAACTGGTTTTCTTCTAACATTGCCTTGCATTTGGCTTAATCCACCTACATCCCTCAACACTGACCCGGTTCCCTGTCGCCCAGTTTGTGCTGAAGCAAAGCTTTCCAAACAAAAGTTAATGCTGCTACCACCCCATGCTTAACTCTAGACATGGCATTGGGTTTATACCAAACACAGACCATTGTGCCTTCTGGTTTCTTCAGACCAGATAATCTTTTCTGCAAATATGCAAAGTCTCCAACATGGCAAATCTTCTTACCATTCTAGTGTAAAAGCGTAAGTTTGAACTGTGGTCGCCCTGTGTAAAACTCCTCCCACTTGACCCGTGGATCCCTCTATCGTTATCAGAGTTCCTTTTGGCCCTTTTTGTTGCTTTTATGATTAATTACCCTGTTACTGACCTTTTGATGGACAGCCTCGTCTGGGAAGTATCATGGTTGTACCTTTTATTAGTTTTTTAAATTACGGATGAAACGGTGCTCAGGAACATGTATGAAATTTAGGAAATTTTCCAAAATCCCGATAGTTTTTCAGGATGCGTATGGATGGCTCTTTTGATCTTCATCCTGCTTGTTTTGCAAACTATACAGATTTTCATTGCAAGGCACTTGACAGAAAACTACATGTTGATGTAGATCCATAAAGCTGTTTGTCTGTTGTTAAAGGTTCCATGACAGTAAACTGAAACAAAATTGAACTGTAAGCTGTGCTTGTTTGTGCGTGTCAAGTTTTAGAAACAATTTTTTAGGAGTAATTATGATGGGACTGTTCGTTGTTTCAGTTATGTTCAGAAATGCAGCGGTAATGTATCAGTACTGCTTTGAGACCAAGGGTTCGGATTGAATCACAAGATTCAGGACTTTCTTCCTACTTTCTAGCATCATTATTAACCCACATTCTAGCACCACCACCCTTTTCATTCTTGGTAAACAGACTTTTTAACTGGTTTAATTTTTGGATCGTCCTCTGACCGCTATAGCGCAGGTGCTTGTGATCCGGCTCATCCTGAAAGCTCTTGTATGACTTCATGGCTGAGTCAGTGACTGGTCTTGGAATGGGAACGCAGTTGTGACAAGTGTAATATGACCTGTAGCGTCAAAACTGCATGAAGTGTAAAATTAAATCAGAGAAGACACTAAGCCCAAACATGACATCATTGTATGTCGCACTAAGGGGAACTCTTGAAAAGAGATAAGTGGCACAAAGAGCATTATGTAGCGTGTGGCTGCTCCCTGAGTGCATATAGAGTTTGAGTGCCCTTTCTCTTTAAATAGGGGCCTCAGTCATATCAGAGTGCGCGAACTGGCCACCATGCTCGTTGTGTCATACCCGAAAGTATTTCCTTCATTTGTGCTTGGGCGTATTGGAAACACGCTTTTAAAGCAGTTCACACCGACGCTTGGGTTCATGTTCTGTTGCACTGTAATGCTGGTGCATGATCTATCTCCCGTTATAAAACATGTCAAGGAATATGTTGTTTTAAAGGTGGTCGTTATGACACTTGTTTCCAGCCGAGCAATTTACAGAAAACACAAAGTCTTAATGAACGATGATTGAAGTCCACTGCCATTCTTCCTGTTTTAGAAAATGTGTTTTGGCTTTTAGAGTAAATCAAGCACAAACAGGATAAGACCTGACAGAGTATGATAAATCTTATGTGAGTTTGTATTCCGATATGCTTGTTCTACTTTTGGTATGTGTTCCAAAGTAACAACAAAATTACAAAGTTTTCAATTAAATTGTATTTATATAGCGCTTTTAACAATGTTCATTGTCTCAAAGCAGCTTAACAAAACAAAACAAAAATCTTTAAAAAGAAAATTTATGGAAGTGTGTATGTGTGAGAAAATGTGTCTAGATAATCATGAGATGAATGAGTGAATGATGAATAAAATGTGTCTGATGAGCAAGCCAAGGGTGACGGCGACAGTGGCAAGGGAAAACTCCCTAAAATGGCAATAGGAAGAAACCTTGAGAGGAACCAGCCTCAATCAGGGAACCCATCCTCATTTGGCTGATAACAGATAACAGAAATTGTATAACATCATTTGTGTTATGCAGCTGAAAGTTCAATATAACAGAAGTTCTTTAAATTAACATGGAGTCCAGTTCAGCACAGGGATGAGTCAGCAGGTGCAGAGGGCAGATGGGGCTCGGGATCACTGGGAGCTCAGGAGCAGCATGTGTGGCTCCAAACCATCATGAAGCAGAATCCAGCTGGAGCTGGTCCTTCTCTGGATGCCTCAGGAACTTCGCAGGGTTGGCCTCTGTCTCCTGAAGCCTACAATCTCCAGATGCCTCGGGATGGGTAGAAGAATACAGAACAGATGGAGAGAATTAGCGCACTTGCCATTCAGGAAAGATGTGCTGGAGTATGACGTTATGGGATTAGTATATGGGATGTGTGTATGCCAGATTAAAAAGATGCGTCTTGAGTCTACTTTTGAACTGAGAAACTGTGTCTGAGCCCCGAACACTGTCTGGAAGGCTATTCCAAAACATTGGAGCTAAATATGAGAAATATTTGAAATTCTAAGTCAAATAAATAAATCAAAAAGTTTTTATTTAACAAAACAAAATGTATGAGGAGCGTTCAAGTCAACTTTGATGAACTTTATCAGAAATGAAAGCCATATAAAGAACGTATGAAGCCGATTGGACTTTTACGGAAGTATTCAAGCACTGTACAGTGATGAAACCCATTTGAATGGTGCAAATGTTTCGATTCTGGCTGAATGAGGGTGGCTCGGAGCCCACTGCAGTCGCTCGATATTCAACTGCACATTACTGGAATTCGGCGGTAAGTTATTGCCACATCCCCTGTACAGTCCTTACGGGAGTTCTTAGGAGGCCAGCATTTTAGACCTAAAGTCCTCTCATGGCTTGGAAAATTTTTTATCTTATCCAAGCACTGGTGTATGTGCATTAGTGTATCAGGGGATTATATAGAGAAATAAAGATAGTTTTACTCTCATAATTGATCTTTTCTGTGCAATCAAATGTCCTGGATTGACTTTAACACCCAGCGTATAATCATTGATGTGGTGACATTTGTTGTAAGGAGATGTTTGGTGCACATTTGTTCTAATGCAGTCCATAAATGGTAAACAATCATTAAGTTCTCTGCCATGGGGGAATCTTAATTTCCTGTTTCTTGGTAACATTTGTTTTCCTCCGCTTCAAGATAAAGAAGAGAGAGAGAGAGAAAAAAGAGGCTTGTGAAGGAATGACCGCTTATATCTGCCGTAATGTAGGCGATAACAGGAACTAACTCGTCTCAAGGGCCTTCAGAAACGTTAAATAAAACCATTAACACCCCATAAATTGTTCCTGCGTTATCATGAAGCATCAGCGGCAAGAGCGGGATAGATTATGATTGTAAGTAAAGGTGATGTTTGAACAAGAATTCTTGCAGGGTTTGTCGAGCTTTTTTTTTTTTTTTGGACTCAGCATCCATGAAGGGAAAAAAAAGAAAGGATTATTTCACTGTGAAGAGAACATCCTCTTGCTGAATGCTGGTGAGCATATAAGCAATGACCCAGGAGTGAAAGGAGTGCTTAGTCATATCACTAAAAGTAGAACAATATACCAGCATTCAATAACATGCTGTGTTTTCGTTAGCAAAGTCTTTCTAGGTCAAATGATGACTGAAGAGTGGGCCAAAAACAATAATAATAAAAAAAAGATGTTAGTGTTTCAAGGTCTAGGGCTCTAGCTGTAGCACTGATGGCACTGGGCTTTCTTTTTGTAACCCCAAACCAATTGTTTTGATTGATACCTGGTTTACATTAAGAGGTAGGTTGTTTTGGAATTTGAACAGATTTCTAAATGTGATAATCAAACACCAGTCATGATTGCTGAAGTCATGTTTTGCATGCAGTTCCTTCAGGAGGAATGTCAGCGCACCTGGCTGCAGAGTTGTCAATAAGTATATCTCTAAACATGTTATGTGTTATGGAAATGTTTTGGCTTCTCAGTGTGCTGATGGAGCTGAACCCCCAACTTCCTGTGGTGGGAGCAGAGAGGAAGTGCTGTGTGTGTGTGTATACGCATGCCTCTCACTCGTGTGCTCGCACCGAGGACCTGCCATCGTAGGGCCCTAATACGGGGCGGGTGGGGGGGTTTGAAGCCGAGGGACACGCTGCCGTCCCTTAAACAACACACCAACTGCTTTTTCCCCTTCTTCATGGCCTTGGACTTGTGTTTCCTCTCCACTCACCAAATACGCAGACACATCCGGAATGTGTTTCTCGTGCAAGTGTGTGATCTGCTGTGTTGTTTACCAGTATACCTCTAATCTGAAAGCGTGCTTGTTGTTATTTTATTCAGGTCCTTCATGCACTGAATTGACTGCAGGTCGATGTTTACATAACCCTAATTTTAATGTCTTATTGTTGTTTTTTCCTTTTCAGAAAAATAGAACACTAGTAATGACTAGCATGCCAACCGAGTAAGTACAGTACGTTCAAATAACAAGAGTATTTTAAATATTGCATGGACGATTGGATTTATTGATGAATCTTGTATCAGCATTATTTAATTCTTGAATTCAAGATTATACAATTTCTATAACAGCAGCTCTGACAGTTTTTCATTCAAATGTTGGGTTTATGTTAATGTGAACAACATAATGAGCAATACATTTTTTTTTTTTAATGTTTGTTTAACATTTATGGAAGGAGTCTCCAATGTCAGCTTATCAAAATGGATATTCTTTATTCCACGTCGTCTTGTAAGCCATATTCAGTAAAGGTCCCGGGACATTCCCACCCAACCCCATAGGCATCAGACTTTTTTTTTTTTTTTTTTTTTTTAGACAGATGTTCTAAGAAATTTGTCTAAGACAAAAATGGCATGCACACTCCAGTAAATGTGGCTTATCTCGATCTGACTTACAGTAAAATCTGACTTAATAGCAAGATTAGAAAAAATAATAATGAGTCAAGGAAAAAAAAAAGAGAGATTGTGAGTTTGTCTCAAAACCTAATTAGTAAATCAACTGACTCTTAAGTTTGCGGACGTTCCACGACATTAACGATAAATGGCTCGTCAGCATGATGTCCTCGATTTGAATAAATTAAATATTGTAGTCTTTGGCAGATGGAACAAAAGAACAGAAACGACATGCTTCATGAGGTGCTGTTGTAGGAAAATAATCCAGCTCATTTGTGTAGAGCGAGTTGCATTCTTTCACCACTCACACTAACACGCGAGCATTATGTTTGTCTTTTTAGGAAACAGCAGACGGTCTTACAGGTGGTGAACTGTCTGGGAGGCTTCACCGTGGTTGACACGGTGTGCGAGAGTACGACGCACGTTGTATCGGGGAGTCCGCGACGCACGCTCAATATCCTCCTGGGCATCGCACGCGGATGCTGGATTCTCTCCTTTGAATGGGTGTGTGTTGCGTGATTGTTTTACTTTGTGTTCCAAATGTTTGTTTATACGGTCAATTCTGGAATACACAAATGACTTAGTAATAATAATAATAATAATAATAAGCTCTGTGGTTTTATTTGTTTAGTTCAAGGTTAAGATGAAAAAAATGTGGCATTTCTTCTAGATCTTATGGTGTCTGGAGCACCGGCAGTGGGTTCCAGAGGAGCCCTATGAACTATCTGATCACTTTCCTGCTGCGCCGGTAAGCTGAATCAAACCGTCATCAAATGTATCTATTATATGTTATGGTGCTCACATACAGTATATTTAATTACACATTGCTAAAAACAAATCTGCTTATTTACTTGCATATGCATCAGTCACGCATTTTAGTCTGCTATTAACACCGCTTGCAATGTTAGTGTAAAACTCCAGTATGATGTTTACACTCAATTGGTATTAGGAGTGTTCTTAGGAAAGCCCGTACACCAGCTCGTTCGTGCAGTTAGAAAATCAGCCAGCCATAACGTAGAAGCAAGTCGTGCAGATAGAAGTCAAGAGCTGTAGTTAATTTTCACATCCAAAACAAAGGCTCATAGAAACTGGAAAGTTAAATAGTGAAAAGTGACCAGCTCACATTTTTCTGAGAATATATGTCTTTTGGAACTGATAAAATATTTGGCTGATGAGTGAAACTGAGTATCTATTCTGAGCTGCTTTTCTGCATAGCCTGGTTTTAAAGAGTGGTTCATTTGAGTTACCATAGGCTTCCTGTCAGCTCGAACACATCTGTGCATTAACCTCTGACCAGTCTTATCTGAGGGATGTTCGCCTCCAGAAATGTCTCTAAGTAGAGACTGTTGTGTGTAAAAAAAACAAAAAAAAAAACAAAAAAAAAAAAAACAAATCCCAGGAGATCAACCGTTTCTGAAAACAAGTCCATCTAGCACTATTTGTCAAGCCATGCTCAAAGTCTCTCTTATCAAAATATGGGCGTTAACTGAATCCCTTGACTTGTATCTGCATAAATGAATGCACTAAGCTGCTGCCACAGGATTGCCTAAAGGTTTAACGACATGAAGCACATGTACAGTTGTTCCTAATAAAGTGGGAAATTGAAATCTCAATTCACCCCCTTTCAGTTAGTGAAGATTAAATACTAAACAGTATGGGATGGTATACTGTGTTTTGTATCGTTCAAGTCTTTAATCTTCTTCTTCTTTTTTTGTATTCTACAAAGAATGTAAAAAATTGCTGCAGAACATTTACTGCATCCCTTCCCAATGGCAGGATTTTTTTGTTTTCCCCTGGCACAGCTTGAAAAGGGTCATGTATGAAGCAATGTGCATAAAAGCTGATGGTTTTCAAAGACCATTTGTATCTTTGTCCATTTGACCATTTGTATCTTTGTATTCTACAAAGAATGTAAAAAATTGCTGCAGAACATTTACTGCATCCCTTCCCAATGGCAGGATTTTTTTGTTTTCCCCTGGCACAGCTTGAAAAGGGTCATGTATGAAGCAATGTGCATAAAAGCTGATGGTTTTCAAAGACCACTTGGCTGAAATGTGGACATCCTGCATGGAGGAAAGTAAAAGGTTAGAAAATAGATGCAGTAGGGTTCCTGTTTGTCTTTGCTCACCCTGAAATGGGCTTTTGTAAGAAAAAAGCTTTTGTAAAGAAAGATGCACATGGTCGTGTTCTGGATTCCACTTTGATTAGTTTCTGTGAGCTATGCCAAAAAGGCCCTTGTGTCAGAGGCCTAAACCATGAAGCGATGCAAAATCACTCTTGTGGTGTTACAGACTCTACTGTATGAATTCTGTTTTTCATCACAGTGGATTTTGAAGAATTGAAGAATTAATGACTCCAAGTGAACAATTTGAGCTCTAGATCTATAATCAGTCAAATATATGGAAATTGGTAATTTATTATTCCTAATCCCTGTTGTGGTGTCGTAAAGAAAACTTCATGCCTGACCGAATTCTGAAAGGGTGTAGTGGCTTCAGTGATTCAGTTTTACTGGCAGCTCCGCATGCTCAGGCAACCAGGATTCAAGTGAGGTCATATTTGTATTGTATCAGTTTTGTTCATCTTTTATTATTTTGATGCTCTGGATTAAGAACAGTGCGACACTTTAATAAAACCTGGAAGGATAGACTTGAACCATCAACTGAAAGAAAATGGGGATCATTGGTTGCATCATTAAAAAAAAAAAACTGTTAAAAACACAGCTATGTTTAATAGATAGGTAAGAGCATTTACATTCATAATGTGAAAAGACCTCTAGTGAGGCTAATCAGATTCCAGATTGACCCTATACCAGAGCATGGGCATGGCAGCGTAAGAAGGGATCATACCGTTGTGATCTGCGGTTGCTTCAGTTGGTTAGGTCTAGGCTTCGCAATGTTATGGGGCAATAAATGTAAGATAGCTGACGACCTGGATGTACTGAAAGACCAGAAGCCCTATTCACAAAGCTTCTTAGAATTCTCTCAGAGAGCTCCTATCTTAGCCTGGGAGTCCTAGACTAAAAGTGATTTAGGAAACGTCTCAGAGCAACTCTGAGTAAGGAAAGTACAAAACCCTTTATCTTAGTGAGGGGGTGTGGTCGACCCCATTGCTAGGGATGATGCAGCAATTCAAGGACTGTGATTGGTTGATAAAAAATAACCTCTGACCTCTGTAAAGGTCTTGAAATGTGCTCTTTATGAAAATAGAATATATGATAATAGAACAGACAGTGAAATCATAATGTTTGTATATAAAAAAAATTGTATAATCATGACTACAGGCTACTTTATGCAAAGTTTCTGTTATAGGCTAAATATCTTAAAGATAATTAAACAGTCAAATGTTAAAAATGTGTCGACTTTTGAAGCAGCCAATTTCCACACAGTAGTTACAGTACTATAATTAAGTTAATTTACCATACTGATTTTATTACTTGTAAATCCATTTCAGATTGATGGGAGTAAAATGTCTCAGCTTTTACCAGTTTACATGATTTCAGGACAGTTTATTTAAGTTGCACTTTTGGATGGTGCGAAGCCAACAATCCAAGAGAGATGGGAGGAAGTAAAAGAAAAACCAAAGTAACAAGAAAACCAAATTGGACAGAAGAGCAGTGTTTACGTTTAGCTTTATGTTCAGGGTTTGGAGAATATTTCTTCTTTTCACCATTTTGTACTCTACTTTAGAAACTCTTAAGCCTCTTAAAAGTCCTCCTGTCTACTCTTAACAATTTTCACCTTAGAAGCTGTTTTTAGGGCTAAGATGTTCCGTGAATAATTTTTATCTTATCTAAGATTTAATCCTAAATTTAAGGGGAAATTCTAAGAAAATGTCATAATTCTAAGCATTTTCTTAGAATTTCGTCACTAGGAGCAACTTTTAGGCTTGGGAAGCTTTGTGAATACGGGCCCAGGTCATCATATCCATGCATTTTCCTTCTTTGATAGTCCAGAACTTAAATTGCAGTTCTGGGAGCATGAGGAATAATTTTGACACACAAACTGGCCACCAGACTGCATGCTGTGATCAAAGCTAATGAAATCTTAGCATGTGCGACTTGTATTTTTTTTTTTTTTTTTTGACCAGGCAGTGTTTTATCATTCAAGTTACATTTTAAAGCACATAATTATCAAAAACTCACAGAGACAACAAGGTTGAACATACTTATGAAATTTTTAATGACATTTAGACAAACATATACACATCATACAGGAAACTCTTAAGTATGTATAATACAAACAAATAAATATCCCCTAACCGCTCAATCAGTTATTAGTAAGTTGAACTTGTTAAATGATTTGAAATTACTTTGAGATGAAATAAAGAATTTTTCCATGGTATGATGATATCCATGATGCCTTTAATAAAGAATTGTGTTAAGATTTGCTTGGGAAAAAAACACAAGAACATTTAAAGAAAATAGTTTAAAATAAAAATAAACTACTACTACTACTAATAAAAAATTCCCTAATAAGAAAATGTGTAATAAAAAAATAAAATAAATAGAAAGTCTTGCCTCAGCAATGTAAAGTGTAGGTACATCCTGTTAGTAATAAATGCAGTCCTTTTGGCACTTTAGCTGGACATTTGGTTTTGCCAGGTATGGTAAGTTTTCTTTGACAAAAAAAAAAAATCAGACAAAAAGAATGTATCAGAATTTCAAAACTTGCATCACAAAAACCCATTACTCTGAGAATTGTGTAAACTTGTGAAATTTTGATAATTTATTAAAACTGCTCACAGGTGAATCCACTCACTCACTCACTCACTCATCATCTATACCGCTTAATCCTGTATTCAGGGTCACGGGGGGCCTGGAGCCTATCCCAGGAGACTTGGGGCACATGGCAGGGTACACCCTGGACAGGGTGCCAATCCATCGCAGGGCACAGACACACACACATACACTCACTCATTCACACAGTATGGGCAATTTGGGAATGCCAATTAGCCTAACCTACATGTTTTTGGACTGTGGGAGGAAACCGGAGTACCCGGAGGAAACCCACCAAGCATGGGGAGAACATGCAAACTCCATGCACACAGAGACGGGAATCGAGCCTGGCCGGGGATCGAACCCGGACCCTGGCGGTGCAAGGCGACAGTGCTAACCACTACCAGGTGAATCCATCCATAGATTATTTTCTTAGAAAAAAGAAAATCCGTCCTGAACTGTTGTCTCTTTAAACTGTTGTTTTTAACTACAACGAGGCAAATCCTGTGCAAAATATAGTAGTTTCTTTCTTTCTTTTTTTTTTTTTAATGTCTGCGATTGTTTTTTCTTTCCAGAAATATATTAAACATTACAAATTGTGCTAAAATTACAAAGAAATGTATATGTATATCACTAAACAACTGTAAACAAAAGGATATCTTTTTCATTTGCTTTGTTAGTGTAAGGACCCTTCTACATCATTCACTCCACTTTACCTTTGTACCATAGTTGCATTTTCTATATCAAACCTTATCAAACTGTTGTACATTTATGAACAAGGTCAGAAATATAAACTCACTAAACAAATATTACAGTTGAACTCATTAGGTTGTTTGCGTGAAGAATAATGGTGACGCTCTTAACCGTCCACTCCGTAGGTGCACATCCAACGTAAGGCCTCCGTTAACAGTCCTCGTGCCATGTCCTCATACTCAGACTTAATATTTTACATGTTCGTGACATGCTCTTACTGATTTAATACTTTGTTTAAAATCTGTAAGTTTCTTTCAAGTGCTTTCTTTTTTTGTTGTTGCAGTTTTTGCATGCTCAACATGTAGCTAAAGGCCAAGCATGTCCTCAACTCAAAATGTAAGGTTCCATTTCAGTTTTGAAACCTCACGCCTCACGACTGCCCTATTCGCTCCTCAGAAACCCACAGGTCTTATCATCATTGTTGTCGCTTTTAGTGAATATCCAGAGCCTTTCCAGTAGTACCATTTGATACCATTGAAGCGATTGGTGTGCTGCCCTTGCTGATAGTAGACGCCGTTGAGATTGGAAGGGCCGCAGGCGTCGAACCACCAGCCTGTGAAAATAAACCAAATGGCTTTCTTAGACTATTTAAACACAATACAGTACATTGGTTTGATGATGGTCAGCTCTTCCCATCATCTACCTACTGGGGAGGATGAGAGCTAGTTTGTGCTTAGATGCTTGAAAATAACCAATCATGTTTTGCCGAGTACCACTATTGCTCTCCTTCAAGCATAAGCTTGCTGATGCTAAGGATTACCGCATATTACTGTAATTGGCAGGGAGGTTAGACTCCGCCATACCTTCCACCCAGAGAGCTGACCAGGTTTTGTTCAGTGGAAACTCTGGAAACCCAACTTGTCACAACATTTTGTATATTTCTTTCCAGTAACAGCCCATGCATACATTATAACTAGCGTGTTCATTGCTGTCTGCTGATGCAGCATGTATAGTCTTGCATGTAATGTTTTCATCTCTGCAGATTTCAGTAATTAACAAACACGCTTGTCTGTGAGAGTCAGAGCAAATGTAGCCACGATAAATTGTAAATCTCGATCAGACCTCGTCGCAACAGCAAAGCTGAGTTAGCAGTTTTGTTGTAAACACCCGCAAGATAGAAAGCTTTGCAAGTCTGCAGTTCCCAGACTATTAATGTCAACTTTCACAAGAGCCCAATTCCCAAATGAGCTGAACAGTGATTAGCTTCCAGCTTATTTCACTCTAGAGTCATGACCCCAAACACGGAAAATGCAAGAAGAGGGGGACGTTCAAAAGCGCTCGGGGCAGTGAGCCGGGGTGGACAGGCGTGTGCACGTACGTGCGTGTGGATATTCATATTTGAACTGAAATTAAGGAAAACAACCTGCTTACCTCCTGTGGTTAGCTGTGAACACTTGCAAACACATTTGTCATTGTCTGCATCCTTTGTGCTAAAATCACTTCCTGGCTGGGCAAGGCTGCTGATTTTACCCGCAGTTCCAGTGTAGCCTTTAAGGTGTATCCTGTACAATTGGAAATGCAGAAATACACAATGTCAGAAGGAAGCCTGTTGGATGGAGAAGTGACCGAACACAGCAGTACAGCAGTTAATGTATGAAACCAGCTTCTATACTGAGACCAAACAATACACCCCCTGGATTTCTCTTTATGCATGCCTCTATACTGTATATCTACACTCTGTCATTTGCTTACTTGCTCTATCTATCCATCTATCTATCTCCTTTATTTTCATAATAGCTTACTCCTTTAATTTCATAATATCTCTCCTTCTTTCTTTTTTTCCACAAACTCACACTGTCTCACTTTCTTTATCTTTCTCCAGATCTCTCTTTAATTTATATCTTGCTGTTTTGGATTAAAACAGTATTTTCTTTCATTTTGATAAGATGTAATGGAATCTCTCTCTCACTCACTCGTGTGTGTGTGTGTGTGTGTGTGTGTGTGTGTGTGTGTGTATATATATATATATATATATATATATATATATATATATATATATATATATATATATATATATATATATACACACACACACACGCGCACCCCCACATACTGCTTATCTCGCCCTCTTAAACACACAATCTGCGAATCACGTTCTATCTATCTTCTTCTATCTTTTACACAAAAACATATTTTCTGACTTTTTCTCTTTCTCTCTCTCTCTGGCTCTACCAACTTCCGTCTGTTTTCAGTGTATGAAATGGACAACAGGAAACCCACGCTGTTGTCCAGTTTGTCCGGCTTTCCAGCATTGTTATCGAACAGAAACTTGGGCAGTGTTCGCCTTCAGCTTATTATTGTGGTGGGGTCAAGCAGCAAGGGTTAAGATAGTTGGCGTTGATTTCTAGGGAGCATGATAAGAGTTCAGAGACAGCTCTGGGATATTGTCGTCCTGTTTCTGTATCTCATGGGCTATAACCATTTCCAGATGACAAAATATTTACTTTGGAATGACGACAAGTGTGTGGCACCACTCACGAGATTTTGTGGCAGTAGGAGTACAAAAGTACAACTGCTTATTTACTCTCATTTATCTAATTAATCATGGCACTGAAATAATATTTTTTGTTCATGTTACAGATCTTAATAATAATAATAATAATAATATGGTATCCATACACACGCATACCACAAGACATACTGTATCGTTTTAGAGCTTCAGATATCCCTAAATGAATTAGAATTTTTTTGAAGAAGCTAATTTAATTGGTTTTATGTCCCAGGATATAACAAAACTATCAGTTAATTTAAAACACCACAACCCTGACCAGGCAGTTACTAAGGATGAAGGGTATCCATTTATATTTATGAACATGGTCTCTCTCTCTCTGTCCCATGAGCTTCATATCTAGCCGTTCATTCACAGACTCTCATGAATGTAAAAACCTCCTTCTCTTTTTTCTGAGGGGTAAGGCGTGTGGGGTCCCAATGCTTATCTATAGTCTTAGCCAGATGTCATGTGACCCTTTCTGGAAAGCCATAGTACTTACCATAGTAAGGAGAATAGACATAACAATATTTTCATTCATAGCACGGTACTACATTCATTTTGTCAGAATTAACGTCACAGAATATTGTGGCAGGGATGATGAGATCTAGAGCTGTGAATCATGGGTAGACTTCGGTTTCTTGGACATTGAGGTTCTCGATCGCTTTTTGTCTGATTTGTCTTGAGCAACTATATTTTCCTACGGGATTTAGAGTATTAAAAGTGTTTTAATAATCTTTAAAACGCAGTGCTGTCTTTAAAATGTCTCGTACAAAGACTCGTTATTTTCGGCGAAAGCTGAGGTAGTATTTTAAAACAATTTATTAATTTAACACCTAACTAATTTAAAAAGTATCGCACAGCTCAAATGATATCATTTTATCTCTCGAGCCTACAGTGTACAACCTGTGATGGTTTCTCACCTGTACTTCTGTTCTTCACCGCTCAGGGAGAATTCATCATACTGAGAGAACGCCGTGTTCCCCTCCCAGTCCGTAAGCTCTATCCTCAGAACATACTGCTGCTCACTCGTCAGCTTGGAGATGTACTCATTGCCCAACCAGTGTTCACCTGAAGCGTCTCCGAAACCCTTACAATGGAGACGAGAATTAATGTTTTATACTTTAACAAGCATAAAATATGCTTGTTCCTTTAAGCACAAACTTCATCACTCGGCCATTGTGACCAGCATCGGAATCTCTCCTCCCCTTTTTTGTACTGGGAAAGTGTCTCTCTTTCAGAGCTCACCATTTTGTATTCTTTCCACGTCTGATCAAAGTCAACAAGGCCACTGAATCGCTTCTGCACTATTGTCCATCCACCTGCCTCTGTTCCCATGTCACAGTATGCCTGGAAAGAGAAACAGTGTTGTCCTGAAACATTTCGCATGTGCGTCTCATAGTTCCTGTCACACTCAACTAACTAACTTACTTTCACTTCACTTAACTTTACTTCAGAGCAGTAAAGTCTCTGTTAAACTGCTGTTAATCTGCTAACCATAAATAACTTCTTGAGAAACGTTTCTTAGGAGAGAGCTGACTCTGCACAGGCATGTGCAAACTAGCTACCTTAAAAAAAAAAACACTTTCTTTCATGGAATGCAGTATTTCCCGGAAAGTGACTACAAGTTCCTCCTCTTGTTATGTCACTACAGTCTCAGACAGTGAAATAGTGTCTATCTGTCTGTCTGGTCTGTCTGTCTCCATGTTCGTTTTTACTGAAAGATTTTCCTAAAATAGACTCGCTCTTTTGCTATCTTTTTTATTCACATTTTTTTCCTATTATTCCCTTTATTTGAATTTTTATTTCTTCTATCTTTTATTTCCTTTCTTTTCCTCCCTTCCTTCCTTCATTTGTTTTTCTTCGCTTCCTCCTGTTGTTTTTCCTTTTCCTTTCTTCTTTCTTTTGCATTAGTTGATCTCTCTCCTTCCTTTCTCTCATCTTTCTTTACCTTTCACACTCTTCTTTCACACACTTGCACTCTTTTTCTATATTGCTTTTATACACACTGTCATTGTCCATATCTTTCTTTCTCTATCCCGTTTTCCATAAACCTTCCTGTCACTTTATTTCTCTTTTCTACTTCTCCTCTATCTCTTTCCTTCTTACACTTTTCTCCCGTCTCTCTGTATTTACTTTGGAAATGGCTAACAGTAAACAGAAGTCCTTCATACCTTTATTTGTTCTTTGGTGTCGGGGATTGTTAGTGTGTAGACTCCACTTTCTTTGTTTCCGGACTTAAAGATGGCAGCGCAGTCTTTGTACTGTGAGGGTGTATCCTGCATCATCGCAGATTTATCTGCTAGAAGAAAAGAACAGTGGACTGAGGAATGTAATGTCACTAATTGCATGTGATTATCATCCGCTTAAAAGGGCCTTTTACACTATCTTGACTGATCTTTGTCAAAATCTAAAGTAATTTCCTCTTATTCTGTGACCTAAATGACGAAGAGAAAGTGTGCAGCATCTGCTCTCTGAACACTATTATTCTGGCCACTTTGTTTTCCTCCCACATTCCCCTGTGTGATGTTTGGCTGCGATTCGTTAGTGCTCACTCACAGGTGGGGATGTTGATGCTTTGGATGAGGTTGTTGACCGTCTCCGACAGCTCATGTTGCTGTTGCTGCAGGACCCCGTTCTCGTCTGAGGCACGCTGCAGTTGCTGCTTCAGGTCCTCAATGATGCCTGACTGCTTCTCCACCAGCTTCTTCAGCTGGTCCTTCTCCTCCTGCAGACTCTTCAGCTCTGCCTGCCTTTGGCCCTCCATGTCCTCCATCCGCTTTTCCAGGATGCTAAAAACATAAAAAACCTTATTATCATGGGAGGATTTGAAATGACTTATTGATCACTTAGCTTCACGAAGAATTAAGCGGAGCAAACATTTTTTTAAAAAAGTAATAATGTCACATAAAACTTAATGCTTCAATACTCTCCGTAACCTTATTTTAACCCCTTTTTTAAACAATTTTAACAAAACTTTTATAATGTCAAACTTATTTTTTTAACAAAATTTTTTTACGTAAAGTCAAGAACTTGACAATGATTAAGATTTGAAAGCTTGTAAAGTTTCAAGTCGCATAAAGCTTACACTGATCAGCTGTTTGTAATCATTGACTTATTAATAATTAAACAAAGACAATTGCTATGAAATATTTGCAAGATACCTGCAGTAATTTAGAAATGTATCTTGTAAAATCATCTATCATGATGTGAAAATTATCATTTTGCCCAAGAATAATTCCTATTATTCAATCAAAAATTTGGACAGACACTGTAATGTAATGTATTACATTACATAATGTAATTTATTGAGTGAATAATTCAAGAAATCCAAAGTAGTCGTTAAAAAAATCTCACCTGTTTTTATCGCTGAGTTTACTAATTTCATTCGTCTGCATGATCATATCTTTTTCCAGTTTATTCGTCGAGATTGAGTTCTCAAGAAGCTGCCGTTCAAGCCGTGTTGTTTGGTTTATAACCTAAAATAAAATTTAAAAAAAAGAAATTATAAAATAATAAAAACTAAAACGTATCTGTGTTATTTCAGAGCAGCTTTTACTTTCCGACCCTTGTCGTGTTAATTGAACTGTTTAACAAAGCTTGCAAGTTTGCATAATTAAATCCTTTAGAGCTCCACTGATTTTTTTTTTTCCACTCCAGTTCACGTTTTTCAAAGATTCTGTCTTGAGTGTTCTTGTGGATGATATGAACTGAATACATAAAAATCTGCAGGTGTCCTCATTTGACAAAATACTGTGCCACAATAACGTAATGAATTTTGACAATTGCACTTTTCCCCTAGAATAATCTGTCAAAACCAATTCTTGCTGCTCTCACATGGGCTGTAGTTGATCTTGCCTGCCACGCTATGGGTTTAGACAGTCATTGGATAGGGATGAGCATGTGGGCAAGTGAAGGGACTTAATTGCACGTAAGGGGTTTTCACACATCACTTGGCATTAGAGCTCAAGTCCTTGCGTTTGATGAGCGGAGGGAAAAACAGAAGTCGGTACAAGGGACAGTCAGACTTTAATAAAGGAAAGGGGACACAGGGACTGGGGGGACTGAACAGTAACCTCATTACTAATTTCTCAAGCTGAGAGATTGATATTTGAGTTTTGAGAACTCAACACAATGCTCAGTCTAATTAGAATGATGAATGAGATTCAGGCTTCCACATAAAGTTGTGGTCAGAAGATTATTTTCAGTGATCATGAACATAAACATCATGGTAATACCGGGCTTTCAGTGATTTCTTTGAACTTTTATCCTTGTGCAGAATAATTGTTCTATTGTTCTATTAAAGATGAGTTGTGCAGTCATTCTGCCCCAGCAAAAAGACCAGCTTCAAAAAATCATTGCAAGGCCAATATCTTTTTATTGTTAAAACCGAGTTAATACTTTTATTTAATGGCTAACAAATACTTAACTAAGCTTAAATAACTAATAAAAAACTAATAAAAAAATAAATAACTAAGCTTCTTTTTTTATTATTTTAATAATGATTTAGGTTTTTATTTTTTTTTTTTATTAAGTATTTATCTTGGATTTTTTTAATTCAAAACATTTTACAAAGATTGTGAACAAAAAATAACAAACTTAGATTTTTTTATTAAAAAATCTTATAAAAAAATGTAAGTTTAAGCCAAAACATACATTTAAAAAAACTTTAGATTTTAGTTTGTAAAATTCTTAGGTAAAGTTTTTAGAATCAACAACAACAACAAAAAAAAACTTTGCATTGGATTTAAAAGCTCATTGTAATAATTCCTTTTTTTTTGTTGCAGAACCTTTCAAAAAAATAATTCCATTTCAAACAAAAAACATTCTTATTACACTGCAATCAATAAGTTTATTTATTCATTTATTTATTTATCATTTTAAAAAAAAGATTTAAAAGCTTATTGCCGTGATGTTCGTGATTAGGATGAGTGTGTTTAAACTTACGACCACAACAGTATACATCACTCACTCACCTGTGCTTCGACGCTGGTGAGCTTTCGTGTCTGCTCAGTCGTGTGAATCAGGAGGTTTGTGCCGATCTCGATCATGGCTGCTGTGTGGTTGTGCACTGTGTCTTGCTGAAGTTGCATCATGTCTTGCCTCAGATTCTCCTGGATGTAGCTCTCCAGCTGTGAAAGGTAGATTATGCATATGTCGGTCAATTTTACAACAAGCTAGCTGTGTAGTTTGGCGAATGATTTACGGCTTTGGTTTTGACGTTTTATTGTTGTAAAATGTTGAAAAGAATTCAGGAAAACAAAAAAGATTTAATTAAAATTGGTATAAATACAATCATTTGTTGAACATGTGTAACGCATGTCATGGAATTCTGACTCAATCCATTGATGATCATTGTAATGCCCTCTTGTGAATGATTTATCTCACTTTGAACTAAGAGAATAATTTATTTATGGATCAGAACATATCTTCCCTTAAATGATATTGCACATAGTAATATCAGGATGATTGAATGGATATTTTGCGCTCCATAAGAGCAAGACTTACTGAGGATTATGTCTGGTCAGATGGTTTATAGCTACATTACAGACCCAGAGCTCATTGATGAGTTGTAAATGGAACTTGTCATAACAAGGTCATAACCCCTTTCAAGGAGACCCAAAAGGGCCACATGTATCTAGACATTGAGAATGCATAATAGTCTAAGTCTTACAGAAATATGTACTCTTGGCAGGCTTTCGCTTTGTGAAAGCCAACTTTCTTTAGCTTGTTAAAGCTTTTGCTGTAAACTTCATAAGCCGTCGCTGTTCACACAGGTGGTCTTGGTAACACGAGCGTATGAACATCTAAGCCTCTGCTTCACCATAAATATTCAAAATGTTGCTGGAACGCTTTAAGGAAACTGTACTGAAATTCAGCCTCCTATCGAGTATATGTTATGATAAGCGATGTCATTTTGATTTTAGGTTTTAATAAGGAAATGGAACATATTGAGTGAACACACGAGAAAATTAGCAGAGAGTGGTAAATCTAAAAGCCAATGATCTAATTATATAAAAGATGGGAGTTCAGATTGTATTATAATGTAATGTAAATCAATACATTTTAATGAACTGATATTTAGTGTTTTTGAAACTTTGCTTCATTGTTATTATAAGTCATGTGTTCAACTAAGCTATGGTTGTTCGCAGTGACCTATGACTTCATTCCAGTGGTCATTGTTGTAAGGGAAGTTATGTTGGCAACCTATAGGCGTACACAGTCACATTTACACACCTTCATACAACTACAGGCAGTTTTGAAACGCCAATCAGCCTACATCCAGTGTGTCTGGACTGTTGAGCCCAGAGTACCCAGAGGAAACCCACCAAGCACTGGGAGAACATGCAAACAGAGGCAAGATTTAAACTCCCCAACCCTGCAGGTGTGAGACAACAGTTGTATGCACTAATACAACTGTAATTACAAAAGTGTTTACAAATTTGATTCCCAACAGCATCTGTCCATGGCCTGGAGCCAAGACACCAAAAAAATGTTCTGTCGATGTGGGACGGATGCCATTACTATGTCTCCATTGCCCATCACAGAGGCACTAGCCAGTCACGAGTTGGTTCTAAGAGGTCATGTAATGTGGTAGTGTTAACACTTTATATTGAATGACATACTCTGCCCGTGTGGGGGAGTTGGAGGATTTTTTTTTAATGATATGGAATTTGAATTTCTGCCCCTGAGAGAAAGCATATGTCTCCCCATTGGTTTGGTGGTAGCTGTGTGAAGGATAAGTTTTTATATAAACTAGTATAGATTTTATATACGTGTATGCATGTGTGTGTGTGTATGCATGTGTGTGTGTGTATGCATGTGTGTGTGTGTATGCATGTGTGTGTGTGTGTATGCATGTGTGTGTGTGTGTATGCATGTGTGTGTGTGTGTATGCATGTGTGTGTGTGTGTATGCATGTGTGTGTGTGTATGCATGTGTGTGTGTGTATGCATGTGTGTGTGCAATGCATGTGTGTGTGTGTGTATGCATGTGTGTGTGTGTGTATGCATGTGTGTGTGTGTGTATGCATGTGTGTGTGTGTATGCATGTGTGTGTGTGTATGCATGTGTGTGTGCAACAAAAAAAATCGCCTGCATCTTTAGAAATTTCTGTTTATTGACTTCAGGTTAGTGTTTCCTGAGCCATAAAAGTAAATGAATCGAAAAACAAAAGAGTTTGCATCCCAATGGAAGTGATGTGTGTCTAGCACTCATCCAGTCCTTGTGGTCTTTCCTGCATGGAGTTCCTGAACAGCAGACAGACCGTCAAACAAACAGGATGGGCTGTGAGTGACGAGTTGCATCCTCAATGAAAACATTTCTATAACATGACAGGGGAGGGAAACATAAGCGCGGCTTCCGACCATGTATTACGAAATGTTTTCCTGTAGTTTATTTGCTTTAATGCTCGTCCGGAAGTCTTGTACTACTGTAGTTAGGATACATTTAACTTTTCCTCACTGATGAATGCCAAATGTGGCAACTTTGATAATCAGCTAATTTTGTTTCATTTCCTCTTTGCACAGTGTTTGATGTGCTATCGGAACTGCGGACAGGACATTTCGTTGACAGCTAATTCTCCAATCAGCTGTATAATTTCCTTTAGGAAAAGTTTTTTTTCTTTTTTTTTTTTGTCTATTTTTCTATTTACTTCTGACTTCAGACAGTGTCTGGTGGGTCATTTTAGCGTCATGGCACAGACTCATGTCCTGGCTTCTAATGAAGCAAATATGCCAAACATGTGAGATTCTGTAGTATGACCTTAGGACATGCCGGGGTCCGATGCTTTCCTCTGACCTTGGCTTATAGACCTCGAAAGTGCCACTTAGAGGAAGAGCCTTTCCTCTGAGTGTACTGACAACGCTATATAATGTCCGATTTTTAGTCAGAAAGGAAACCATGCAATAAAACATGTTTACTTAGTTTTTTGACCCATCCCGACCTTTGCACAATGGTGTTGTGCTAGAATGTAACACTTGAATGATGTTCAAGAAAAAAAAGGTAGGCATGAGTACATTTTGGCAAGTGCAGGCACTGGGTCAGTTTTGTTGTGCGGGTTTATGCACCTGACTCACGGTGTATTTTCAGAACATCCTGTGTATTACCATAAAAGCAGCTTTGCACTGCATACAATACACTTTTTCCTCCTTTTGTATTTTCTAAGTTCAAGATTCGTTGCTTTCTGAAATTTTTTCTTTTATAATGACCTCACATTCAACACACATCTGTATCAAATCACATCTGTATCTAAAACAAACAGATCTCTATCAGGTTTTTTTTTTCCTGGTAGAAATCACAACCCACTATTTACATTTTATTTTTTGAAAACAATTGTCAGATTCCTTACATTTTGAAAAAATCATCGAGTGGAAAAATTCTTAGAATGAAAAAAAAAAAACAGGATCAATCAAATTATAAATAACTTCAAAATTAAAGACATTTATTAACTGATTTTTTTTTTTTTTGCATGTTTACATAATGAGCCTAGTGTCTGAATAGTTTCAATATATTAAGAAGAGATTCTCAGTTAATTTGTTGTGTCCTGCCAAACCCAACATGTTTGTTCTAGCAGTAGAAAATGTTAATGGTATAATTAAGACATGCAATAGAAAAAGACTGCTCAATCATCTAAATTTCCAGTAATTGTAAGCATTTAGGCTGATTGACATCATCCATTTATAGGGTAATACATGTTTGGTTTAACATACAGACAACTAAATAGGTCTGAAACTTAAGTAGACAGGTCTGTGAATCCCCCCATCGCTCTCCCACACACACACACACATTACCCGTACTACTTCTTGTGGTTTCATTACACTCTACTGCTGTTCTGTGTGTTGTTTGAAAATATATAGAAAGGGGGGAAAAATAAACTGTTATTTCAGCCATAATTTCCATGAGATGATTTCCACATGCACCTGTTCTGGTCATATAGGAGGATCGTATACACATCTATGGAAGAGCTGTTTAAAATTACATTTATACTCTAAGATTTGTCTGTCTGCGTGTGTGTGTTTGTTTTTTTCCTATAAATTAACTTTAACTGAAACCACCTGAGGATGAATGAGTGATGGATGAAACGGTACCTTGAGCAGCCACACAGTGTTGTTCTCCATCTTCGTCTCCAACTGTTCCAGCCTCAGTTGCGACTCCTCGTATTCAGCCGGATCGTCCTTCTGCACCTGGTTGCCGTAGTTACTCGGGGGGCATGCCTCCGGCTCGGGTAGAAGAAATGTGTAGCTGCACGGTCCATTCTGAATCTGATACTGCTTCTTGCCGACTGCATACCCTTTTCCGACAGTGAAACAGACGCTTAAGATAAAGATCCCAGCATTCATCATTTTGTTTCTTTTTTTTTTTTTGTCCTTGTTTAATTTAATGTTTAAGTAAGTTGCCCTGCACGTCCCCACTTGTCAGTTTCTCCGGAGTTTAAATGCTGCTGCACCAGTGCCCCTGTTCTGAATTCTCCCAGCACTTCTTCTCAGCTTCATTTATAATGAAAGGCAGGAGGTGGAGACAAAAAGCAGCAGCAGTAGTAGTAAAAGCGTCATTCAACCAAAAGCTGTCTTCTCTGTGTCCTGCGCGAGTCGAGGCGCTCCTCCGACTGTAGGACTTGAGAACAAGACCCCTCCTTCTTAGACAGGCCAGAAGCCGCTAATTAAACACTTCCCATCAGATGGTCCCTCTCAGCTGCCTCCTTTGCTCTAGAGAAAGTGTGTGCAGGCTGGCGGGAGAGGACAGGACGACAATGGCGGGATTAGTATTTTTCTTCGAGGCGGCTGGTCTAAAAAAGCCCTTCAGGATGCAGCTGGGTTTCGCAAACCATTTAGCTTCAACCCATGTTGTTGTACTTTTTTCTTTTTTCTTTTCTTAAGATACCCTCCACACCCCCTAACCACTGCTTAAAGCCACAGTAATAAATGTGGAGAATGAATTAGTTAGCAAAAGACATGCATGACTTGTCACATCATCTTAATTTTTTTAATCTCACCCACTTCCATTTCCTGTCTGGTCTGCCCTATCTGGAAGTCGTTAAAAGAAAAAAGCTAAAAAAGCAGCGTACAAGCAAGTATGTGGCATCAGTTCAGGAGACATTAATAAAAACCCGTGTCATCTTAAAATTCCTGATGTCTATAAATGCCACAACTCAAAATATTCATCCCAAGTTCTCATAGATGCCATTGAAGTTACCGTTATAGTTTATTCATATTATTGCATTCTATGCATGTTTTTCTGGATCATCAGTAAGGAAATAAAAATAAGTGAGGCAAATACTGTATAATTTTGCAAGCCGTTTTGTTAATTGTAGAACTAGACAGCTCAGTGTCTCCTTTTTTTGAACCACAGTGAATGAAAAATTGTTTTTAATTATCTTGATAATAAGAAAATGGGTTAATTTGAATTAAACAATTTATGTGCATATAGCATTGTTCTACACAGATGTTATTTGGACTGTTTTTTATCTTAGTGGGAGGATTTTCAGCACTGCACTGGAGTATTTGGAAGAGGTATGATCTGCTGTGAGCAGGAAGGATTGTTTAAGTGAGCGAAAAAACAATTAATTAATGCCACAATCAGCCATAGTGAGCTATATCAACTCTGATCTAGACCACAGGGTTGTGCAGTTATAGGAAAATAAACAACAACAGGGTAGCGCATTTATAGACTGATGTCATGCGTAGTCACATTTACCACCTTGAAGTTGATCATTTTTCTATAAAAATGTTTTATTTCATCATGCAGCATGCTGATCTGGCAACGATTACACTGTTTTCTCAAGAACAATGTTGTACATTTTATTCTTTTCTGATTACATTTAATGTTGTGGAACATCTGTGAAACAAGTCGGTTATGTTATAGCGGCTTTAAACTTCTCTTATCAGCTTCATGTTTTTTTTTTTCTCATAAACATAAAGTTCCCACTGGGGCATATCATTTCTGTCCCACTGGGTTATACAATTTCTGTCTCAGCATAAATCAGCACTTTCTGATGTGTTGTAACCAATTCATTTACTTGAACTTAATTGTTTAATGATGCCAGTTTGTTCATGGTAATAAACATGCATATCTTTGTAGATGCTTTATACATTTTAAAGTGTAAGTGTGAGTCAAGGGTTACAGTCCAATAGATAGTTCCTTTCTATTCCCAGTGATAGCACGTCACCTATGAAGCCAGTGTGTCGGATGCAGAAAGCAGGTGTCGTAGGGAGGAAATCGTTCCGCTAAGAGGATGTTTTGTCCTTAACCTCGTGGGGGTCTCGTCAGAACAGACATCAGCGCCGTGCGCCTGTGGCTTTACCCGTCACTTCCACAAAACATGAAGGGACATTTGTGATCAACATGGACACTTTTTCCATTTGATCAGCATCAGGACGTTTGTTTACGAGTACTTTTTGTGCTCATGTCATTTTTTTTTTTTTCCCAGGGAATGCAAAGGTTATACCAGCCCATAGCAAAACAGTAATGAAAGCAAGCATTTGCGGGAATTTTTGCTGGAGTGGAAGTGCGCTTAAAGAATGCTGATGTCACAGAGGCGCACATGTTGGAGCTCAGGTGCTTGCTCTGAATCATCTTCCTCCGACCCATGCATGAGAGGCGAGTGTTTCATGTTGAAAGGAAGTTGGATAAGGAAGGAAGTGATCCAATGTCCTCATTTTTCTTAATTTGAATTTCTGTCCATTTCATCCGGATGTGGAGAATTCGTGATCGCCGGGGTCCGGAATCGTTATTTTTTCCTGTTATTTGACCGGAGGCTGTGATTTCACTGAAATAACCAAGCTCATTCATTCAGCTGGTCTTGTTTCTTAATTAACGTCGCATTTCTTAATTAACAATTTGCGAGAACTTGTGTTTGTAATGTTTTTACATTAATAAGAAATATTAGCTCTACCAGATACCAATGATTTCTGTATAACTGGGTGATATATAATAATTTTAAAGATTTCTAAGGTTATTAACTGCACAGCACTGGATGGCTGATCATCTGAAACTCTTTTAAACTCCGGTTTATAAATAGCACTCCGCCAGGCCTAAATTCCAGAGCATTTAAAATGGCGCTGGTGTCTTTGCTAAGCGGAGCAGATTGTCCCTTTCAGCCATGCCACTGACCCATGATGGTCACGGAGCACGTCCTGAGCGCACTCGGCAGCGGCATGAATGCCAGCTCAAGCTGCCTGCTACCATTCACGGCCCTCGAACTGGAGCCAAAGGAGCTGAAACGAGGCGCAGACTACGCCATTGTGCCAGATCTTTGATGTATTACCCCCATCAGTTGCCAACAGGGAGCTTTGCTTGCCTGTGTCATAAGACCTCTGTCCTACACTCACACGCAGCACAATGCTGTTTCCCATCATGCAAAGTGCGATGGTGCAAAATCTGTTTTGTTTCCAAGAATAAACAGCTCAATAATAATAATCACAGCTCAATAATAATTGAGCTGCTCACGTCGAACTATTTTATTTTCAAACAGCGGCTTCTGTAATGTGCTTCAGATGAAACAACACTGGACGCCCCGTGAGCTCATTATCGCGTTCGTATTTTCCAGAATGCAGAAGTAGTGACAAACTTGCACTAAGCTCTTATCATCTGTGACTGTTGGCACACCTGAACAAATATTATGACAGTCTGTGTTTATGCATGCTTGGACTTCATTAGTGGTGCTGCTTTGCTCTGTAGGTTTGCTTTAAAGCTGTGTTCAGATTTATTCACTCTTGAGTAAATGCAACCTTTAGTTAATGGGTATGTTTCACTGGCATGGTAGATGACCAGGTACAAAGCATTTTCATTTAAGCACAAATCAGTAATAGAGGTGTATCTGTATTTAGGATTTAACCTGGACATGGTCTAGACCGGAAGTGGTGTTTGTTTCAGAATCTACCATTATGTAGATAGAAACACTGAAAAAAAAATAACATAATAAATAATACTTGGACTACTACAGATCCTCAACTTTAGATACATCACTAAAGCTACAAATGATGAAATCATCCAAATATCCTGTGGAACCATCTGTCAATCTTTCTATCTAATCTTCTCGAAATCTCTGCACAGAGTAACAGAACACAGTAATGAGAATTAAAAACTACCTCTCTCTCTCTCTCTTTAATCCCCTACTACATTAATACACTTACCCCAGCACTTCACTAGGGCTCAGATACCATTAAGGTAAAAAAGTTTTCTCAGTACGCCGGATCTATATTGCCTGCCTCATCTCTGAAATGCTGGGCTCCGAGAAACTCCTTTATGGGTTCAAGCGAGGTCAGGACTATAAGGGAGATGTAGCAGAAACTCCTAGCCGAGTTCCTGTAATGTGCAAGTGGTGTTGGTGAATGATTGTGTGTACAGTTCCCACAGATAGATGTGTCTCTTCCACATGTGGGTGCCACGTTATCCATAGATTTCCACTTGCTGAAAGTTCACAGGGAACAACTGCAGTGGGCTCCAAACCACCTCGACCAGGATCGCCGTCCACTCACAAAGGCCTTCGCACCTTTCAAATGTTTTATTGCGACTAAGAGTCTCATCACTGCACTATGCTAGAAGTCTTCTGTAAATGTCAATCTTCTAGTGCATAAACACTATATCAGAATTACTAAGAAGCTGGGATACAGTCCTAAATTCTGAAATAAAAGCTAAACTATCGGATCATAACCTTCAACATCCTGAAGCTTAAGGCCAGAAAAGTGTCTACAATATAAGATGCTCTGCAGCTCCATATACTAGGAGTAAAAGAATCTTTCAAAGAGTTTATTTTTCCTAGAGAGATTAAATTGCCAAATTGCATCAGACGAGATAATTTGACTCTGTTTTTGTTAGTATTGCACAGAGAGCAAGTTCTCTGTCCTGTTTCTCACAGATCTGCCGGTTGCAGCAGCATCTTTCGGCTGGAGAGCATCAGCAGGATCTGTTCCGGGAGGAGCCACTCATATTCGTGTCGTCGCTGTCACAGCCACCCTGCCACAGTCTCACTGAACTCGTCCAGCTGTGCGGAGGCACTGTGTGCAGAAGCGTTCGGCAGGCCAGCATCTGCATCGGGGAATACAAAGGCAAAAAGCCTGAAGGGGCCAAGTGCCTATCAGAACAGTGGATTTTAGGTAAGACATCCCGATATAAAAATCTGATACATATAAAAAAGCACTAAATAAATGCTAACAAATGCATTACAAAACGTTACATTAGAGTGCATTTCTGGTAGTATGTTAAAACATTTTTTTCTCCTATTCTTGGCCAGATTGCGTGACTCATCATGTGCTGCTTCCATATGACAACTATGTTCTGGAGTAAAGAGACACTGTGTGATGGTGATATTTTCATGTTAATGTATGTTTTTGGTAATTTTATGTTTCTCTTTTATCAATGTTGATGTCTGATGTTTTTGTTGTATTTTATACAGTTTAATAAAACTTGTCATGCTTCACTATTTTATTGCAAAATATGTTAATTTTAACTGGACAGAACCAGCACATACTCAAAATCCTCCAGTTGTTGTATCATTATACTTTGTTAGTACATTTAATTATTTTCTTTATGCACTAACTGGCCACAAAAGGCACTCTAACCTTTCATTGACCAACTTTTGCTTTGATGATAGCACACAATGTGGTGACCAGTTCATATGTGAAAATAATTCCTCATGCTCCCAGATCCACACATGGTCATTCACAATTGGAATCCTGGAATATACTTTTACCATCAAGGGGAAAAAATGCATAGATGTGATAACCTGGTCATTCAGTACATTCAGGTCATCTGCTGACTTTGCCCCATAACACTGCTGAGCCTAAATCTAACCAACTTAAGCAACTCCAGATCATTACCTTGCCTCCAAAGGCTTATACAGTGGACATTATGCATGATGAGTGCACCGCTTTCATGCACTTTTCCATTGCTCCAATGTGCAAATCTTTATGCTCCCTAGAGAATGTAAGTGTTTTTTTTCTTTTTTTTTCTGATTGATCTCACTAGCAAGTGGTTTTCTTATGGTCGCACTGCTGTTTAGTCCCAATCCATGTTCTTGTCACATTGTGCACATTGAGCTTCTAAAGTACATATTGAAATACTGTTACTTTCACTATTAAACATACAGCTGTGATTTCTACTGTTTTTTTTTTATCATGCATCTTTATTAAGCATTTAAGTGATCTCCATTCATGATTTGTCCTCTGACCACATTTCTTCTACAAAGTTGAAGGTTCAGCACAGACCTTACATGTTTTGATAATGTACTAAAGGGCTCATTAATTGTTTCCATTACCCCAATTTGACCCTTCTGAAGTGGTGTTTTTTCTGTTTTGATACAGGATACAGGCATCAGTATCAAAACAGTCACTGTGTGTGTGTGTGTGTGTGTGTGTGTGTGTGTGTGTGTGTGTGTGTGTGTGTGTGTGTGTGTGTGTGTGTGAGAGAGAGAGAGAGAGAGACCCAAATGTACAAGCATGAAGTCATGACCTTTCAAGTACAGACTTAACCTTTCAGGACAGACAACTTCATTGTCTAGATATCTCCTTGTAGCATCCTTATATGCGGACTGTTTTTTTGTTGTTGTTTTTTTGACAAACTGCGTCCTGGTTGAACACACTGATTAAGTTTATAGTTAAAGCATGAATAAAGAAAAACTAGACAGTTGTCTACTTGTCAGTAGAAACTGCAAGTACACAACAGTAGAGTATGGGCCATTGGAGGATTTATATATACTGTATGTATGCATGTTTGTTGGCTCACCCTTTGCAGCTTTAACTGTTCTGGGAAGTCTTTCCACAATTTTTAGGAGTGTGTTTATGGGAATTTTTGACCATTCTTCCAGAAGCACATTTGTGAAGTCAGACACTGATGTTGGCCAAGAAGGTCTGGTTCGCCTTCAATCTGACAGACAACTACTGTTCTCCTGGCACCCGCCAAACCCAGATTCATCCATCGGATTGCCAGAAAGAGAAGTGTGATCAGTCACTCTAAAAAACATGTGTTCAATGTTCTAGTGTAGTGGAGGCGTGCTTTACACCTCTGCATCCAATGCTTTGTATTGCACTTGTTGATGCAAGTCTTGAATGCAGCTGTTCGGCAATGGAAAACCATGCCATGAAGCTTTCTATGCACTGTTTTTGAGCTAATCTAAAGGTCACAAAAGGTTCGGAGGTCTGTAGCTATTGCCGACCTCTGTGCACTACGCATCTTGGCATTCGCTGACCTTGCTCTGTGATGGCCTGATGACTGGGTAAGAGCAACTCCAAAACTTGTGGGATGTTCCCAGTCTGCAATGGTGAGAAACAACCAAAAGATTTGCAAGAAATTATTATTGAGTCACCAGTGCCCGATACTGTTACCACAGGTAAGTTGCAAATGTATTTTTCACATTGCCAAACTGCTGGGTTGAAATTACTTTTTTAAACACTCAAACCTGTCTGGCACCAACAACAAAGCCAGTCAGTCAATCACAGAGCATCAGACATGTAGTTCAGACCAATAGAAGAGTTACTGTAGATCAAATTGGGGGAAGGTTTATTGCTGGTTCCAATACAAGCCTGCCAGTACACACAGGTCATTACTACTTTGGTCATAAAAATGGGAACCTACTCAATAATAGGTGGATATAATGGCATACTGTAAATGTATGTATATTTACACTGTATAAACCAAATACTGGCTATTATTATGTATTATTTGGTTTCCCTTGAAGATTGGTGGCAGCATTTTTAGTGCTTTAACACACCCACGTTATCTCAGGTTGTTGATTAATATAGCTCAGGAAGCAGAACTAGGGGAAAGCCTGAGCAGAACCTGCACACACTCACATGCAATGATTCTTATTATGCCGCAATACTGCATGCCCACTGCAGCTGAATAAAGGTCATGCATTGAATGAATGGATGGACGACCTTCACCTTCTCGCCTCCTGCACTGACGTACTGCTTTACATTAGTGTGGTTCCAGAAGCAGCCCGAAATATCCGGTGGTTTCACGTGTTTGATGTAGGATTCGAAAAAGAGGCGTGTCTTTTTGGTCGAGTCCCAAATGCCTTCCTTCTCTGTATACAAGTGCACTACATATAACGTTGAAAAAACATAATAGTTCCATGTTGGCTTCATTACTGTACAAGCACGTGCACACCGAGAGAGCGCTGTGCATTTATCTCCAGAGTGTGTAACGTGTATCGCTTTATTCCAGCGTATAAAGCGACAACGTTGTGCACTCTGACCTCAGAGTCGGTTTTGAGACGCGGCCCTTTAACGTAGCATCAACTGCTACGCCGAGAAAGGAGCAGGCGCTTCCACCAATGAGCGAGCGCGATACTACGGACTCTGTGACGTCACCGTGTGCAATATGGGGTCCGTGCTGTGAGCGTAGCGTGACTTTGGTGAACGCACAGTAGATTTGCGAGACTTTTTAAAACTAATTTGCGCCACTGGAGCTTCTAAAGTAGATTGACCTGTAAAGGTGGGACACAGGGGTGGTGTTTAGAGACACGTTGCCGTTTAAATTTGCAGCTCAACCCCGGAGAAGTAACGTTAGCCTGACAGACCACGCTAAAAACTAGGAACCTGCGTGCGTGTCTATATCTTGTTTCACGGTAAACCACAGTCGAGACGGTCATTTGTTTGTAGGTTAAACTGGTTGTTTTCTTTGAACAAACGTAAAAACAATCAGTTCTTAAAGTAAAATAATTATATAATTTGGTAGCTATTAGTAACAAAGTCGTCGGGTTGATTTATGTCTTATTTTTAAATAAACGTTTTTTTGTGATTACCGTAAACCTTGGTAGATTGTCGCAATACCGCGGTTTTGACAGGAGCATGCCTTTGCACTGAGCGCCTGGCAAGTACACGCATATAAAGTCATGTTTCCGGCAGGGATTTGATGGTTTAATATAGTTTATCAGTATATTTTTATATTCTGCACAATGACAGAGTTAAGCTGAAACTTTGCATATTTCTGAGCAGCTCCGTTTTAGCCCATGTGCTGTATGTAACGCTAGCTCCGGGAAGATCGCGCTTCCGCACACTGTGTAAACCCGACGAGCGCTTTTTCAAACGGCGTGTTAAGTTCGTTACGAGTGGTGTTTTAGTTGTGTTTCCAGTGTACGTGCCATAGTAAACATGCTGCTGTCGCTGATCATGCACACGTACTCTCTGCGCTACTGCATCCCGGCCGCGGTCATGCTCGGCACTGCGCCGATGTACCTGCTCTCCTGGGGCGTGTGGCGCTTCCTGTCCGCTGGCCTGCCTTCCAGACTCTACCACACCGTAGACGATCACCTGTACACAGTCTACCAGAGCATGGTACTGTTCTTCTTTGAGAACTACACCGGGGTTGAGGTGAGTTTTTACAAATAAAGCACTATACTGACTTAATTAAACATTGCAACTTCCTCCGTCCCCATATGCGTCCATACATCCCCCCTATCTGTGCTTGCACACATCCATTCCTCTATCCGAGCATTCATGCATCTCTCTCTATCCCTCTATATGTGCATGCATACATCCATTCTATCCAGGCATCCCTCAGTCCGTCTGTCCATCCAGGCATCCCTCAGTCCGTCTGTCCATCCAGGCATCCCTCAGTCCGTCTGTCCATCCAGGCATCCCTCAGTCCGTCTGTCCATCCAGGCATCCCTCAGTCCGTCCGTTCTATCCAGGCATCCCTCAGTCCGTCCGTTCTATCCAGGCGTCCGTCCGTCCGGGCATCCCTCAGTCCGTCCGTCCGGGCATCCCTCAGTCCGTCCGTCCGGGCATCCCTCAGTCCGTCCGTCCGTCCAGGCGTCCCTCAGTCCGTCCGTCCGTCCAGGCGTCCGTCCAGGCGTCCCTCCGTCCGTCCGTCCAGGCGTCCCTCCGTCCGTCCGTCCAGGCGTCCCTCCGTCCGTCCGTCCAGGCGTCCCTCTGTCCGTCCGTCCGTCCAGGCGTCCCTCTGTCCGTCCGTCCGTCCAGGCGTCCCTCTGTCCGTCCGTCCGTCCAGGCGTCCCTCTGTCCGTCCGTCCGTCCAGGCGTCCCTCTGTCCGTCCGTCCGTCCAGGCGTCCCTCTGTCCGTCCGTCCGTCCAGGCGTCCCTCTGTCCGTCCGTCCGTCCAGGCGTCCCTCTGTCCGTCCGTCCGTCCAGGCGTCCCTCTGTCCGTCCGTCCGTCCAGGCGTCCCTCTGTCCGTCCGTCCGTCCAGGCGTCCCTCTGTCCGTCCGTCCAGGCGTCCCTCTGTCCGTCCAGGCGTCCCTCTGTCCGTCCGTCCGTCCAGGCGTCCCTCTGTCCGTCCGTCCGTCCAGGCGTCCCTCTGTCCGTCCGTCCGTCCAGGCGTCCCTCTGTCCGTCCGTCCGTCCAGGCGTCCCTCTGTCCGTCCGTCCGTCCAGGCGTCCCTCTGTCCGTCCGTCCGTCCAGGCGTCCCTCTGTCCGTCCGTCCGTCCAGGCGTCCCTCTGTCCGTCCGTCCGTCCAGGCGTCCCTCTGTCCGTCCGTCCGTCCAGGCGTCCCTCTGTCCGTCCGTCCGTCCAGGCGTCCCTCTGTCCGTCCGTCCGTCCAGGCGTCCCTCTGTCCGTCCGTCCAGGCGTCCCTCTGTCCGTCCGTCCAGGCGTCCCTCCGTCCGTCCGTCCGTCCAGGCGTCCCTCTGTCCGTCCGTCCGTCCGTCCAGGCGTCCCTCTGTCCGTCCGTCCGTCCGTCCAGGCGTCCCTCTGTCCGTCCGTCCCTCTGTCCGTCCGTCCAGGCATCCCTCAGTTCGTCCGTCCCTCTGTCCTTCCACTTGTGTTAATTAAGACACTATGATGCATATTTCAACTTGTCATTTGTTCTTGTTTTGAACACAACAACTGTTTATAACTCTTTGTAGATTTGCTGCACTATAAATCCAGGATTAATTCAAATAATCAAAACCTGATATAGTTTTTGTGTCCTGTGTAAAACCGCAAACCTTCCACATACGTGTGTCAAAGCACTAATAGCATAGCTCATTGGAAGGTGACGGGTGATTCATTTCCTATAACTGCAGCTCTGACCGGATTATAATAATTCTTGGTAATAGCAGCTCATACACAGGGACTTGTATGGTGAACAGTCTGTTCTGCTATGATCTAAGGCTAATAATGAACAGCAACAACAAAAAAACATGATCTAATATGGTTTAGTTTTCTGAAAGGAGACTTTTAGTCTATATGACACTTATAGGAGTCGTCTCCAGTATCAGCACTTACTTGGTTGCCCTCCATCAATAACACATCTTCATGCTAGTGCGAATACTTCAGAGTCTAGGAATGCAACCATAACCATATTTTCTTTTGTCAATTTAATTTTTATGTTATAGTAGCTATAAACAGTCATTCTTTCAGTTACTGAGACACGAAAAAAGAAACAAATTCAGCCTTTTGACGGTTAGAAAGGGCTGACACTTGAGGCTGTACAAACATAATGCAGAGTGCTTCATCATAGCAACAATTCTGGTTAAACTTCTTGTTAAACAGCAGCATATTTTCCTAGATCTGTTCATCATTATGCTTAGATTATAGCACGTCACTGAATGAGCTGTTACTATAGAAATTATACACGCTGTGCTGTTGTAGTAAATGATTTAACCTCCTTACTGAAAAATCAGATATGAGAATTCAACAGTGTTGTGGTAAAAAACGTCCAAGATGCAAGACCAAAATCTGTGCTCCATCTATTGAGAAATATACCTGCCTCTCTGGCTGTTAGACTGACTGACCTGCGGAACAAGTTTCGTTGTCTTGCAACATACTTAAGCGTTCCCATAAAGAAACAAACCAGCCCTGTGACAGGGTTTTTAGATACCAAATCTAGTTACAAGTTTCAGTAGACATCATTCTCTTCTTATCTTATCAATAGTACGTTTAGGTCTATAAAACAAATCAGAGCAGGATGTGCAAAGTTTGTTCACCTGGTTTAGTTTTCTACTAGTGAAAGTGGATAACATGAGTTAAAATGTTTTGTGTTTGTTAGTGTATAAATTGGGTTAACATTTTTCGGCAAATATCAACCACGTACTGTACATGGTCTATGTTTTGTTGTGCAATCAACAATCCATTTAGAGCTAGGACTGGAGTGTGTAGCAAGTGGGTGGTGCAGTAACGTGCGCTCTGTCCTCTAACCCACTTCAATCTCAAGAACAGCTTCTTAGTTTGTGTTGAGTCGGTTGCGATGAAGCAGGAATTCAGAAAATTCTATTGTGGGCGGTTTATAATAACCAGAAACACAAGCTTTAATTGAAATGTAAAAGCTTTGTGTACACATATAAAGTGGACTAGAGTAAACAAATCAAAGCCAAAATAAAGGAAATGTGCAGAAGAAATTATTGATTGCACCGAAACACAGACTTTGATATGTCCCGGCTGAAAATTATCAGCTGTAATTCATTCATCAGGCCGCATTTTTGGTCTTTTTTAAAAAATATTTAATTAGAAGTTTGATATGTAATTTATATCCAGTAGAGAATAACATTTTATCACTGGCAAGCATTTATTCCAGTGTTCCAGTATTCCAGTGTCAAAGCATAGACTAAATATCGATAAAATAAAAATAACTATAATAACTTACACACTGGAGTAATATTGTCTCTCTAGTGATGTTTTTCAGAGAAAAAGTATTTCCAAGGATCACAGTACTGATTTTATAAATAATAAAAAACAAATACAGAGCCGATGTGTACTGCCACGTTTATTTAGTCAGACCATTGGAGCTTTAGTTATTCTTGAACTTTACATTCATTTAAATACACTTCCTGGTTTTATTACCATTGCCACTACCAAACCCAGAAAACAAGATGACAAAATTTCTAGTTGCTCTTTCATCAGTTGCATTTCAGCATAAACTTCTACCATTTTACATGACGTGTCAATCAGTTAGGTTCATTTCAAACTGTGACGTTAGTTAGACGTATATCATAGAAAACTGTGGATTCAGAATACACACTAGATATTAGTGTTTATTGACCATCTGTCCAATCCGTTTGACTTAAATTAAATCAACATGCTGTTCACACGTTGATACGCGTCATGACACTTAGGTGTGATTTAGTGCAGAGGCGGTCCACCAGTTAAAACCTCTGACTGCTGCAGAACCATTTGCCTATATCCCATGACAAAAAGCATTTAACCAAATAATTTAATGTTTTAATTCTTACCACGGGAACACATTCGATGCGATTTTTAGACATGCTTTCAGCCTTACACGACATTTATATGAGGGTGTGAACAGCGCTGCTTCTCGGTCAGTTTATTGCAGGATGGCCTTCCATGCCACGAACTGAAAGACCACATATGGTGGAGCCGTTATGTAGTTTAATATCGCAGGCAGAGGTTCAGATTTTGAGAGAATAATACTTTACACAAGCTTCAGGAAATCACTGTGCTCTAATAAACTGTGCATATAATGAGCAGGTAATGAACGTCCCACCTGGTGTGTTTACAGGCCAGGAAATGGAGATATGAAATAGAGTGTACTCTGAAGCTTCTTTAGGATTTTAATAAGCAGATGGTGATGTCAATTATGTGCGTATATGGAAGCAAAAGATTTGTATTTGGCAGATCCTGCATTTTCATGTATTATTTATTAATCCTGCAGATTATTATTTATGGAGACATACCAAAGGAGAAGGAGAATGTCGTCTATCTCTCCAACCATCAGTCCACAGGTAAGTCTTGGTACGGGGCCATATATTTGCTTATCTGTAGTCAGCAGGACTACATTAGCCATTAATAATCTTTATATTAACAGCAGTGTAAGTCCTGTCTATAACATTCCAATATTTATTGAACGATTTATTTGTTTTTCGTTTCATAGCTGATTGGATCATCGCTGACATGCTAGCAATTCGCCAAGACGCGCTCGGCCATGTGAGATACGTGTTAAAAGATGGTCTGAAATGGCTCCCGTTGTACGGCTGGTATTTCTCCCAGGTATGGTGTTCTTACTTTTGACATTTTACCTTCTTTAAATGTGATTTGGTTAAGAGTTATTGGGATAAGTGACATTTTATTTATCCTTTAAAGCACGGCGGGGTATACGTCAAACGGAGCGCCAAATTTAACGAAAAAGCCATGAGAAGGAAACTCCGCTCTCAGGCGGACTTAGGAGCACCAGTGAGTATGCAGTACTGTGCAGTTAACTGTGGCACATGTTTTTGTTGAAAATAACTATTTCTTGATGAGGGGTTTTTATTTTACCTTGAATACCTTTTTCATTTAAAGGTTGAATTTTAATCTTGAAGTTTTAACAAATCTTTAAAAGGGGTGCCAATAATTGTGTAGGACCCTGCATGTTTTGTAAGCTGGTTGACATACAAGTACTCCTGGATAAAGTAAACACTTACTAATCTAGTTTCGGGTCTTTTTATGTGGTTTCTCAGATGTGTTTGGGATTCACATTTTTCTGAGAACTGGCAACCCTGCATGTCGGAGAAAGCCTGACTAGAGCGCTGATGTTTCGTTTTATGTTGCATTCCAATGCACACCTTGTGGTTTATTTTATTCTGCTTGTTCTAAGAGTCTGGGTGAAGTTTCAACTAATGCACTTTTCTAACTTTACATTTTTTAAATCAGTAGAAATCAGAAACTTGGGCACATATTCAGACAATACTTATTTTTCTAATTTTCTCAGGTAACTGTACCAAAAAAAATTTGGACAATCTGCTTTTGTACGAAATGTACCACAGCAGCTTGTGTTCTTGATTTGCTTATTTTGAATAAACTCATTGTAGAAATCTCCAAGCTCACACAGTTGATTAATTCTGGCACTTTACTAATCTAAGTTTTCCTTTACTCTGTGAAATGTTCTGGATATTTAATATGAATTCTCTGAAGTTTCTGTGACTGACTGGGGGGAAAAATAGGTTTTACTGCCAGATAACTTTTTCCCATGACACTATTTGTGATCCCGTGACAGTTGATGTGGTGGAGCGAAGCTTTTTAAGTTTAAGTTTTAAGTCTTCTTTCACTGTAATGTTGGGGCATTTCCTAGTGTTGCCTTTAATTCCTCAGAGGCTTTGATTTATGCTGCTATAAAAAAATATATATATATATTTTTTAAAAGCTTCTATTTAAAAAAAAAAACTGGACATGTAAACATCCCTAATATTTGTATGCTGGTTGACGGTTTTCTCCACAGATGTATCTTGTCATATTCCCAGAGGGAACGCGCTACAACCCAGAATTTAAGGATGTGATCAAGGCCAGTCAGGCTTTTGCTGCAAAAGAAGGTACTGGTCTTTCTGTCTTTACATATTTATTCCACATCAGTTTATCTTTAGGCTCATTCAGTATTCCTTTGGGCAAAAAATTATTGGCCAGTGCGCAGTAAATTAAGATGATGGACAGGACGTAAGGTTTTGTTTTAATGTGGTAGGATTAATTATGAGTCAAACCGGGAATTGTGATCAAACATTTTGTGAATGAAGGAATACAACCAGCTGACATTCACAAAAAAGACTTTTGTATGGTGACGAGACTCTTAGCCGCAGATAAACATTTGAATGACGATCACTGCCGAGTTGACTCCGAGCCCATTGCAGTCATTCCCGTGAGCATTTAGCGAGGGGAACGTCTGGTCCTCGAAAATCGACATAACTTTTCGCCAACTTGAGGATGAGATGCATCTGTCTGTGGGAACTGTGCACACAGTCGTTCACAAACATGCCTTGCACACTACCGGAACTCATTGCCACATCCCCCATACAGTCCTGACATCGCTCCAAATGATTTCCACATGTTTAAAGGAATCATTAAAGGAGTTCTTTGGAGGCCAGCACTTTTGACATGATCATGGGTGTGGCGTACTGAGAGAACTTTCTACCTTGATGGTATACCAGCACTAGTGAAACGTGCATTAGTGTTGCAAGGGATTATATAGAGAAATAAAGGTAGTTTTAACTCCTCACTGTGTTCAATTATTCTGCCTGATCAAAAGTGCCAGTTTAATCGGGCAGAATAAAGTGAATTATATATGTTGTGCAATCTTAGTGTGCGCTTGAAATTAAGTGATGTTAATATAGGAAACATTTATTAGTACCATCCTGTAATAATCACTTTTGCAGCATACGTTTAATTACAGTAAGTTTAATGTAGTATCTTGAAAGAGTGAGTCCTATTCAGATACGATTTTGATTAATATGAGTATTCATATTGGTTAATTAAAATATCAGCATCATATCCTGTTTCTAATCTTTTTATTTTATTTATTTTTTTATGTCTCATAGGGCTTTCTGTACTAAAACACATCCTGACGCCAAGAATGAAAGCAGCACATGTAGCAATAGATTCCATGAAGGATCACCTGGACGCCGTTTACGATGTCACTGTGGCTTACGAAGGCACGCTGACTGCAGACGGGAAACGACACCCTGCTCCCTCAATGCCAGGTACAGAGACGCACTTTACACATTCGGCCAGAAAACTTCCTTTTAATGTAAAATTGCATTGATATTGAACATAATTCAGCTGGATCTGATAAAGGGCAGCTTCCCCATCAGTGATTGTTAATTCCAAGCACAGTCAGGTTCCTAGAATGCATAAAAGTGGATTTCCTGTTGCTTCCTATAAACAGGAAGTTTTGGCGTGCTATCTTCCCGTGCCTCGGTGTTCCCAAAAACATTAAAGCCATCACTTATGTGAAAAAACATCCTGTTTTTGGACAGGAATAAACAGCAATGGCATCTCAGTAATGCTATTGATATGACCTACATTCTTAACATGTTAATCAATGCTTTAGGAATTGCCAGAGAGTGATTCAGATTATTATTTCAGTGTATTTTGTCTTTTCAATGATGTCCTTATTGGTCCTCATCAGGTGAGTTTCTTGTTTTTTGAATATGGACACCAATCTGCACCAAGGATTATAATGATATCCCCTGGTTGCACAAATTGTTCAAATGTGTACAGTTTGTTCCTGATATTATTATCTCATGTCTAGGTTCGTTCCTGATGTATTTAAATAGTGCTAAACAGGGGACACAACTGAAATAATTAATCAGTTTTTATGTAATGGTTTTTCTAAGCTGAGTGTTTTCTTAGCTGATCTCGGGAACAGGCTGAAATGATAGATTCTAACGCAAAAATTTTATTTTATTATTTTTTTTTTTTAGAATAATTGATATGCTTAAAAAATGCATATTAATTAGGGCTTACACAATTGTCATTCACAAACTATGGGCCAGACACTAGCTTCTGGCACTGTTTCTGAGGGATCTTTGTACATTCATCTTGGGCAATGGCCTCTAGTTCAGTACGATTCTTGGATTTGCGTGCTGCAACTGCTTTTTTTTTTTCAAATGCCACCAAAGATATTGAATATAAATTAAGCGACTGTGATGGCCACCCTAGAATCCTCCAGGACTTGCCGAAACCAAGCCGTGGTAGACTTTAAGGTATGCTTGGGATCATAGTCATGTTGGAAAATTCAGTGACACCAAAGTTTCAGTTTCTTCACAGATGGCATGAAGTTTTCAAGGATACTTGATTGAATCCATCTTAGACGTTAAAGGTGTTTCCATTGCCTGAGAAAACCAAGCAGCCCAAGTGCATCACCGATACACCACCATGCTTCACTGTAGGCAGGGTGCACTTTTCTACATGTACTTCATTTTTTTCTCCTCCAAACATACTGGTTCATAGGCCCGAAAAGTTCAAGTTTTGTTTCATCAGTCCATAGATCTGAATTCCAAACTTGATGTGTTATAAATCCTGAGACATCTAATTAGTTGCATCAGGTGTGCTTGAGACACCTGATTTGCAAATTAGTACTATGGGATTTTATTCAGGGAGTTGAATAATTCTGAGTCTGCAGTAATCATTAAAATGGGCCATTTTTTTGCATTTGGAGAAACAACTTGTTATATTAGTTGTGTGGAGCTTTTTAAATTGCTCTTGTTTTTGCATTGATTTATTACAACCAGCTGCAATTTAGTCATTTTGGCCAAAAAATCATTATAAATTAATGGGGGGGGGGGGGGGGTGTAACTGTGTAACTGTATGTTTAGATTTTGTTCGTGCTGGTTTTTATAAATCTTTTGCACGTGCAACAACCATGCATTTATGTTATATTTTAATCAGGTTTTTTTTTTCTTTCTTTCCTTTTTTTTGCCCTCTACCCTTTTTAATGCTTAATACATTTGTGGAGTAGATTATTCCAATCTTCGTGGGTTTCATGAAGGTTTGGGCGTCTTAGTTCAAATAAAAGGAAATTGAAATATTACAGAATGCAAAGACATTTGTCGCGACAGTTTGGGAAGGAACCACATATGGGTGTTTGACAGTCAGGTGTGCACAAACATTTGTCCAGTAACCTAGCCAGCAAACCATAGTTAAATCAAGCTGCATATAAAATTTAGTGGCTTCGACTTTTAGAAACTTGGTGGTAGTGATGCTGAAATTACAGAGAAACCTAAAAAAAAAAAAAAAAACTGTCCTAGTAATTTCAGAACGTGACATGCAAAATCTTTAACAGTCAACTCCTCACAATGGTTTTGCATTATTGCCACTGCCAACAAACAGGTCTTGACTTATTCCTTACATCCAAAAAATGTGATGGAAGCAGCCTGAGGTGATGAGACGGCATACTTCCTGTTTTAAAAGTTCACATTGAGACCTTATGACATTCAACAGCGCCACTCCATGGCTTTAAGGTTTTGTTGTGGGTTTTTTTTTTTTTTTTTTTTTTTGTAATAAATCACGATTTTTGTAAAAATGGTAAATCAGGTAAAAATCTATATTGCACAAGCCTAAAGGGGTATTTCCTTGTCTGTAGTGTTTATACAAGATACACTTCAACTTTATCTTGTTTCTTGTTAACAGAGTTCCTTTGTAAGGAGTGCCCCAGGGTGCACATCTACTTTGAGCGGCTGGACATGAGGGAGATTCCTCCAGAGCCGAGCTTTTTCCGCAGATGGCTTCATGACAGATTTGAGATTAAGGATAAGTAAGTATGTCACAAGTATTTTCTGTGCTCAGCCTCATCGCATATTACAGCCTCTGTTTATGCAGTACTTATTTTTGGTTTGTAAAATGACATCCAAACAAAGAAGCACATGCATTCTCCTCTCTTTTTTTTTTTCAGGTTGCTGACTTCCTTTTATGAGTCTGAGAAACCCGATGAAAAGTGCAAGTTTCCAGGAGAAGGTCGAAGGTCGGAACTCGGCCTCAGAAAGACACTGCCCTCGCTGCTGATTTTGAGCGGCCTCACTTTGCCGGTGCTGCTAACCGAGTCAGGTAGAAAACTCTATGTGAGAACATGGATCTGTGGGACTCTCTTGGGATGGCTGTGGGTTCATATACAACCATGAGGTAAAAGAAACCACTGACACCCTGCCAGCGAGCATCAGCATGAGGAGACCGGTGCTGGTTAAACGCTTGTGTTTTCAGCCAGCCGTGCTGTGACATCTCGGACTGATCTGTTGCCTCACACCCCACCCCGTGTTATGTCTGAGAGGTGTTTGCTGGAGGATGGCCATATCTCTCTTTATTCTTCCCTTCATCTTTTGTCTCGAAAGCTTTGCTTGGTTTAACATTCTTAGTGTCATGTCCCTTACTTTTGGTTATTTTATTATTTTTTTGCTGGGGAAAAAAAGGGCAGTATTTTAAATGCGGTTGACACGTTTATGCAAAAGTTGCCGAAGATATTTTTTACTGTGATCAGCTTTCCACATGAGTATTCATAATCTTATTATTATTATTATTATTAATGGTGTTTTTGGTTCTGATTTTGTTAAACTTGTATTAATTTGTCATTGGGTGCAAGATGGTTGAGATCATTTAATTTAGTTGTTTTTGCTTTGTTTACACATGAAGTGTGCTCTATTTCTTTCTTTTAATTAGTAAATTGGTTTATTTGTTGATTTTTATAATTTTTTTCCCTCCCCTCTTTTCTTTGCACAATTAATTGTCTCATATTGCCAAACTTCAGGATGCAGGAGCAATATCTTGTCATTAAATACTTATCTAATAAATATATACACAGTAAAATGCAACAGAGAAGCATTTCACTGTACTCTGCCTTTAACATGCAAGAGGAACGCTCTTACCTCAGTCGCTTTTCCATTATTCACCTTTTCACAAAACCGATGTATGTACATTGTGTGCATATGTTTTGCTGATAACTACAAAATCCACAATGAAGGCGTCACGGTGGGGTCGTGGTTAGCAGTTTGTCGCCCCCCCCTCAAGGTTCTATGCGTGGAGTTTGAACAGTTTGAAACTGGCGTTTCCAGATTGTTCCGCAATGGATTGGCACAGATCCAGGGTCAATTTGGAAACGCCAGTTAGCTTAATCTGTACCCTGTTAAGGGTGTACCCTGCCTAGGTCCTCCCGTGACCCTGTACAAAATAAGTGATGGAGAGAATGAGTTAATGAGAGAGTGAGTAATACCACAATGCTTGCTTATGATTGCTCAACTGGTTTATATGTACGTGTGGGGGAATCATTGAGTATTATTCTATTATGCAGTATTAGGTGAACAAGTTCAAAAGATATATTATTCTGTATATCTATAATGGGCATTTGAGAATACCGTTCTAAAGGGAAAATATTGATGGATCACTTAAGGATAAATCTATGCACCTGAAAGTGTTATTCGTGCAAGTATCCAGTCAGTCAACCATGTGTCGGCAGAGCAAAGAATAGAATCCTGCAGATCAAGAGTTCATGTTCAATGTCTGAATGGAGGAGAAAGAAAATTGTGACTTTAAACAATATTGTTTGGTTTTTTTTGCTAAGGATATGCTTACTGTAGCATCAGATTCCTGTTCAGGCTGAAATTAAACCCAGTGTGGCCTTCTGCTCTTGTAGCCTCATGGTTTGGTATAATGCATAAGGTCGAAGGTCGGAACTAGGCCTCAAAAAGACGCTGCCTTCGCTTCACTTTGCCAGTGCTGCTAACCGAGTCGGGTAGAAAACTCTATGTGAAAACATGGATCTGTGGGACTCTCTTGGGATGGCTGTGGGTTCATATTTATCCATGAGACAAAAGAAACCACTGACACCCTGCCAGCAAGCATGCCATGCGTTATGCATTCTGAGAGTTTCTGCTCACAGTCATTATAAAGAGTGATTTATTTGATTTATTGTAGCCTTTCTTCAGGCTTGAATCGGATTGGCTATTGTCCTCTGAGGTCTTTCATCAACAAAGCATGTGTACAACTACTGCTTACTGACTTTTTCATTTTTTTCCCCACACCATTCTGTGTAATCTTGAGAGACCAATGATTGAAACCAGCCTATCTGACTCTCAACAACCAGACCACACTCCAAGTAACCAAGTTCACATTTATTCCACAGTGTGATGTTTTGTGTGTTCATTAATTGTGAAGCTCTTGACCTACAGTATAAGATTGATACTGCTGCCACATGCCTGGTTGATTGAAGTGGTCAGTTGGAGTATGTCTTCAATTAAACTACTGCCAGTTTCTAAATAAAATAAAAAAAGCTTTCTTTAAAAAGCGGAACAAAAAGAAGTCAGCAATAACACCATGATGTTTATGAAGGACAAAGGCTCTATGACATGGATCTTTAAACACTCTGCTGCTTAGCCAGAAAATGTTTCATCCATGACCGATTACTGACCCGGCACCCTTCTTCATCTAATTTAAACTTAATTGTTATATCACTATACAAAAACAGCTTTTTCCCCCATAATGTAGCCAAAAGTAAAGCCATTAATTCTCTGTTGTGTGCATATTATAGTTTCTACTCAGTTAATGATTATACATTGTTTATATGTCTGTGCGGGAAAATGCTTTGAGGATCCATTTTCGTCCATGAATGAATAGTTTAAACAATATTCTACCTGAAAAGTTGTGCTCAGTTACATAAATATGAGAATAGATTTGCACCGCGTGTGCTTCGAAATCACGTGGATAGATTTGTCATACAATGTTTGTTCCATTATTTTATTAGTGAGTTTGGTCCACAACCTGTAGCCAATTTATTACTCTATATAGCCAAAAAATAAAAATAAGAAGAAAACTCTACCTCTAAATGTCTATTCACAGATTGTGTAATTTGTAATGTTGTGCAGTATAGATGATTCCTTCATTTTTATGGGAAAAAAAAAAACAATTGCTCAAAAGTCAGATAAGAATCTTTCAAATTTGCATCCATTTTGTCTTAAAAGGACTGTGATGGTTTAAAAAAAGCCCCATAAAATACCTAGTGCTCATAAATGACTTGTAGATTTATTATTATTGTTGTAGTGACAAATTGCACTATTGTATTATTGTACATGCATTTGCCTTTTTTTCTACCTAAGCTGCAAGAGTGTTTTGTTTAATTTGTTGGTCTTTCTATGATTGATGACTGATCGGTGAGGTTTCAGATGGGCTTGGTATGTTAATTAGACTATTTATTTTTTCGATGTATTAAATAATTTCCTTGGAGTACTCCAAATCAAAGTTGTATTCAATTCACCGGTTCGATAGTTCAATAGTTCTCAGATTTTCAAATATTACTCGACCATCATTATTCAATATCGTTACGATATTCTTAGAGGAATGTCTGGTTGGTTGAGATTGAAACAACATAGATCATCAGGAGTTCCGCGTTCCCTGAGTTTTAAGTGATGATTCAATGTTGAATGTGTACTGATGGGAAAACAGCCTGCAATTCCATTCCTTCGTACATAAATACCAACAATAAACAAATGGAAAAACAATAACAGGAAAAGGAATTAGGACGACAACAGGAAAAGTGTGAATGTTAACCAGAGACCGGTGTGAGCAAATGAATCAGTTACTGTGGGTTTTGTTTGATGTCCTCAGATTCCTGCAGAGGAACTTGATTAAGTCATTGGTCATTAGCAAGCAGGGGGTAATATCATCTCCTGATGTAAACCAGTAAATAACAGATTCATTTCCAGTAACAATCAGGAAAGTATAAACAGACATGAGGTGGTTTAGAAGAAGTTCCTTCTCGTGACATGCTGGGCATCAGAAACCAAGTTTGTATTCTCACTGTGACTTCTGTAAAATATTTAACCAAATAGATATGAGGGCAAACAAAACCTTCACTGATCAGTCTGCACTGCTACTCCTAGGGCTTACAAAGTACACAGTTACTAAATGCTGTTTTCCCATTCTCAATCTGTTTCTTTTTATACCACCTGTATAACATTGTGGTACTCATTTTATGTATAAGAAAGCAAACATTATCTGTTTATGTTAACATTAGAGCTCTGTATATTACTCATAACTGCACCTCTGCCTCTTTTCATCTCTTTCAATGTTATTGTTGAACTATAAACTCGTACGGAGAATTTAACATGAAATTGGTGCTGCTTTTATGCCTAATCTTTAAATACTTGTTGCGGCAGTATTACTGCAATAGCCATGTTAATGTAACTGATTTTCTTCAAGACACAAATTGTAGCGGCGGCTAAAGGACATATCAGAAATGTATGACATTTTGTCATAGTTTTTGAAATAATAAAACCATGCAATAAATGGAATTTCTAATGCCATATTTGATTTTTTTTTTGGTGTCATATGACTTCTTCAAGCTTTCCTTTTCTACAAACATCAGGACTATACAGATCTGCCATATGTAATAAAAAGCTTAGTGTAAAAAAATATATAGAGAGAGATTCATAGTGAATACTATATAATCTGCATAAAAACTGCTTGTATTTTTGCAAAGGGCAGTGAAGCATGGTTGTGGTAGCCTCATGTTGTTACATTGTTTTTCATCAACTGTGAAACTGGTTATGTACAAGTGAAGAGGGATGATTTCAAAGGAAAAGCTGTTCCATTCTACTATAAACTGGGAACAGAGCTAAACAGAATGATTACCCACATAATGCCAAAGCTAGACTGCAGTGGTTCAAAACTAAGAGCCTTAATGTTTTAGAAAGGTTCATTTGATTCAATTGTTGTCTTCATCCAAACTGGTGCAGATTTTGGCAATTTTGCCAATAGGAATATAAAGAATATTGAGATATTCTTGAAGGATCATGAAGTGCAGATCCTAAAAATAAATATCCTAACTGTGATGTGATAAGTGTTGTACAAAGTACTCACCCAGAAGTGAATGCATATGCAACCAAAACATTTATGCTTGGCAATTTTTTTTTATATATAAACTGCCCAGTCAGTAAAAAGTGACAGACGTGAATTACAAACTCACACTATTAAAACCCTGTAATTGGCAACATTTTAGTGAAAAAATCCATTCTAAAAAATTTATTTTAATCCATTGGAATGGAATTAAATCCATTGCTAAGCCTAGACCTGGCCATCTCAGATCATAACACTGCCTCCCGAGTCTTGTACAGTAGCCACTATGCATGAGGGGTGCTTCCCTTCTTACCCTGATGCACCCATTATTCTGGAATATGGTCAGTCTGAACATGACATTTTCCCATTGCACTAAAGTCCAACGTTTATGCTCTCTAGCAAACCAAATCCTTTTTTCTGATTAGTCTCACTAACAAATAAGTAAAGCTCTTACTTTCATTACTAAACTTCTACGGTAGATTCTTTTTATGATACACCCATCACCAAAGTGTTTTAGTGATCACTGACCGTGGACATTCATGATTTTGTTCTGACCTGATTTCTTCTTTGATGGTCTAGCACTATACTTCCAGGTTTTAATAATGTGTTGACCAGTTCGTAATTCATGTTTAGAAATGTATCTCTTCTTTCACACCCTACAATTGCCTATAATTGATTGATAGAATTCTGTAGTAAGACAACCAAAACGTGGCAATTTTATGAACTCATACCAGTGAATGAAAGTGTATGCAATATCAATATCCAAAATGTAATTGTTATTGATGCATGATAAAAATTAGTAATTAGCATTGTAAATTGAGTGGTGTCCAGCTTCAAGACTTGATCTTCCCTCAGCAGCTGATATACAGTATAACTTTTATAATATTAATCTTTCCTGCTGAGGCAATACATGGAGTTGTTAGTTCATAGCAGGACAATGTGAACAAACAGAGCAGACTTAGACTTATTTAGGCTGTAAACCATTTAACTGCATGCAATCAATTTGACTACATTTTGATTAAACATCTGCTGTAAAGCCAACTCAATTAAATGACTGTCCTTTCCAGGACATAAAACAGCAAACGGAATGACGCCAATATCAGTTTTATCGGAAAGCTTTTAACTACTCCTCCATACTCTCAGGTCATTAAAGCCATGCCAAATATATCATATGCTGAATAATTGGTGAAGGCCGTGGAAGAGTTAGAGAGGGCAGTTAGATGATGTGAGTCTGACAGGACATATTCACTGGTTTATTTTTTTTGGCAAAAAGAAGACTCAAACCAGAGAGCAACATCTATTTAAAATGCTAACCTAAATCCTATTATACAACCTGATCAAAGTAACAGCCTATACTAATGTCCTCTCTAAAGCACTGATGAGGCTCTGTTAAATTTTGGAGATATTAACCTGATGAAACATCTTAATAGTGATGCTGGCGATGTGAGAAACACAGTGAATGCCACTCTAGAGGGACAATGTTTTGTCTGAAGATGTCTGAAGAACCCTGAATACCGTTCACCAGCAGATGTCACCCTCATGCACTATACAGCATATAATATATCTACCGTCCAGCTGTGGGACAAATAAAGGTATATCTTATCTTAAGCTATATCTTATAATGGTTCTGTGTTTACATACGTATGTTTACAAATGCATTCTTAAAGCTGTTAAGGTTTACATTACAACTGTTCTAATCCTCAAGTCCCGTATTTTCAAGAGGTAAGCACAAAGTCTTTTGTCTCTCCTTATGGCCATTGGTATCATATTATTGTTGTATTTGAACTTGAACTTGGGGCCCAAATCAAGTACTGAGAACATATGCATATTAATACTATTCAGTGGTCCGATATTGTTCTATGTACAGTACAATCCTTGTTTTATTGATTGCAAAAATCACGGCTTGAATTATCTTGCTTTGCATGTAATGAGTCCATCTTATATATTAGTTTCACCTTTTAAGTTGCATTACTGAAATAAATGAACTTTTGCACGATTTTTTTATTTATTTAATTTCACCTGTATAGTATACCTATGAAACAGACCTGACAAGCATGCTTACTTTAATTTTTTCATTTTATGCAAAATACAAATCCCAGTAGTACACTTGGATAAATAATGGTTCTGTGACAAGGTGTGCATACCATGACAGGTAAAACTGAGTCAGGGCAGAACTACAACTGGACCTATCTGAAATGCCACAGGTATGACTTGTTAAACAAAGTGAACATGGATTATAAAAAAATAGATTTTGATGATCTCATCTCACCTAATCTTATCCATATGGCTCAAGTAGAACCTACAATATTACATATCAATCATACTACTCACTTAATAAACAAGTAAGGTTGGAGGAAAAATTTAACCTTTTGTCTGTAGATAAATATTTGAAACCCCTGCCCTACAAGTTTAGGACACGTATTAGATTACACCACATACGATTTTTTAACCATATATTACATATTTTAAATCACTTTTTGCCCTCTTTACGATCTGTTTCTTCTTATATAAAATTATATTGAAATCAAAGCCTTTCCAGCTGTCTTATCTACTGTAGCTCTACTGCTCTGCACAAATATTTAATACTTTAGAATTTCACTTATAAAGTAAATATTATAAATATTTTTATAAGAAATATTTATTGCCTTAAGATAATAAATCAGTATTAAATAAATTATGTGTCATTTAATAGACATGGCCTACACAGTTTTGACACCATGGTTGCTATAGTGTAACTGTGGGTACTAGAACATAGTATATCCATCTTTCTCCAGCCCCAGGTGTGCATGAGGCAGTGCATCCTCAGTACCAGTCCCTGTATAAGGACTGAATAAAATGGCCGAGGTTTGCATTAGGAAAAGCATCTGGTGTAAAACCTGTGCCATATCAAAAATGCAGACCTGGTGCTCTGCCGTTGTGACTGCTATCATTTGAACTTTTTTCCATTATTAATAATATAATTGAAAATATTTTTCATTCTGCTTTTCAAACTTCCATCAAGTCTTCAACAAATTCCAACCAAAATTATTTATTGACCTTAGATTATTTTACCAAACCTGTGCAAATTTTACCAAAGAACTGTACTGAATCAGTGAAATTGAATATTGACTATGGTAAGATTTCCAAAGGCGGCATGCAAAGATCTGTTTGCATGGTTACTAACCATTTAGGATTCCCATCCTCGGGGTCAATATGTATGGAGTTTGCTTGGTGGGTTTCCTCTGGGTGCTCTGGTTTCCTCCAATAGTCCAAAGACATGCAAATTAGACTAGCTGGTGTTCCCAAATTGCCTGTAGTGTGTGCATGTGAATATTGACTGGAGGTCTTTCGACGGTCGTGAAAAAGAGAATAAATCTAATGGTCGACGCTGGTCTCCATGGTCCCTAGTCGGACAGAAGCAGTTTCTAGATAAATGATGGAGATTTCCAAAGACTTATGAAGTTATGAATGAGGTAAAAATGTATATAAAGTGCTCCCTTTTTATTATGCTGTTTAAATAGCTACAAAATCCTCAATGCGAAATTAAATCTAATTACATTATAACTTCTGTATAAAGTATAGCCCCAGTGTTTGTGTTCTTGACCTTCCTAATATGGCGGAGGCGCCGACAGGAACTTTAGCCAGGTGCGGGTACTGCAAGATTTTTTTTTGTTGATTAATGCATTGTGCTAGCCTATACAAGCCATACTGGTGAGCGATATATCTGACTCGTATTCTTTTCATATAACCCATTTAAATTCTCGGTATCTTTGTCCTTGGTGCGTGGCTACGTTCTCGTGACGTAACACGTGCAACGCGCGCGGATACCGGAAATAGCGAGGAGGCAAAAAAAAAAAAAAACATTTCCGCAGGAGAGCTGTGTCTGTTGCACTTTTTAGAGAAGTAACTGAAGCTATCTGGTAAGTTCATAGTAAACTCACTATGTGCGTTCATTTTTGTCTTAAAGCATTATTGTGATATGTTTTTTTTTCTGTTTCAGGACAGCATGGCAGTTGACTGGCTCGGGTTTGGCTATGCAGCTACTATTTTATTAGGAGGCTTTATGGGATATAAGAGAAAAGGTGGAGAGCTTTGCCTTTTGGTTTGCACTGTCATGTCTGCACATATGGGCGTGTGTATACATTCAGTCATTCTTAGACGCCATGCTAAATGAAAACTACGTCTTAATCTGCGCAGTCACATGTGACGTTATAATGTGTGAAGATTGTGATAGCATTCAAACTTAACAGCTTCAGAAAAAAGAAAAAAAAATAATTAAACTACCATTCAGGGTTTTTTTTTTTTTTAAGCGTGATTGTCACCTCTGTCTATGTTTCCACGGCAGTTGGTAGACGCCCTTTATCCAGAGAGACTGGCATTTATCTCTTCATACGTCTGAGCTGTTGAGGTATTAGGGCCTTGCCCAGCAGGGATTGAACCCATGCCCTTCTGATTAATAGTTCACTACCTTATTGTTGTGTCGTTCAGTGGCTTAGTGGTTATCTGTCAAAGATTTCCAAAGACCACATAGATTACGTTCAGATCAAACACACATGCACGTACTCGTGTGTTTGTGATGTGGCATTTTACATTTCTCTTTCAATGATTTCCAAACATCACATAGATTATGTCCAAATCTGCTTAGCAAGAGGGTGCTATGGTGAAAATAAGTGAATTAGGTAGATTTAAATTGCACACTCATTCATAAGTGTATTAAAAATATACAGCGCCATCTGCTGAATTTTGAGATGAATTAATGTTTTTTTTTCTATGTAGATTTTTAGTTTTTTTTTTTTAATGATATAAAGGCGTTTTCCATTTAAATTTCAAAGAAGCGTCTCCTCTTTTCCTATGGTCTGATTGCGATGAAACGAAGCCTGTACCTCAACCTGTACAGCCTGTAGCATGTTGCCTCAAGCTCGGCCAAAAGCACCTGTGAAAACCCCATAAAAATTTGAGTAACACTAACTATTTAGTGCTGTCAATGCAGCACATGTTATCCACCTTGTGTCATTTTCTTTTTCTTTTTCTCGTATTTGCTACACCAGGAAGCTTGGTGTCACTGATTGCGGGATTATTTTTTGGAGGCATATCTGCATATGGGGCCTTTAGGGTATCTATGGACCCACAGGACAAATGGACTTTGTTTTGTGAGTATTCAGATTATACTGTATTTGTTTTAAAAATATATTCATATTGAAATACTTTTTTTGTGAATGTTATCCTTTTATAATTTTTCCCTTTCTTTAGTTGCTTCAGCTGCTCTAGCAGTTGTGATGGGAATAAGATTCAAGAAATCTGGAAAATTAATGCCTGCAGGTATTATGGCCATGTTAAGGTGAGGTTTAATGGGTTTACTTAAATATTACTATTATCTAAATTCTGTATTGTTCCTAGAACGAAATGGAAATGAAGTCTTATGTCAAGAATAAATACAAATGGGTGACAAATTTAAGGGAAAAAAGGGGGTAAGTAAGGTGTTGCGAGCCATCAGAACAGCTGCAATGCCCTATCATTGATTCTACCCAGCTGTTACTGATGGACAAACACCGTTCAACAGTAGTCACTCAAACATTTTCCATATATGTTTAATTGGAAAATGTGAAACCTGTGAATCCCCCCCCCCCCTTTTTTTGGTAAAATTTGAAAACTGTAAGCTTTGGTTTAATGTATTTTCAAATATTAACAACCTGAATTTTTATCAAGTTGGTGTTTAAGAAATCTGTTGATAAACTGCTTTGGATTACCTGCTGCAAACATCAGGTAACCTGTATAACCTACATGATTGCAACAGCAGTCTACCAAAGTTCATTCTGTGTCCTGATTTCAGCCTCATCATGGTCGGGCGACTGCTGATCCTCTGAACATGGCAAAGACTTGCAGCTTATTCAGCTACCGACACTATTGTTGTACATTTATGCATACAGTGCATTAACCCTTCACTAATTATGCACTGATAGAATCTTCACATTTATGCGAACATGATTGCTTATCTTGTACATTCCAAATAAAGCCTATTTTTTAATGTTTTTATATCGAGTCTTTCAGTTCACTTTATGTGGAGCAAATAAAATCTAGAAAATGTATCAGTATTGCATGAACGCTCTATATAATAAAAAGACACTTCGTTTCAACATTGAATCATTTATTGTTTTAAAAGCTCCCCCCTCCCATTTTTTACAGAAGCAGCAGCCTTGCCCATTGTGTAAGACTATTATCAGACCACTATTAGTGCATAGTATTTTTTTTCTGTAAGTAACCCTAATGCCAAAAAACATCCACTCTTTATATTGTTGTTAATAGGATTTACATTCACAATTCTCAAAAGTGTGCACTTATTAAAATCCGTTAGACTAATGGACATTTATCTAACACTATCTAGCCTGATATCGTATATTGCATTGAACTGAACCGAAGCCCTTCGCTCTGCTTTCTTGAATCTAAAGGGCAAAGTATTAAACGCTGAAAGAGAATATAAGATGCCTTACGTAAGCCCTCTTCTGTACAAGGCACAAGAAAGCTTATAAGTGCTTTAAATGTCTGTCAATCTTCTACTTGAAAAGATGGCTCAGTACAGTCTTGACAGTATTAATATAAACTTCATCGGGTGGGGGCTTCCTCTGACTGCCGGGCTGCAAGAACTTATTGATGGCTGGAATTGCTTTCATTCTCTTCTGGAATTCCTGAAAGAAAATATAAATGTATGTGAATATTTCTAAAATTATATTTGTGCAATCATGACACATAACCTATTTCTCACAGGATAATATTTAATTTGAGCATTTGTGAACTTTGACAATAGTGATAGGAGGGTTCTGAAATATATTTACACTACTTTTTTTTTTTTTTTTTACTTCAAAGACCATTTTATAACTTTTTTTCCTTCACCAAGTGTGCTAATAATTCTGGAGCTGAATGTAAAACTGACCTGGATTTTGGGGAAAGTGGAAATTATTGTAGGGAACAACTCCTCCAGCATGAGAGTGGCCTCAAGAAGGTGCACGTCTGCACAACTCAGCTGACCTCCCACAAGGTATTTGGAATGAGCAAGAGCCTGAGAGTCATGGAACACACACATGAAGATACAATTTCTACAAGAAGATGCACATAAGAATATAGATTAACTACAGCATAAGCCCCATACCTTTTCATGTGCTGGAAGATAACAACCCTTGGCTTTACCCTGTATTTTATCCAACTGTTTCTGTTTTTGGTCAGCAGGTGTAAAAGGCAGAATCATGATCATTTCCATGCAGTCCCTAAGACCCTCAGAGTAAATATCAATCCTTTAAAAAAAGAAAGAGTAACACTGCATTTTAGTATGGTTTATGGTAAACCTAATAACATATGTACAATGTATAAACAATGTACTCGGACTTCTATTAAAAGACTCGCACTCACATAACACGCTCCTTAATATCCTTTCCATAGAGATTGTATTTTCCGGCAATGTAGTTCAGGATGGCCTTGGTCTGAATAAGCTTCATGCCGTCCATTTCAACCAGGGGTACTTGATGAAACATGAGCACTCCATCTGGACATCAGGGAAGAGTTATTACTGCTGATAGGAATGCTCCCATCGGGGTTTTGTGGCCGATCCCCGATCACAGAAATCAGAATCAGCCAATACTGTTTTGCCACATGGTTTTGGTTTGAAAATGACAAATTTGACATCTTTTACAGATACTTGGTAATAACCCTGTCTGGCAAAGTTGACATGCGTATTTTGCGTCATTACTATAATATCCATTTAAGTGATCGGCCAGTTGAGAGATAACCAATCAGTAAAAATTAAGTGCTTATCTACCAATTCTGATCGGCAGCCGATCGATCGGAGCTCCCCTAACTTTTGGTTTCTATAAGTTGGTGTGTATAAGATTTTTTTTGCAGTCAAACTACTTGAAGTGAATTAACTTCCACAGGCCTTATCAATGCAGTTCTATGAAAATAATCCTACTATACGGTTTTAAAGCTCATAATGGACAATCATATTTATGAATATTTACTGCAACCACACCATTTCATTGCTGAATATTCTACTAACGGAACACATTAGCTCCAGATAAATATTATTTATAGGCTGCTTTTATTCAAATTTGAATTGAACCCAAAAATCTGACCAGTGCAACCGGCCAATAACTGTAAGTTGATAAAACACTGCCTGGACTAAAACCAAAACAAAGCAAACCCAAGTCAAATCCATTTGTAATGTCCTCTCCTGCTCATCCCAAATATTTTCAGTTCATGTGTTAAAATGTGTTAAAAAGTTAATGTGTCCTCATACCACTATTTCACCTGCCTGATAAATCAGGGGAAAAATCCACTGCAGGGATAACCTGGTCATTGACTTCATTTTATTGCCACATAACGTTGCTGAGCCCAGATCTGACCAACTGAAGCAATCCCAGGACAGACCTGACCCTGACCAGGTCATTCACACCACCCAGGACTAAGGTAAATGTGGACTCAACAGACCACATCACCTATTTTCTTTGATACAAACTCCAATCTTTATGCTCCATAGCAATTTTTTCCCTACGAAACCTTACTAATTAGTGTAGTACTGATCCTGTGAGTTATTGTCATATTGTGTATATGGAAATGTTATTACTTTCACAATTAAACGTTGCTATATTTTACATTTTTGATGCACGTCTTTAAGTGGTCTGTGATCGTGGCAGTGATTCATGATTTTCTTGTCAGACCACATTTCTTGTCCTTTCATTTTGTACATTTTGTCTTTGTCCACTATCTCCTTAGTTTTTCCTGTGTTGAATACAAAGCCAATAATGCAACCCTTCCATAACAACTATGATAATCACATCAGTAATGATCAAATTAAATACTTATTTATATTTAAATACCGTTTTAACCACTTAATTATATTTAAAAGAGTATAAATATACTAAATGCTAGTATTCTTATATTATAATAACCATTAATGGCAGCGGACTCCAAATTTGCTGATTTTATCCTCACTTTTTTTTAAGTACGTGCACGTGGTGGTGGGGAGGGGGGTATATTACAGTATATAACTTCCATCTTTATTGGCTTATTTTTTGTTTTAATTATTTTTTTAAAGAAAAAACAAAACACTTTTATAAGACAGACTCCTTACTTTAGACCACTGTTAGAGTTTATAGCAAAAGACAAAAGATTCTATTTAGTTATCTGTGTTTGATCTTCCTATAACAAGCTACAAATATTATCAGTTCATCAGTAAATAACAGCACACTGCGACTTTAGCCAATGGCTGCACGGTATATTTGCACAAACCGCAAATATTTCTGGGAGACAAAAAACGACTGAATGAATGTGTTAATGTTGTTTTATTATATATATTAGACCACAGGATGAGTTTGTGACTTTATGTCAACCTGTAACAAACTACAACATTTCAATGCAATTATTAAAGTACGATTGAAGTCGAACGGTTTAATTCTAATTGCAGTTACATTTAAATCGGTATGAAAAAGAACGTTTGAGAGAATGTTAATCAGTAAAGCATACATACCGTCCACAAGTTTCTGGAATTGCTCATTGGTTGTTAGATGTACCTCCTCGAACTGTAAGTGAGTAATGGTTTTATTACATGACTGAACTTTAACTTAAAGGAGAACAGGAGTTTTAAAAAATGTGTCTGCACAAACCTCAACACCAGCAACAGCCAGCAACCACCGGATCGACTCCATTTTCCCTCTCCCGTTAAAGTAATACAGTACAACCTTTCCTGACATTTTTGCACGAACAAATATTTCTCCGAGATACAAACACAGAACTGTCCTCGTGGAAGTGTACGTAGTTTGTGAGAGTCCTTCTGCATAAAGCGCAACCAAACGCTGACCAATAGCATGGCTGGGGAAAATGCTCACGTGACTGATACCTGGCAGATAAATAACTTGGGGCGCGGTGTGAAATTTAAGGTGTGTGGGTGTGTTATTTCAGAAAAGTGGCATAAGATCGCTCGAAGTGCTTTCAGGGCCTTATGTAATGGCGTTTAATAAAAATTTATATTTGTCCAACAGTAGTCTTAAAGACAGCATAATAACATAATACACAATCTTTCCTAATATTTCATCTGCATACATTTAATGAGTAAAGAAAAACAAAACGTGGTTGCATAGAATAGTCTGGTTGCGTCTGATGTTTAATCCACCATTTCGAATCTGGGAATCATTCGAATTATCTTTGACCTTTTACATAAGATGCTGTTCTTTTTAGAATGTCTTATAACTATTAGCATCCTGACGGGAAACATCGCATCCTGGTTCGGGAACAGCACCATGCAGGACAGACGAGCCCTACAGAGGGTGGTGCGATCAGCTGAGCGCATCATCCGAACTGAGCTCCCTGACCTGCACTCTGTCTACAGCAAGCGGTGCTGGACCAAGGCCGGGAAGATCATGAAGGACCTCAGCCACCCCAGCAATGGACTGTTCTTTCTGTTGCGGTCTGGGAAGCGCTTCCGCTCCCTCAAGGCCAATACAGAGAGACTGAGAAGGAGCTTCTTCCCTGTATATATATATAAATACATATGTGTGTATGTATTTGTAACTTTGATGGAATCTTGTTTTATAGGTTCCATTTGTAAAAAATATTTAAGGTCACGGAGCGGTCGTATACGTATATCTGCATATCGTACTGTGTATGACTGTGTATGTGACAAATAAAATTTGAATCTGATTTATTGCTTTTTCAATTCTTGTATATTAATTAATGTCTAATCAGTACGCGCGCTTTTTTTTTTTTTTTTTTACCGCCAAATTTTATAAAACCCGCTTGATTCTGTTCTATGAGTGTATGTCTAACGCGCCATCTAAAGGCGGGAAAATGTAACTGCCGTTTCATTGCATTATACGCCTCAGTACACATTCCCGCGCCTGCTAGCACCACCCCACACTGCTGTTTTTGTAGGCAGTCCGCTGTAAGACTCTAGCCAATAGCTGCACCATATATGTGCATAAACCACAAAGCCTGCTGGGAGACTTGAAATCGACTTGATTTACTACATTTAATTTCTTAATATTCATAAAAAAAGTACATGCATTTGTACAATATATTGTAGCTTATATGTTTCTAGCCAAAGACTAGACTACTACTAATTCAGTTTTCATTTAGTGCATTCAGTTCTCACCACCTTCGAGTCGACGGTCAGGCTACCCGCGTATATAACTATAGGCAGCCGCATTTTATTCTCGGATGTGAGGGCGATCTGGCTGCGACATCTGTCACCCCATTGATCGCTAGGGTTGATTCGGCTGATCTGGCTGGCTAGGCGGGTGTCCCCTTCCTCCCTCACCACTCCATGTGCGTCCCTCCCGAAGCTCCGCGCTCGGTGGAAGAGGACATCCTAGATGGACGAGCATCGTTGGTATAGAAGTAGCTGCTACCCTGCTAGAACCTCCAAACAAGCTCAAGGCCCATTTGTAGGAGAAACGTAGGGAAGTCAAGCTTCGCGACTTAGACACATCCAAGTGAGGCGCTGCACGTGGCAGTCTGCCTTCCTTTTCTCTTTTTTAAAAGTGATACATTTAACTTCAATAAAGAAAGAAATTGACTCACTCCCAAATCTTATCTCCCAAATTAAAAGCACAAATTGACAGAATGACATTAGAACAACGTAGAACATTATATGAGCTTCAAAATCTGATTTTCTTCTTCTTCTTCTTTCGGCTGCTTCTGTTACAGGTCACCCTAGAGGACCCTTTGTCTGCATAACTATCTCTACCATGTCTTCCTTCTGCATGTTCTCCCTGATGCGAGGATGCGCCGCACAACCTGTGTGTTATTTTTTATAAAAAAAAATAAGACCTACAAAAAGCCATCTGATGTTAGTTTGGGCTCTAAATATTTGTTGAGTGTATGTGTTAGTGTGTATGGGTGTTGGTGTTTGACATGTGAATGTTAGTGAGCGTCTATGGGAGTCACGTGACAAAAGAACGAACGTCTCGTTCTAGAAGAGTCATTGAAAACCGTTCAATTCTGTTTCCTGTACATAACCTACGGAGGTTTTGCGATGAATTGCGCACGCGCGCCCAGTAGAAAATGAACGAATCACTCTCCGAAACTACTCGTTCTTCTGAGTCACGTTAACGACTCGTTCAAAATGTACGAATCGTTTATGAACGACCCATCACTAACGGACAGATTCGTGCATTTTTATTCTTCCTGCGGGAAGTTTAAAACAAGGTTTGCTAATATCAAGTAGTCATGTGAAGCACCACTGTAAAACACGGGGCGTTGTTTTAACTCTCCAATCCAGTAGGTGGTGATATTTTTCACACTTGAGTTAAAAGAAGAAGAACACGCAGGGCGAAAGTTTACAGCTAAGGCGGGAAGTTTACGTTGTTAGCTAGCGAGTTATCTGTTTTAAGGTGTTTTGATCGGATTTCCGCGCAGGTCAGTTCTATTAATCTGTTGTTAGATGGCTGTGTGAATGGTCAGATATTTTCAAACGGCTAATTAGCTGGTATTATATTCTATAGTGTTTTGCTTCTAACGTTTCAGAGTAAGCTCTGCTCGGTGCTCCAGCTTCTTCAGCAAGTATCCGGTTGAGGCTGCAGTGTGGTGATGGAGGTGGGGAAGGACAGAGTCGTGGCTCTGGTGGACATGGACTGCTTTTACGTGCAGGTCGAGCAGAAGTTTAATCCCGAGCTGAAGAACAAACCCTGCGTCGTGGCTCAGTACAAAACATGGAAAGGAGGAGGGTGAGAGGAAACAAACCGTTGCAGACGAATATAGAATCCGATTCCAGTCAGTGTTCACTGCTACATTTTTCTTCAAATCTCGTTTCTTGATCAGTATTATAGCAGTCAGTTATGAGGCACGAGCCCATGGTGTGACCAGAAACATGTGGGCGGATGATGCCAAGAAACTGTGTCCAGATCTTCAAGTGGCCAGAGTCCGAGAGTCACACGGGAAAGCTGATCTAACCTGGTAAGCATTTGCTTGCTTCAATTTAGAAAAAACAGTTTTAATGTTTTTTTCTGTGTCTTCCTGAGATAATGGAATGTGTGTGACCACATGTGTGTGTGTGTGTGTGTGTGTGTGTAACTGTGACCAGTTACAGAGAGGCCAGCGTGGAAGTGATTGAGGTCATGTCCCGATTTGCAGTCATTGAGAGAGCTAGCATCGACGAAGCCTACATGGACCTCACCAGCAGCGTCCAGAAGAGACTGAAGGATCTAGAAGTATCACGGATCGACCCTGAACTTCTGAAGAACACTTACGTCCAAGGCTTCCCCGTTTCTGGCTCAGAGGAAGATGCGCTGGTGGATAAAGGTGATAAAAGTGGACAAAACTATGACTCTGCTTCCTGTAGAGCCTGGACTGACAGTAATTCACTTATTTGTATGTGCATGTAGAGGAGCGGAGGTCAAAGGGTTTGCAGCAGTGGCTCGACACATTGTCTGCCTGTTTTGAACCGGGCTGTTTTGGCTACCACGAGGTGTGTTTGGCCTTTGGAGCGATCATTGTTGAAGAAATGAGGGCTGCTGTGGAGGAGCACACCGGGTTCCGCTGCTCTGCAGGGATCTCTCATAACAAGGTGCTTTTTTTTTTTCCTTTTTCTTAAACAGGTCATTTTTGCTAGCAGCACAGCAGAGCTGAAGATCTCCCTATTTAGCAGTAGATAAGTGATGTTTTAGTCACCCAATGTATAATCATGTGACAAGCTCCTAACTCAATTTTACCCATGCCATTAAATAGTTATATTTATATATAACTATCGCTCGTGCAGGTATTGGCCAAGCTCGCCTGCGGTCTCAACAAACCAAATCGGCAAACGGTGCTTCCTCTAGGATCAGTATCTGAACTCTTCATGACTTTGCCCATCAGTAAAATGTAAGTATATTCCCAATTAAGGCATGAGCTTAAATGTATTGTTTATTATTCCATACAGTGAACAATGTTCTTCTTGGCCGTGTTTCAGTCGCAATCTAGGAGGGAAACTGGGCTTGTCCATCACAGAGACCCTGGGGGTGGAGAAGATGGGTGAGCTGACTCGGTTTACAAGGGCGCAGCTGGAGGAGCACTATGGAGAAAAGACTGGGTAAGATTCCGTTTGATGCTTCTCCACCAAACGCTGCGGTGTGACATGGATCAGGAGAAGAAGTCCGACTCGCGGGGGTCATTTCTATCACATAACCGTTTAAGTTTCTTTGGAGGTGACTAGTGATGGGCAGAAGTACAAAAAAAAATCTGAACACAAGTGTGCTGTATGTGAATAAGCCCATGTTTTACTATTTTATGATATGATATATCACACCCTGTTTAAAGCGCAAGCTATTTGAATAGGAAAGTATTTGACTTAACTTCAAGTTTTCATCTTTTATTTTCTACAGCTTTTGTGTCACTAAATGTGTATTTAAGGGCAGCACGGTGGCTTAGTAGTTAGTACTGTCGCCTTGTACCTGCAAGGTCTGGGTTCGATTACCACCTCCGGGTAGACTGGTTTTCGCCCACAGTCCAAAGACGTGCAGATTAGGCTAATTGGCTTTCCCCAATTGCCCGTAGTGTGTGTGAATGTTGACCAGAGGTTCAAGCACGGTTGTAAAAAATAAATAAATAAATACAATGGTCACAATGGTTCCTAGTTGGAATACAGAGGTTCACAGATGTTTAAATCTTTATTTATAGCAGGAAGAAAAAAAATATTCTAGTTTGTGTGTTTTAAACAAAACCTGTGGTCTTTTGGAGCCAACTGGCTAAAGTGTTGAATTTTTGTTCAGGCAGTGGCTGTATGACTTGTGCAGAGGCATCGAGTTCGAGCCAGTGAAACCCAGGCAGCTTCCCAAATCCATCGGCTGTAGCAAAAACTTTCAAGGGAAGTCGGCTCTGGCTACAAAAACACAGGTGATATTAAAGTTTGAGTTACCTACTGGAAGGCTTATTTTTTTGTCTGCTGTAGCTCTTACAGTTTTTTTTTTTTTTTTTTTGGTCTCTAGGTTCAGCACTGGCTACACCAGCTGGCCCTTGAGCTTGAGGAGAGACTCAATAAGGACAAAGAAATGGTCAGTGTTAAATGCTCGTCATGGTGTCCTGTGTGTGTGAGCAGGTTGGCTGTGTTGGCTCCTTGTGATGATATATATTTATCATTTTTGTCTTCAGAACGGCCGAGTCGCTAAGCAGCTGACCGTGGCCGTCCGCCAGGCCGGAGATAAAAAGCCCAACAGTTTCTCTCGCTGTTTTGCTCTCACTCGCTATGAAGCCTCAAAGATTTCCTCTGACAGCTTTGCCATCATTAAGAGCCTCAACGCTGCTGGCAGCCATCAGGAAGCCTGGTGAGTCATGTTTAATGTGGTTTTAGACTCTTCCTCACATTAGACCACTTAACAACATGGGACCTCGAGCACTCCTCCAAGAACCCTAGAGTAATCCCGCCGTCATCACAGCATTTCAGGACTTGTTCCTGCAGGGATGCTGTATTATTTATTTACAACGAGTAAAATGAGTTTAAATCGTCTGTGAATGGTCATTGTTTCTTTTCATGAGCACTACTTTATAAGCTGACAGATAATGGATGGAGTGATGAGTGGAGTTAAATGAAAACAAAAATGCCATTACAACCAAGATAATTCATGCAGCAATATGCCAGACTCCTATACAATATTTATTTCAGAGCTTGGCTTTTGCTTAGTCATTCCGTGTCGGATATATATTTATAGGTCAGAGGTTTTCATTTGCATGTTATCTCAAGAGCAAGTGCTCAATGTTGATAATATTCGTATGGTATTATTATTGTAATCAGCTCATGAACTGATTTAGATTTTTAAAGTTACAGCGAGGTCAAGATGCCAGAATATACCTGGGGTATTCAAGTCAAGCTGGGAGATTTGATTGGGCAAAATACCAGAACAGAGTAAAAATTACCTTAATTTCTCTAATTATTTAAAAATTAATATTTTCTTAAAATCTAACCTACACACTAATGCACGTTTTCCAGCGTTTCACTAGTGCTTGGATAAAATCAAGGTAGAAAGTTCATGATCGAATTCCATGTTACACATCTCGTCCTCTGGCCTCCCAGGAACTCCTTTAATGGCCCAAACAGCTTCAAATGGCTTAAAGTGAGGTCAGGACAAACCTGGCAATAACTCCCAGTTATGTGTACAGTTTGCACAGACAGACGTGTCTCTTCTTCAAGTTATCCGTCAGTTTGTGTGTGTGTGTGTGTGTGTGTGTGTGTGTATATAGTATATGTGTATAGTGTGTATATATATATATATATATATATATATATATATATATATATATATATATATATTATATATATATATATATATATATTGTGTGTGTGTATATATATATATATGTGTATATATATATATATATGTGTATAATGTTTTACTGCTGCTAAGAGACTCATTATTAGACTGTGCTTGAAGTCTCCTGTAAATTTCAATCATTCATTAGAAATTTAAGTCCTGAGTTGATTTGAACGACCCTCGTAGTTCCTTTAATGTCTCCCTTCATATTTAAGTTATATTCTTAGTTTAAACTAGAGCTGTTGATGGCTGTGTACCCCATGTTCATTTGTAACTTTTTTGTTACTGTGTTTTTCTGGATTTTAAAAACAAGCACTTGTGTGTACACTGTGTGTACTGAGTGCAGTGCTCAGAATGGAGCTTGTGTGTAATCTATCTCTGAATACAGCCCTAGGAATGAACATTATCGTTACTGGTGTTCCTTGTCTTCTAGGTCTCCTCCGCTCACCTGTCTCCATTTATCCGCCAGTAAGTTCAGTGAGTACTCATCAGGAGAAATCACTAGTTTTCTCAGCAGTGGCGTAGCACCAACGCAGTCACATCTAAAACCAAAAGAGGCTGCTTCGAAAACAGAAACAAGCCCCAAGAAACCTGGTGCTATCCAGGCCCTTTTCCAAAAAGCTGCTGAAAAGAAAAAAAGAGAAGCAGAAGAAACCGTTGTAGAAAAGGATGTCTTCGCCTTGTCTTTGTCTGGGAACCGTCCACACGGTACATCTCAGAAAGCACCAGCACTTTCAAATGCATCACTTTCCTCTTTTTTCCAAAGAAAGACATTGGAGAAAACCTTTCACGGCGAGAAACCTGTGAAAGAAAGTACCGTGGACAAATCTCAGACCGAACACTCTCTACAGGTTGGTTCATGCACTTTATCTGGTGTTGAGGAGCAGACATGTGCAGAGATCCCCACGCAGAATTTCAACTTTACAGACAGCAAAGAGGACTTTCACACCTGCGAACGCTGCGGACAGGAAGTGTTAATGTGGGAGGTGCCAGAACACACTGACTACCACTATGCCCTTGACCTACAGAAGTCCCTCTCATCATCATCATCATCACTTTCTTCCCCAGTCATGGCTGAAACGATGTCGTCATCATCACGTGGAAAGAGCAGAGCCAAATCTCAAGCAGGTCCTCAGGCAAAGAGAGCACGGCCCATAGACAACGCCACCACTCTGCATTCTTTTTTCAAGAAAGCTTAACTTTTTTAAATAACATTGATTCCACTCTTTTACATTATTGTTTAATGAGAGTGTGATTTTCCTTTTACAAGGTCATTATGTCAAAAAGAGAAAAACATGCATAAAAAAATCTACACATCCCAAATCATGTTTTTCTCTAGTTTGTAAATAGAAGCAATGCACTGTATAGACAAAGTATCCAAATATGTAGAAAACCTAAGAATTTGAATAAGTCTACTTTTGTTGTTACCGTACTTTAAGTTTTAATAAATATTGTTTTATCGTGTTTCTTTCTTTTTTGTGTTGTTTGTACAGTAAATGAGTAGTGTGATGCTTAGGATGCCCACAAGAGGGCAGCACAGTACCTGATGCTACTTGACACCAATCTTTTTTTAAAACTAATTGCCAAAAAGTATTTTCTGTTTTTTTTTTTCCTCCTTTTTTTGTCAGATTTGTCAGATCATCAAACAAATTTGAACATTACACAAAGGTACGCTGAGTACATACAACATGCAGTTTTTCAAATGATGATTTAATTTTTAATACATTTTAACACATTTAATAAATGTTTGATGATCTGACAAATCTGACAAAAAAAAAGGAGAAAAAAAAACAGAAAATACTTTTTGGCAATTAGTTTAAACATTTTTTATTTAATTTTTAATTTAATGTTTAAAAAATGCAATAACAGGCAATGAGTCTTTCTCATTGCTACGGTGGAATTTTGTTGCCCCCCCCCCCCCCCCCTTTGCAAAATAGTTTTAATTCGGCCACATTGGAGTGTTTAACCTGTTTAAGGTCATGCGACGGCATCTCAATCAGATTTAAATCCGGACTTTAATTGGGCCACTCAAAAACGTTCTTGTGTTTAATTCAGAGTTGGACTTGCTGGTGTGTTTGCTGTGCTCACTGATGGACATACAGTCTACTTTCAGGACTTTCTGGTAGAGCGCAGAATTCATGCTTTCATCGGTTATGGCAATTCATCCAGGTCCTGAACCTGACCATCACACTACAACCACCATGTTGACTGTTGTTATGATGTTCTTTTTCTCAAATGCTGTTAGTTTTACACTAGAGGTAACAGCGTGTACACCTTCCAAAAAGTTTAACTTTTGTCTCATCAGACTACGGAATATTTGCCCAAAAGTCTAACTTTTTCACATAGAGCCAGGCAGGTTAGGACAGTTTTTTCCCTTTAATAAATGAAATTATTATTTAAAAACTGCATTTTGTGTATATTGTGTAATGATCTGAATCATTTAAGTGAGATGTATGCAAAAACATAAAAATTGAGGAAGAGGACAAATACTTTTTCACAGCACTGCATTTGCGTGTTAATAATGTAACCCAATACAAGTACAGTAGTCGGAACGAACAGAGGTTAATAGAGATTAGATAAACATCTTTTTGGCTGCTTCTGGAAAGGTTGCAGTGGTTACATTCGGCTACTAGCTTTCTGTTTGTTTATTTATTTATCTATCTATTTATTTATTTCTGTTAATTAAATTTACTCCAAACTTTAAAGACAACTACATTAGGTGATTGTGAATCCCCAATGTAGATGAACAATGGTTAAATATTGTACCCTGCACTACATATTTCTCTTCTTTCAAGTTGCGTAAGCACAGACATATTTGTTTTGCGTTTGCATGACAAATCACAACACACTGTATGCCGTCACTGTTGGCGTTTATGATGGCGAACTGTGGTTGCAGCGTCTTACATCAGCTTTCAGTCTCAGTGAGCAAACATGACAGCCTATTTCATCATGCACACCTTTTAAACACCATATGCCTAAAAGTTTGTACAAAGTTTCTGAATTTCCCATTGCAGACTTATTCCAACTTTGCTGTCCTAATAACTCCATTCATCTGGGAAAGACCCCTATATTTTGGAGCATGGGCGTCAGGAATTGTGCCAGACGTTAGAAGCGAGGACACTTGGTGTGCAGTCAGCATCCCAGTTTATTTCAAAGCGGGGTTGAGGTCAGGGATCTGTGCAAGATGATCGAGTTCTCCTACACCAACAAAGAACCAGGTCTTTATGGACCTCACTTTGTGCACATGGGATTTATTGTCATGTCTTAATTATATCAAAAGGAAATTGCTTCAGCAAGCAATAATATCCTGTACAATTTGTGCGCTTCCAACTTTGTGGCAAAGTACTGTACTAGAGGAGAAAATCTGTTCTATATACTATACAACAATTAAAGAACAAAACACTCATGAAGTCAGTCATGATGAACATTTTATTATATATACACATCATAAATATACAAACATTTTTTTTTTACATCAAGTCACTAAAAAGTAAAGCTTAAAGTCTAAAATTGTTTAAAAGTAAGATGAAAAAACCCTAAGACATTTTTTCCAGCATCTGTTTTGCTCGGCAAGCCCATACAGGGTGGCCATAATAGATGGCTGGATTAAATGCAAGATAAATATATTCTTGTTCCATTTTTCCATTCCATTCTGGATTTTGTTCAATCCATTTAATCTTCTTACTTTTAAAATTGCACAAGGAACAGTGAACAACATAATAATAAAGTCGTTAACATGTGCCTAGATGTGGAACGGAAGAGAACTCGACATGCGTAAACTGGTTGTCGTAGACGAGACACACCACCAGGGTTTGGAAACTAATGTATCAACCCTCTATGTTCTTAATAGTAAAGGTTTAGCACCAAGTTCTAAAAGCTACAAAATTGTGTGGGGTTCGACATCAAGCTTCGAGGAGGAGCTTGTCGGACACAAGGCACTACGATAGAGCACCTTGATTTAATATTGTGATATCAGTAACCTAAAAAAAAAAAAACAAAGACAAAGAGTTAAGAATAAAAATCAGTGACACAATAGATCAAGAAAAAAAATGCCTGAGGCCTGCAGTACAAACAATTTGCATAATCTGTAAAACAGCAGCCGAGATGCTTAGAGGGAGATGCTTTTTCATCCGTACACTTACGTCTCTTAGTCTAGGGTTGAGGTGAAGCTTCCTGAGCAACTAAAGCACTTGTGGGTAAAGCAAAAACTATCAACATAATCAACATTTACTACAAACAGGATGACTCTGATATTGACATATGAAGTGGTTCGGCAACAGTAAAGCACGGAAACAACATGATGTTAAGGCAGTGCGAGACACCGTCAGGGTGCCTCATTGAGCTGAAACATTCAACGCTGTAAAGCCGGAGCCTGCCACTATATTAAAGTGCCTCGTTCCATATCCGTTATCCTTTTACAGAAGACAACAGAGACTGTTAGCAGGTTGAGATTAGAAAGCTTTAAGCTAACAGTGCTGGCATTTAGGTTGAAAAGTTGGTGTTAAAACTCAGTCACCTTTTGTAGCTGCCATTTTAATCCTTAACACCTTACACTTCAGTACGCTCGTCAATACACTGGCTCCAGATGAACTCTCATTTAAGATCTGAAAGTCTGCTTCCTTAAATTATTAACATAAATAGCTTTACTGGGCATCTACCAAGCTGCAGCGTTTAGATCCAACAACACCTTGTTCTTCTGGTGTGAAATTAAGCCTGGGACTAGATTCTGAAAAGATCTCGAAGAACTGTTATACTTTTACACTTTATGTGAACGGTTTGTGCAATAAGCTCATTGGAAGTCTTGAAAAGAGAAAAGTCAAACAAACCATACTGATAAGGTAATAAACTGTACCTGGCAGCTTTAGGGTTCATTTACCTTTTAGCCAGTCAATTGATTTGACTTTACTTTCTATTAAAAAAATCCAAATGGCTACATGTTCACTCCTAGTAACGAGAACAGCGACTAGAGTTCTACTTCAAATCCAACTTTGATATGGTCACCAGTGCATTCACGCTTAACAGGAACAGCTCACTTCCTGTGTTCCTATTGCCATTAAAACATTTTTAAAAATCTATAAACTAGACTATTATTTTTAAGGAAAACGGTTCTTGAAAAAAAGGTTGGTGTATGAAAGGCTTTGGTAAAAGAAAAGTGTAATGTGTGAGTGATATTGTGGTTGGGTGTACAAAAAAAAACTCAGAGGATGCTTAAAAGACTGGTGTAGTCTGGTAGGCTGTGCTTGTATCCTCTAAGTTTGGAGAGAGAGAGAGACGGGCATGATTAAAAATGAGACTATGCTTGGTGTTGGTATTGGGACAAGGGCTGTAGTTTGGTGACTTGTCCGATGCCTTTGGTAACTCCATGTCTGAAGAGCAGCTTGGCTCCCACTTTGAGGTACTCTGGATGCTTGAGAAACTTGAATCGTGCCACTGCTTTCTCTCCTGTGCGTAGCTCCTCCTGACAGAGAAAGAACAACACATGGATAAAACAACAGATTTTATTTTAGCATACATAGACAATGCATCCTGTAGTACAGGGTCACAGTAGGCCTAGAGCCTATTCAAGGGGGCTCCGGGCATGAGGCGGGGTACACCCTGAATGGGATGCCGATTCAGAGCAGTGCACAAGCATGCACATGCACTACACCAATTTGGAAATGTCTGCTAGTCTTTGGACAGTGGGAGGAAACCCACACTTAATCTAAAACTTTGCATGAATCCAAAACTTATGCAGCCATGAAACAACAATGTGAGTAGAGCATGCATTTATCTCATGTAGGATAGCAAGAACAATCAGACAACCTCACCTTCCCTTGCAGAGCCTCCACTGTGGCCGTCTGCCTCACATTGCCCACGTGCACCGTCACCTGGAAGCCCTTGTGGAAAGTCTTAGCATGGAAGAGCAGGACAATCTCAGCTTCAAACATCCAACAGATAGTGGGATTCATCTCTGGACTCACCATCACCATTCCCTAGAGCGGGAAATAAAAATAAGACGTCCATGAAAGCACAAAAAAATAGTAATAGAAAAAAAATCATATCCTGCAAGCAGACATTACAAACCTTTCGTAATAACGAGCGGTCGAACTCGCCCAGAGCCAGTGTAGCTGCCTGTCCTGCTCGGAGCACCCTGCACGCGGATCGGTTTCTCTGGATACTGCACACGGTGAGATTGCAGAACTGGCCGTCGTCCATCGGACCTACTGCTAGCTGCTCTCCTTCTCTGCAGATACCGCTGCACCAGAGAAAGGACACGATTAAATAAAAGCACTTATTTAAAAACACTAAAATTCCAAACGTAGTGTATTTTTTACCTGTAAAGAGTTCCACCCACTACAGTCCCAACATCAGGCACTGTATAAATCTCATCAACCTGCAACACACACACACGCGCACACAAACACACACAAAGTGTCTACATTTTGCGTAAAATATTCCCTCTATGTGCTGTATTTGCTTTGTAAATTCTCAGCTGTAATATACAGTATAGTTCCTCATATGGACCTGGAACTCGGTGAGTTGCTGCATGAGCTCCTCCTGCTCCTTGCTGTTGCTCAGGGGAGGCAGGATGTTAAAGAACACCTTGAGCAGCTCCAGGTTCTCTCCGGTTACACTGGATAGTGTGAAGATCGGCGTGATGCTAAAGAGATCGACAGTGCAAAGATGAAGGTAAAATGAGATCCAGGGCAATCGACAGACTTCTTCCTCATACCATGATACTTTTTATACATTGTTAGAATAGATTCAGTAAGTCTTTTTTTTTTTTTCCCATCAGGTTCCTGGTACCTGGGGGACTGTGTGAACTGCTGTGCAGCAGTGACAGCATCATCCTCGGTGCTCACCACCAGTGGAACTTTGTTGCAGCCGGGCTGCTTGAGGACGCGCTCCAGCTGCCGTACAGTTCTCTCCACCGTGGCTTTAGTGCACAGATCCACCTTACTGACCACGATGAAGATCGGCACCTTTAAAGCCAGGGCCAGGCCAAGGTGCTCTCGCGTGGTACCCACTGAAATTCAAATCAACACATTTATCATGGACATGACATTTGTACATCTATAAACACTTTTTACTTACGTTACATTTTACTTTCACACTTCATAGGGAAAAAAAAACAAACAAAATAAAATCTAAATGCTTTCAAAAGGAACACATTTTTGGTGCTTTTCTGCAGTAACTGGTAAAACAAAAGATGTGACCTTAATATACAAATACAAACACTTCAGATTTTAACCTATACGACTATTACGTACATAAACGATAATGAACTAAAGCCACGCTGATCCGGGAACAACAGTACACGTATTGTATATCTGTGTTTCATTTCACGAGACAGGTTATTACGTATGTGAGCTATTCATATAGACTCGAGTCTGAACAGCAGCTGTGAGAGCAGAGAGGCTTCACAAATACACTTGCATCAGAAAAGAACACACCTGAATACACCTAGTCAAACAAAACAGTATCGAGGAAAACTATACTGCAAAGCATATTTGTCTAAACCTGCGGTGAATATGTAAAGAAGAACGGAAGAAACTGACATCTTTGTTAAGGCCTTTTTAGACGTCACTGCTACACCATTTTCACCTTTTGATATGAATTTGTGAAGGTTGTGAAGACACTGCAGTCTGAACACAGTAGTTTTTACTGTGCATCCTGCAGAACCATCCCCAGGTCCTCTGAGGAATTTGAGTGTTACACCTGCTTTTTTGCATGTGAAACTCAGCAGCTTCCTTTTTGGTTATATAATATGCTGCTTTCTTTTTCGGTAATATTAAATTTAGTGATGGAATAAAAATGTTTGGAATAATAAAGTCTAAAAAAAATAAATAAATAAATAAAAGTTTGAACCAAAAACCCATGGTGGCTAAGACTTTTGCACAGTACTGTATAATATTAATATGATTCGTTGCAGTGTAAACCTGTGATCGAGCAGATAAATGTGTTCTAATCATAAATGTTTGAACATGATTAAGACTAGAGGTGTGCATCATATCTTGAGTTTTTTTTCTTTCATGTAAGTGAAAATGAGATTTCAAATATGAAGATGGCAGAACAAAGGAAGTGTATATCAACAGGAACGTTTGCCACTACAAGAAAAATTTATGGAAAGAGACAAGGTCCATGAAGTGAAGGTTGTTAGATTGATCAACATAAATCGTCAATAACTGACGTGCCTATCAATTAGATTATATAGCCGAGATGGAGCGTACTGTATTTACTGGTCCAGGTGTTTCCCGTCCCTAATATATAGTTGCAGTTGTGAGAGGGTAAATAAACATTACTTTAAACAGTACAGGAGTTAAATAGTTGCTAAGCAAAGACAAACATAGACTAGTCCATGGCCCCCTGTCCAAGACAACATAAAAGCAGCATTAATCCGGATACAGACATTTGGAACACTATGTTTATATTTAACCAGCCCACCTCCACTTGACCTGGCTGGAACCCTGCACTGACAGCTTGAAAACAAACATAGCAGGTCATCGCCAACAGACAGGTCATGAGATGAGTATGCCTTGTGAACGCAAGCATTCATGAAATGTCAGAGGGCCAAAGTTATAATCACTGAAGAGTAACTGGCTACAGTAATGGTTCCTGGGCTTTGCGAGTCGGTAAAACGTCGTCTTACTGCAGACAGGACAGAGTCTCAGACACCACAAAGCTCAATCCTGTTACATTATGTATAGCGTGACTTTTCCAGTCTAGGACTGCGGCCACTCCAAGTAAGATTCTTTGTTACAGATCCTCTTTCTGACCCACCTTCTTAATGTCGCTATATTGATAATAAACTGTTAAGAATTTTCACAAATTTTGTCACTGAATTTGCAGACGTGATACGTTATTTGTGTCGAGCTGAAATCCTAATCAGGGTGCCTTAACTAGTGTGAAGAGTCAGCATTAGACTAAGAAGGTTTAAATTACAGAGTGCTATCCATTTCTTCATTTCAGACTGCTCCATCTTGCTAGATCCCGCCTCGTGCACTCACCAGGGTAGCCTGGGATATATTAGGAGAAATATTTAAGTACCCGGGGAACAGAGGTCAACATTCCTTATTATATAAGAATATTACATAAACTACATATGTTATTTGAGAAGCAGCCTGAAGCCTGGCTCAGTGTGATAAGGCTGCAGTGCAAGTGTATATTGCGAGGCTGTGTTATGTTACTTTGCCCTCTTGTCAAACATTCATTAGTATGTGCTCTGCTAACCAAGTCACCTTAACCCACATTTATCTGTAGAAGGCGAAAAGACTTCACTACTGCAGTCTAAACTACTCTCTTTTAAAAACACTTACCGATGCCAGTGTTTGCGCTGACGACTAGCATGGCAAAGTCAGGGCAATAACTGGTAAGGCCAAAGATGGTAGTCTTCAGGTATTTATGATGGCCAGCCAAGTCTATGAAGGTTATCATTTTTGAGGCACTCTCACAAATTTCCTCTGCTGTCCGTGACTCGCTATAATTCACCACCTAAGGAATGGATAATCATTAAATGTCATTAAGACACTTAGGAGGCAATATAACAACATGACCTAAACAACTTAGTCTGCTTAAATCCACAAGTAACAGAGCATCTCTAGATTTGAAATGAAATAGCTATCCTTAGCCTCAAATGTAATCCCTGACTCCTCACCTCTCCTTTGCTGTTAAAGCCCAGGATCTCAAAGCTGATACTGGAGGTCCTGCCTGTCTGAATCTCATGGAGATGCCTGAAGAGGTTTAATCGTGCTCTACCCCTGCCATTGTCCAGTTCCCCTTGAGTGAGCACGCCAAGGAGAGTCGACTTCCCCGAGTCCACGTTACCCAGCACAGCTACCCGTAGGTCCAGGAACTATAAACAACCGAATTCATGTTTGTTTTAAGAAAAAGATTTTCTTATTGTATGATCACTCTTCTTCCTCACACTCTCCTTATATTAGACATAATCACAGAGAGCAAGGCATAGGCCTTACATGTGATTCTTGTAAACAACATGAGTGCTGACCTGTTGGTCATCCGGCACTTTCCTCACGAGGACTTCTGCGATTTTTCGTGGCTCCTCTGAGTCATAATCCACCTCCCTCTCTCTGAGAACTGTAATGTCAGCACCCACCCTGAAAGACCACCACAAATACACGGACAATTATGTTAACTTAGTGGTGCATTAAGGGATAATGGTAGTGCTTAGTAGCAATGTATGGGCACAAACCAATTAAAGGTACTTTCCACGACTCTACACTCCCAATCGTGCAATCAGTACTGTGTGCGTGTCTCTACATATAAATTTTCAAGATGAACTTTTCCTAACTGTGCAACAGTTTAAATATGAAACAGCAGTGCATGGGACAACGAGTAAACAGTGATCAAGACGTACTTCTCAGCCATCATGTGAAGGGTCCGGAGTGAGGCTCTCATATCCGCCTTGGATAATCCGACCAGCAAACCGTTGTCTTCCACTCCGATTTGATACACGGCCTCTCCCCTGCCTTCCTGCAGCCTCCATTTCATCTGTGTGGCCAGGTGTTCGAAACGATATTGCGTGGGGTTCACCAGCTTCAACTGAGCAATAAAGCCATAAAAACTGGACATTAGGACAACTCTCAAACATGCAACATGTATTATATTAGTGCACATTAGGTTGTGCTTTAATGACAAAATTATAGATTTACAATGCAAGGGCAGAATGTGGCACTGGTGGACCGGATACAGCGCTAATAAAGTTATGCAAGTTGAGATAATAAATTGTGACGTTTATGTTATAAATCTAGTTGGTCATCTTGCACGGTTTGAAAAACAATAAACTGTTACAGCTTTATGTCAACTGTATTGTCTGATTAAATAAGCAGGTCAGTTGAATTTACCACCATATAAACCTAATCCTAAAGTTATGTTCTTATAAACATCAGAAATGCCTTTCCAGCTTCATAAATCTGTTTCCCAAAAGAATTGCCAAAATCTCCCTCAGCTATTCAAAAATCTCTTTACATTTCTAATAACTGATCCCCCGCCCCGCCAAAGATGACTAATGAGGAATTATGAAAGAAGTAAATCACCATTTAAGCTTACCTTGTACTCTATATTTCCCTCTTCAGCCTGAAACAAAAGAAAAGATCAGAGTCTTTAGTGAATACGAGTGAAACAATGCCCAGTGCAGTTCAGTTTTCCAGGTCACAAAGCACGGACCTGCCTACGACTAGCATTCTGAAAAGTTATATTGGCCAGGACACAAAGGATTTCACATCTAAAGAGAAACACCAAAGTGGTCACATTACCCTGAGCTCTGAGAAACAGATTAGATTAAACTAAATGACATAAAATCTAATAATTGCCTAGTAATCAGTTCAGTAAGGTATGAGCAGTGTTTAATCTGGGATACGCCCAGTATAGGTTACAGTTTGCATAGATTATAGTAAAGAAATCTATACACCTTAATTAATATAACTAAGTAACTAACTAACTAACTGGCGCAGTGGTAAAAGCGCTCGCCCTATCATCCGGAGATCGCTAGTTCGAATCCCGGGTGGTGCTATAACCTCTCGCAGCCGGAGGTCTAGAGAGAGCTGATTGGCCGAGCTCTCTCAGAGGGGAGGGATGAGAGGTACTTAGTGCTCCCACATTAATCACGGCTATACAGCCAGTCAGGGGCGTCTGTGAGCTCGCGGAGGGAGCGGATAGCGCTGTCCGAATGTGTTATGCCGCCCCCAACGGTGCGCGAGCGAGCAGATCGAAAATATGCGGTCGGCAGGCGTCACGTGGTTCGGCTGAGTGGTAGTAGTAGCCTTAATGTGGGAGCCCCCTAGTGACGGGGAGGAATTGGGCAAGACTAAATTAGGAAGAAAAATCAGGGAAAAAAGAATACAGAGAGTAAAAACTATCTTTATTTCCCTGTATAAACTCCCTGTTACACTAGCGCTTGAATACCATCAAGCTAGAAAGTTTTTTCAGTACACCTGAGCTATGATCAGGCTGCCTCCTCCATTTCATTGGAACTGGCTTGGAGCTAGATTGAGACGTAGATGTAGCAATAATTCCTAGGCATCAATTTTCAAGAATCAGGTGTTCCCATTGTTGATTGTTCACAGGAACGATGGCAGTGGGCTTTGAGCCACCTCAGCTGGGATTGTCATTCATGGACGTATGGCCTTCTTTAGAAAACATCAAATGTTTTACTGAGTCTCATCTGCGCACTGTGCTTCTGGAAATGTCACCTGGTTTTACACCTTCATCACAAGTCCTGGTTTGACTTGACCGCCCCTTGTACTTATATCTAGCTCAAAATATTAAACAGAAAATAAAGATAAACAGTACAATAAGTGACCCTAAATCAGTTAGCACTAGTTGGTATCAGTGTTTCACAGCTCCATGATTCATTCCAAGTTTGACACGGTGTATGTTCTCCCCTTGTCTGTGTGGTGTTCTTCCGTGTTCTCTTCCGACTTTCCCAAAACATGCCAGTAGAAGCAACGGCTTCTGTAAATAGCCCCATGGTTGTGGATGATATTCCATTCCTGTTTTCCCGCCTCACACCACAGTGTTCCCGAGATAAGTTCTGGATTCACGGCAACCTTGACCAGGATGATAGGCTTGCTGAAGACGAATGAATGAGCTCCACGGTTGTGTTTTTAAATAGCTGGAGGTTAGTCGTATCGGTTTACCTTGGAGGTGATCTCCAGCTCCTCTAATAATTTTATTCAAAGAAAGTTGTTACATAAAGTTAGCAAAGAGTTTATTTCTTCTCGTGGTTTACATGCATGTAGAAAATTTTTTGCCTTGCAGTTGCTTTTCTTTTTCTTCTTCGTCCTCTGAGCACACTTATCCCCGACATTGGAATATTTACACTGATCAGCCGTACCATTATGACCACCCACATAATATTTAAAAACAATATTTAAAAAAACAAAAATAACCCAAGAACCTTCCCAACAGTGTTTGGCTGATGGTACTTATTTAGAAACCTAGTAACCCAGTGTAAGGTGGCAAGGTGGCTGAACTGCACCTCCAGGTCCTGGGTCCGATTCCCATGTCATGTCTGTGTGCATGAAGTTTGCATGTTCTTCCCCGCCCTTGGTGTTTTTGTCCGTTTCCTCCCACAGTCCATAGACATGCAGATTAGGCGAAGTGGCATTTCCAAATTGCCCGTAGTATGTGAATATGCGTGTGAATGTTGCCCAGGGGTCCTACCATTGTCGTACAAAATAAGAATAAATACAATGGTCACAATTGGCCTCCATGGTCCATAGTTTGGCTACAGAGGTTCATAGATGGATGGAAACTTAAGCTTAAGAAATTTTGTGCTCTAAATAAGAATGTCTGTTCTTATTTATGTTCTAAATGTACAGTAACGTAGTGTAAGTTACAGTAGGTCTTCTATGGGATCGGATTACACAGGCCAGACTTCTCTCCACATGTGCATTTGTGAGCCTTGGCCACGAATTATCCTGTTCTCAGTTCACTGTTTTTTGCTTACTTGGATCACTTTTGGTATGTCCTGACCACTTCATCCCAGGAACATCTCAAAGCACCTGCAGTTTTGGAGTTTCTTTGACCCAGTTTTCTAGCCATCATAATTTGGCCCTTCTCACAGGAGCTACATTGTCAAGATCTCATTACAATGGAATAGATTAGCTCTTGTGGGAGATTCATCTATCAGGACCTACCAAATGTAATCCAAGAAAGAAAAACTGATGAACTGGCGACAGGGCAAAATGGGGACCTCCTCAATATTAGACAGGTGGTCATAATGTACAAACAGCTGTAAGCAAAATTACTAAATATACGTATGTAACTAAAACACAAGTTACTACTCGTACTGTTTAGGGTTTTAACACACTTTCTCTACTGCATTCATAACAAAGAAAACCTAAGAGCAATGGAAGATTGTCTACGTGTCCATAGTTACTCACACACACACACACACACACACACAAATACCTATACACAGCTTTTAAAACATATTTGATTTTTGTCCACTTCTAAGTTAGCTTTTTGAACAAAATCCTTTAAAGCACGAACAGCGTAACATTTCCTACTTGTAGTTATTTCCAGCAGACAGAAGGGGTGTGTGGTGTAGTACTTAGCTAGCTAGTGCTAACAGCCTATCATTAGGCTTTGTTATGCTAGCTGACCCAGGCGTAATAATCATGTAAGGACAAGAGGAGACTCATTTACCTCCGGAGGTAGATACGGCGGGCTGTTGTTCGCTTTAGGGTAGCGTGCAGACCGGCTCTTCGCCTTTTTCCCGCTTTTTGAACTCGCCTTTTTCGGGAGCGCTGCAGCAGCTGATCCGGTTCCTGGTTTAAAAGCGGAACCTGTGCCGAAAAGCTCCGACACCCGCGTCTCCATTTCTGTTCGGACCCTGAACAAGAGCTGATTACTGAGCTATGCTAGCGTTCAACACTTGACATTCCTGAAACTTTCCCCACAGCCATCAGAAATAAACGAAGGAAAGGAAGAAGAGAGGCATAATAAAGAGCACCGGCCGAGCGGGCGGAGACATACCCCCCACCCCAACACACACACACACACAGCTGACAAAAAAACAAAAACGAAAACAACTCGGCTAAGTTTGCGGAAGGCTGTTGCGTCATACACGTAATATTCATGAAGCGGCGTGTGTGATTCGGCGACCCGAAGGACACGAGGTCAAACGAGTATTTTGAATATCCATGAGTTTCGCATGTTGTAACTGCGCTGCAATCTCCGATCTTGCTTTTGACGTAAACACTGCGTAATTTATTTCACTCACAAATGTTCTGCTGATGGAAAACAAGATCAGCAAATTTCTTATCAAGAGAAAAACCTGTAGATATATAATATGAAATACTGTTTGTTTGATTGTTTGTTTGTTTTCATTAACCGTTTTATAAAAATCAGGGTTGCTGTAAAGCCAGAGTCTATCCCAGGAACACAAGATTGTGTTGTAAACACCCAGGGTCGTCTTCTTCTTCTTTGTTGTTTAAGGCGGTTGAAAACCAGTAGGTGGTTTACATTAACGAGAACTGTAGGTCTCATTCTCACTCGTCTTCCCAGGCTTCATTAAGAATGTCTAATGCTTCCTTCCCTGATTTTGTCTTGACTTGTTCTGTGTCTTGAACTCTTCGCCTGCTTTATCTGGCGCTTCCACACACTCCTTCTTCTCGACACATTTCCTCTTAGTACCACTCAGCATCTAGTTGAAGTTCTGTAAGTTGCATCACGACATATACCGTATAGATCTAACTCTCCCCTGAGCTTTAAAGTCGACATTTCAGTCCAGATCCTCAAAAACAACATTAAATGCTTCTCTCCCTGATCAGCGACTCCCCATTCTAAAAGTCCCTTAACTTATAACCTCTCCTGCATGTTTTCCTAAATTAAGGAATCTGAAAAAGATCTTCCCCAGCTCTCTATCTGTTTGATGAAATTTTAGACTCTCAAAACAAAATAAAATGATAGCCATTAGTTTTACTTCTATTCAAAATAGTTTTAAAGCCTTGTTTGAATAAAATGAACTGGAAAACAATATGGAAATGCTTTATCTTAAAATGGGTGACACTTGGGTCACAGAATAAAAGTATTAATGTGTGTTAATGCAAAAACATAATTAGGAAATTGTTAAACATTATACAATGACCAGTCAAAACATTACCACCTGGATTTAACTCTGCAAATATTTAAGGGCCTTCCACTGGATATTTCCTGCAGTGATGTAATATGGTGGCAGCAAATGATATAACTCTAATTGATGCACTGATTAGGGTCTAATTTCTTGAACAATTATGTCAGAAGACATATCCTGGCAAAGATGTTACTGTGTCAGAAGGGTCAGGTTAATCGCCTGCATCAAGCAAAGAAAACAATTAAGAAGATTTCTGAAACCTTTTAAAATTGGGTTAAGGACTGTAAAACACACTAATAAAACCTGGAAGGATTGTTATAAACCATCATGAGTGTGATAAGATTTGGAGCACTGTTAGCTCAAACGGCTAAGGCACTCAGCTACTTATCGGAAGGTCGGTGATTTGAACCCCATGTCCACCAGGTTGACATTGTTGGGCCCTTGAGCAAAGCCCTGAACCCTGTCTGCTTCAGGGGTGCTGTATCATGACTCACCCTGTGCTCTGACCCCAGTTATTGAGATGTGCAAAGAAAGAATTTCACTGTGCAGTAATATACAGTACAGACCAAATGTTTGGACACACCTTCTCATTCAAAGAGTTTTCTTTATTGTGTTCTTTAACCCAAACAAGTCTCTTCTGCTTGTTGTCTGTCCTTAGCAGTGATTTCCTAGCAGATATTCTACCATGAAGGCCTGATTCACATAGTCTCCTCTTAACAGTTGTTCTAGAGATGTGTCTGCTGCTAGAACTCTGTGTGGCATTGACCTGCTCTCTGATCTGAGCTGCTGTTGACCTGAGATTTCTGAGGCTGGTGACTCGGATGAACTTATCCTCCGCAGCAGAGGTGACTCTTGGTCTTCCTTTCCTGGGGCGGTCCGCATGTGAGCCAGTTTCTTTGTAGCGCTTGATGGTTTTTGTGACTGCACTTGGGGACACTTTCAAAGTTTTCCCCATTTTTTGGACTGACTGACCTTCATTTCTTAAAGTAATGATGGCCACTCGTTTTTTACTTCACTTAGCTGCTTTTTTCTTGCCATAATACAAATTCAACCTCTTTGAATGAGAAGGTGTGTCCAAACTTTTGGTCTGTACTGTATATGTGACAAATAAAGGTTTAACTTAACTTAAAGAGATCACTTAAATACTTGGTGAAATCAAATGTAATTATCAAGAACTCGAGAGATTTGGACTGAATAGCTGTGTAACCTTAGGAAAACCACTTATCATTTACTGATCTGTAAAAAAATGCTTTAATATGTTTGGGAGCATAAAGAATTGAGTGTGGAGCACTGCAAAAAAGATGATGTGGTCTGATGAGTCCAGATATCCCCTGTTACAGATATCCCCTGTTGAAGTGATGCACCCATCATGCACAGCGCCTACTTTACAAGCCTGTGGGAGCTTTTGTTGGTCAGGTCTGGGTTCAGCAATGTTATGTGCCCAAAAAATTAGGTCAGCTAAATACCTGATATATTGTACGACCAGGGTTTTCCTTCACATTAGCTCTTTTTATCTTCCTGGTTGAGATAGGCATGTTCCAAGATGACAATGCCAGGAAATTGTAAAAGAGTGGTTCAGGGCACATGAGACATAATTTTCACACATTGATTGGCCAACACAGAGTCCAGACCTTAACCCTATTTAAAATCTTTGGGATTTGCTGGAGAAGGCTTTATGCAGCGATCCGACTCTCCCATCATGAATACAAGGTATTGAAGAGAATTGAATGTAAAAGAAATGTTGTGACATTGCATAAGCTGATGGAAATCATGCCACGACCGTAGTCACAGCAAACGGTGGTCCAATGATATATTAGAGTGTACCCCTTTTTTTTATATTCTGGTGGGGCAGTGTATACTGTATGTACGTGTAAGCTCATATATGAGTCATTAAACGCTGACAATGTGTTTATAGTCCATATAATATTGCAATACAGTTGCATCATTCCGTATGAAATGGATGGAGATTAGTTATCATATTTATAGTTTCACATGTACCACCCTTTTATTGTCTGTCTGCCTGTTGGTCTGCCAGTTTGTTTACACTCCTATTGGTGCGTTGTTAACCTGATGTCTACAAGCCCCTGCTAAGATCGTGCGGAAAAGAAGCCTTGTGCTCCATTCACTACTGCAACTTTTAATCAACCTGTCTCCAGGACAGAATGATTTATACAAGAAGAGCAGATGGAGTTATTGGTATGCTTCTTGCTAATGATTAACTTAAATTGCATGTAAGCATTGCTAAAGTACCAGCTATAAAAGACTCATAATATGACTCCTGTAGAGAATGAGCTCCCCCTGCTGAGTCTTGATTTCTCCAAAAATACTGGTGGCTGCTCTCACTTTCGGGTTTCTCACTGAGGGTTGACTATAAAGGTTAATTCTGCTCTATTCTATTCTGTGTAATATTAATTTATTGTTACTGGTCACAGCATTCACATAATTACCAAGTACAGCCCATCATTATCAACCTGAACCTACAGTACATACACAATAGGACTGCACCTACGTGCCTAGGTAACAGCACTACCCTTTCTGAAAGAACTAATTATATGCTGCATACATGGCATATTTGTACACCAGTGGAGTCACTTTTCACAGAGGTGTACTTTTATTTGTCGAGTTTTAAATTTTTCATTTAATGCAAATGAATGCAGTCTAGTTAAACAGGTTACATTTAAGATGTGGAATTAGTGATAAGGATAAGTAGTGTATGTGTGTGTGTGTGTGTGTACACACTCATCAGCCATTCCATCAATTTGATCTCCGCTAGCATATATATTGGATCGGACAACACAGGCCAGCCTTCACTCCCCATGTGCACCAGTAAGCCTTTGCCACCCAAGACCCTGTCACCAGTTCACTGGTTTTCCTTCCTTGGATCACTTTTGGTATGTCCTGACCACTGCAGACCAGGAACATCCCACGAGAGCTGGAGTTTTGGAGTTGTCCTGGCCCAGAACTCTAGCCATTACAGTCACACAAAATTTTCTGCTTCCAACACATCAACTTCCGGAAAAAAACAGGTTCACTTGCTACCTAATATAACCCACCCACATCCAGCCACCATTATAACGAGATATTGAAAATGTAGGTACTGTGAGAAAAATAAAGTGCATTTCAGACCTTACATGCCTCACTGATCATGTTAAATGTTACATCCATGACAGCACAATTAAAGAAAGACTGAACAAGCACAGTTTTTTGGGAAGGGGTGCCAAAAGCCTCTCAAAAAAACAAACAAACAAACAAACAAAAAACATAGGAGCACAACTGAGGTTCTGAACAAACCAGTCCCAAACAACATTCCAGAAGAAACACATCATACCTACTGTCAAGCAAGACATGGATGATTTGGACTTGTTTATGCAGCCACAGGACCTGGGCACCTTGCAGTTACTGAGTTGAGCATGAGCTCTTATGTATACCAGAGACAAATGTGAGACCATCTGTCTGACAGCTAAAACTTGGTTGAAATTCATTCATGCAACAGAACATTGATCTGACACGCATCAGTAAATCTATATCAGACTGGCAAAAAAAAAATCAAGATTTTGTAAAGTCCAGATCTCCATCCTCTTGAAATACTGTGGTGGGAACTTTACAGAACTGTGTGTAAGTGTAAGCCAAAAAACCTCTATGAACTAAAGCCATGTTGTAAAGAAGAATGGACCAAAAACAATGTGAGAGAAGGATAAAGTCATACAGGAAACCATTACTCAAATTATTACTGCTTAAGGTGAATCTACAAGCTATTGAGTCATTGGCATACTTGGTTATATGTTGTTTATCTGAGGTTGTATTTGACTATATCAAACTTATAAAATGCAAATTATAAGTAGTCATTACACTTACACATTTTTCCTGGGTGTGGAATTATGTGACATTGTTAACTGTTAAAATTACATTAAGTTTGGCGAAGCATTTATGGATTAAAAGTTTGTAAAAAGTTTGCTAGTTTCCCACCACACTTAATAAAGTGGTAAAACAAGATATCACTGGGTGCCGCAAGCACACTTTGTGCTAAAAAGTTTATAATAAATATACGTCTGGTGTGTTTTGGTCAGTTTGCATTTAAGGGGAACTTAAAAATAAAATGAAAGTAGTTTCCTAAAAAAAAGTTTTTCTATTAATGATTATTTCTATGTCACTTTTTGTCACGTTTTTTAATAACCCTTATAAAGTAGTGTCAATAACTACAGAGCCCATTGTATCTTAAAACTTCAGGACTATGTAAAAATATATATGCTAAACAGATCACTAAGTTGTTTGGAAAATTGTTTGACCCATATTCACAATAAAGTCAACGTTTACACAGGTCACGCTGGCGTAAAAAAACACAACTGGTCTTTAAAAAGAAAAAGAAAATCCACATTAGAATTCATTATGAACAAGAGAGCATTTCATAGAGATGAGAAAAATATTAGCTCAGCAAACAGAGCACTGCCACCCCCTCTTCCTAAAAATTCCAAATCTCCCAGCCTGTTTCCTGATCTGCGGAAGTTTGTTCTGGTCTCTTCATGAGAAGAAATTCAGAGCAGTGAGAAGTCATTTCTAGCCTGAAAATGGAGAAGTCACGCTGCTTCATTTTGCTTGTCCTTTCATTTGGATATCTGTTTCACTCTGCAAATGCTGTCTTAATGGATAAGCTGGCTGACCGCAAAATCTGTGCAGACAAGGACTGCATGTGTAAGTGTAACGTCTTATGTAATGAAGTAAAAGCAAGCGATGTTTAAATATCATCTAAATGTGATGAAATGGACTTTGGCTATGTATATTTCTAGATGCGATCTCAGCAGCCCAAGCTCTTGAGGACTATGTTGCTTCTGACTGCCGATTCATCAACCTGAAGAAAGGCCAGATGATATATGTTTATTCTAAACTGAAGCCAGCAGATGGTGCCGGAGTCTTCTGGTCTGGGAGTGTGAGTATCTCCGAACTGTATCTGTCCTAGCTGTCTATTCTGGTTCATTTCATTCCTGGTATCAGGCTCTACTTCATTATTTGTTTTGATATATCTATAGATGTATCTTCTTCCCTAAAAGATAAATAAGTTTTAATTTTCCTTTGTCTACATATTGGCACTGACAAAAAAAAAAAAAAAAAAGTCAAATGTACAGAAAAACACTACTGCATACTGTCTGTACTCCATTGCCTCTGATACAATGTTTTAGAAAAGTAATACAATACAGTTTTAACAGAAGCATGTACAAGACAGGTGTAATAAAAGATCACAAAACAACATTGAGATACAAAGAAAAATGAATGTAGGAGCATGTGAATTTGAATTTGAATTTGAATGTGGTAGTACTCATGGCAAGTAAAAAGAATGAATAAAGCAGTGGATGAAGACATTACCACATCAGGGTCCCATCAATCATGTACAGCACAGGGGAAGTCACATCTCAATAAACACACATATGTGGAATAACCTAATGTCACTATATGTCCCCGAGTTTTACAAACTCTCAGATGTGACCAAGACACATTTAGTGAGACCAGTGTCCAAGACATGTGCAAATGCCATTGTTCTGAGATGCTTTTATGCTCAGTGAAGTTGTAAACAGTGACCTTAGCCGTCCAGTCAGCTTGAACCAGTATGGCCATTTCTCCCTGACCTCCTCTGGCACTTTCATCTGCAGAAGCGCAGCACTCTGCAAAAGGCACATGCAAGCAAAATCTATAAAGTAAAGATGCCTATAACAAAAAGACTGTTAAACATTTGTTCTTTAAAAAATAAATAAATATCAAAAACAGGATCCAGTAATGCATATTCTAAACACAGTCAATATACACTGATTCTGCCACTTTGGCATTTCACATGATTGACAAATGTGCAGATGTTCTTACTGTAATAAATTGGATGGAAAGTGTATATATGTGCAGTATCTTCACTCAGTAGATCATTAACTAAGTGCTCTTATTGCAGGTATTTCTTACTTTTGCAAAATATTTTTTAGAGTATTGAGTTAAGTTTCATATAGTATATTGTACAGGTTAATACCCATGAGCAATAAAAACAACACATTCACAGTTCTATTATCATTTTAAGATATCATAACAATTCTGTCTTGCAGGTCTATGGAGATCGCTATGTGGACCAGATGGGCATCATTGGCTACTTCCCCAGTAACCATGTCAATGAGACACAGATTTTCACAAAGAAAACCACTGAAGTGGCCACAAAAGTGAGTATGCTGTATCTCTGCTATAGCAATACATAAGTATATTTAGGTGGTGCCATAACGGCCTTTGTATTGTATTGACCTTTCATTGTATGTGTTCATATAGGTGATGGACTTCTTTTGCACTTAAAAAGGAAAGACTACATGTGATGAAATGCTGTCTCCTGATTTTTTTAAACATTAGATTTTCTGCATAAACTATACAATTTTTTTTTGAAAAATCTTAATTATATATACTTTTCTTCTCTTCAAAATGTAATCGAAAGCTAATTAAACTCTGTGATGTAAATCTTTACCTGCAGTAGGTCTATTCTGCATCAAACAACACAAAAAAATTTGGAAGCACAAAAGGTGCAGTTATGTCTCTTTCATTGAGTGTGTAATAGTTTTGTGCCTGTATACATTGAGACCATGTGCTATAAAACCCAGCACAGCGGATTTAACATTCCAACCAATCATCAAGCAATATAGAAATCGTATATAATTTTGCAATACAATATTGCAATATACTGTACACAATTTTAGTTTAAAATTATCATTTTGGTATCGATGATGCCTCTAAATAAAAGTGAAATTGTAAAATTTAGACCATATGTCTCTGAACAAGTAAATGTACTGCTAGATTGTGGTTATGAAGGTTGCCATGCTAACATTTATTTCTATGGCTAGTGGGCTGCTGTCCAGCACTCATTTAGTGATGTGGAGAAGCTGAATTGAAGGAATTACCTTGAAACTCTCTCTCTCTCTCTCTCTCTCTCTCTCTCTCTCTCTCTCTCTCTCTCCAGGACTATTAGTGAACATTACTAAATTCAATTTTCCATCATGAATGGAGCTTTTGTTTCCTAGTGTCAAGCTATTAATTGGTTATTACCACAGGGAAATGCCTGACCTTATTTTGAAATCTTTTTGTATTTGGAGAACATGAAATGTCAGCAGCACAGAGTGGATGCTACAGAGCAGAGAAAATGCTCAAAATGGTATTTTGTCCAAAAAAAACTCAGTGGTTATAAATTGACCTGAACCCAATGGAACAAAAAGAAGTAATTTTATCTGTGTAGAGTGTACAGTGGATCTTAACAGCGTTAAAATATTGCTCTGTTAAATCCTGTTCTCCAGATATGTTTTATTTGTAGGGTCTTTATCTGTGGTGACACTTTATCTATTGTTTTTTTTTTTTTTTAAGGATCTGGCAGTTATGCTCCAGGTAACAATGGCAAACTCTTAGAAGTAGAAAGGACTAAAGTGTCAGCATGAGGTGTAAATTCTGGCTCTGACAGTTCCACAACCTCCTCTTCCGCATCTCCTATTCACATCTGTATTTTGTTCCATTTAGAACACATTATTTGTTCACACTACATTATTCCTTTGCATTTGGTTGCATCCCTACTGCTTCTAGTGCATACACGTCTGTGCTTAAATGTACCCTAATATCGTAATAATATTTTTACACACTCAGAGTAAAGATGCATCATGTAAACACCTCATTTGGAACAGTGATCTGATCTAATAGGAATTAATTATTAGTAGTGATGAGAGGGATGGTGCAAACCAGTAGCCATGAAAACACTTATCTGATCAGTTTCTCTAGGACTGGAACATATTTGCCCCATGTGGGGATCATTTTAAGTGACATGATGAGTTTCCGGGAAGGAGATTTTGCTTCCATTAATGATGAGTAATTTCAATAAGAAAAACTCTCTCTCCATCAGGCTTTGCTTTGGACTTTCATCCACTGGCTTCTGGTCTTTAACAGAGAAAGATCATGTATTTCATGTTTAGAGAACCATTTTTTTAGGAAAGCATGGAAAGCCTAACATAACATTACATTTGAAGGGAAAAAATATCCTTCTTTTTCTTCTTCTTCTTCTGTTACATTCCAAGCAGACTAAATTCTTCCCAGCAAACAGAACCACTTGGTTTGCCTCAAAAAAGCTTTGAACATGAAAATGCACATCTTGCACAAATGTAAACAATTAAGTTGGAATCTTAAGTTAGAATGATTTCAATTGGAATGAAGAAATATTGTAATAATGTAAACATAGCTAAAGAGACTTTGATCCTAGTATACCAGTGCGGTTCTATCATAACCTTGAAGCTTGCTATAATTACCCTTTCAAAACAATGAAATAGACTATAATCAGGAGCAATGAAACTCATTAGAACCCACATAAATGCAATCTAAATTTAAATACAGTCTAAATTTAGATTGTGTTTAAATGGGTTGTAATATAAGATCTTACATGATGACTGACATAAATTGATTATAAAATAACCCAAGAAATGAGGCGTTAAAAACAGTTGAAACTGTTGGTTGAAAGAGAGAGAGAGAGAGAGAGAGAGAGAGAGAGAGAGAGAGAGAGATTAAATGGAGCTGCAGGTCTGGCAGGAGATCATGTCCTATATAGTGAGGGAGGAGAGCTGTCAGGAAGTGTGTTAATGCACCATCTGGCACCAAGGGCTGACCTTGGATTCAAGGAATACAAAGTACTTATGGAGATCACAGACAATGAAGTTACAGAAGACATTCGAGAGTGTTAGTAATGCTAGAAATTGTTACACATGGAAGCATGCTGCTCTATTTTTATGGAATCATTTCATGATAAGGTTCCTCAGATAAAAAAGGCAAAGAAAAAAAAAATCTGAAGTTCATGTTGTAAAATCCATCCATTATTTATGTCACTTGTCCTTATCCAAAGTGGAATATGCCCTGATGAGCTGCCAACTATTGCTGGGCACAAGCTGTCCTCACACACTACAGGCAAAAAAACACCAATCAACCTAGACATCATGTCAGTACTGTTGCATGTCACATGCTGGACCGGAGGCGAGATTTGAACCTGATCCCTGGAGCTGCAAGATGACAGAAAACAGGCAACAGTTTCTGAGCATGATTGACTTGTTGATCTTGGTGCATGAAGAGCAAAACAAAAGTGTGTAAATATACCATGGAAAATAGAGTCTAGTTGTACTTCATTAAAAACTCCCAGTGGAATAAGTGCCTTATCCTTATCTAATAAGTCAAACCTGATGAAACATTTTATTAAAAATGGGATTACTCTCCCTTATCAGATTGTTTTATTTCTCTCAAATCTAATAACGCACACACACACACACACACACACACACACACACACACACACACACACACACACACACACACACACACACACACACACACACACACACTCACGCACACTCACGCACATGCACGCACACACAGAGTTTCAAATGGCTCATCTATAAATGTTTCTTAACATAAACTTAAATATATCAACATTTCATTAGCTCTCTTTGGAAAATAATATTTTATACATATATATAATTTTAATTAGCTTTACATTATGTTAAGCATTCACTAATAACATATTAAAACCTTTAAATCAACTTAGCATTAATATTAGTCAGCTCTAGTAACATACCTTTATATTATTTTATTACTCTCTCTCATGCACACACACACACACACACACACACACACACACACACACACACACACATATTTTTTTGAAGCATATTATTCAGCAACTACTATAATTACTCACAGTAAATGCTGTTTATTCAAAACACTAAGTCTGTAGCTGTAAAACAATTATTATATTATCTTTTGCCCCCATGCTGATGAATATGGGGTTTCCAAAATCCAGGACTACATAGTCAAACATCTATGTAGCTGCTGTGATCATATATTTGATCCTTTTTTTTTTCTTGCACGAACTCTGCTCTGCAAGATATTAAAATTTATATTTGCTTTTATATCTCAGATGAGCAGCAATGATAAAAATGTGACACAAAAAGTAATATACAGGAGTTGTCTTGACAGCAATCTACTGTTATTATATTACGTGTCAAGTCAGCTTGAACAGGATCTATCTATCTATCTATCTATCTATCTATCTATCTATCTATCTATCTATCTATCTATCTATCTATCTATCTATCTATATTCAGAAATGTTGCTGGAGGTCAGATCTAAATTTGATAAGAGCTTAGTGAAGACATGCAGCTTAAATTCCACTAAAATACACATTTTCTTATTTGTGTGGGTAGCAGTTAAAAATGTTGCAAGCTTTCATTGTGGCACAGTGGCTTAGTGGTTAGCACTGTCACTTTGTACCTCCAGGGCGCGGGTTTGATTCCTGCCTTAGAGTCTGTGTGCGTGGAGTGTTCTCCTTGTGCAAACTCCATGCACGGGGAGAACATGGCGTGTGCACTCTGGTTTCCTTGCACAGTCCAAAGACTTGCAGATTAGGCTAATTGGCTTTCCATCGTGTGTGAATGAGGATACGGGATAATGTGGTAGAGACGATGAGTGAGTGAGATTCATTCCATAGATTTTTTCCATTTACTGTAAATCCTGAGAGGTAGTATTCCTCCTAGTGGTCAAAAACATGAACCACAACTTAGAGTATAAAACCTGCAGTACGGATGGCCACTGGGACAGGACTCACACTGCCTCATGCTCATTCTATTAGTATTTTTAGTGGAGGAAAACAAGCCGGTAAATGACAAAGTTGTAAAATTGGGAATCAGGAATTCTACCTGAATTAATTGTAACAAATTTAGCAAACAAAGGCAACATGTCAACTATAATGTAAAAGACCATTTTGTTGTAAGTTATATTTTAAAATGCTGCGAGAGAGAAAAGGAGATTTTTGAGCGACCTTATTTCTCACACCAAGGCTAACAAAACAAAACAAAACAAAACAAAAATAGATTTTCATTTTCCAATGCATACATTTCTCTGATTGTTTCAGGACTATTGTGTGGTTGTTGGGGGAAACCTAGCAAAACCACCAGCTGTATCAAAATACACATCTAAAACAAATATCCCCTAGACTTAAGAATAGACTTTAGGATGTTCTCAACTGTATCAACTACAACATACTGTGTTATTATAAAAATTACTGGATTATAGTATCTTGCATAGGAGAAGTGTAGGCTCTAGATAAGAGAATAAAAACACAGATAACCATAAAGTGCCTTGATGAAAAGAAAACTACAAAAGAAAAGAGAAGCCTGAGTATGTTCATTTTTCGCTAATGATTTGGATTAAAAATGAAAGCGAATGATCCTGCTGAATCAGGGCTTGTTTAAAGGCTAGACTTTAATGATTTGGTGAATGAGTTAGTGTGGAGGGGGGAAAAAAAGAGCAACCTAAGGTACGGTTTTCATAAAGATTCATAAAGGTTACACAATGTGGTAATATAATTCATGCATTTTATTCTGTGCTTGTTGGGGCGTGGTCGGGTCAGCCAGGGACTTGTTGGGTTTCGTCGCAGGATTTTTAGATACATATGAGAAGTATTAAAGCAATGCCACTACTAGCAATTGTTCTGTGTGAAACTCACATACACCAACATTGAAAACCAGTTCATGTATTAATAACTTCATTAACAATTCTTTAAAATTCAGAAGTGTTGCATAAGAGTGCATTCAACCCTACTTTATTTTGGAGCAGGTAAGATTTATGTGCAGCGGCCTCTGGAGGGAGGTAGTGGGTTACGTTTGTACTGGAGATCTGACACAAAGCCGACATTTTATGTAATGAAGTCATTGACTTGCACGTCATATTATTTTCATAAGCTTACAGTTTTGTGACTTCCCTCCACCAGTTAGCAATAAACCCTTGTACAGTGAAATCCTTATCGCCACACAAATGAGGTTTTTCCCCCCCTATGCATTTTAAATAACCTTTCTTTCAACACAAGAGCTGGAACTAGATGTCTGTGTGTGGTGTGTGTGTGTGTGTGTGTGTGTGTGTGTGTGTGTGTGTGTGTGTGTGTGTGTTTCATACTTTATTTCTCCAATATCCGTTCACAGCACGCTTCGGCTCCCTGGACCCGAAGTTGATCGCCACATAGACAGCATCAGCATTGCTATTCACCGTTGCTATGGATACTGAGGGGGCTGTTGTGTGCAGCAGAGTGACTGAGGGAGAGGGCTAGACTGCAGTGTGTCCTTCTGTAATGTGACTATGTGTGTGTGTGTGTGTGTGTGTGTGTGTGCGCGCGTGTGTGTGTGTGTGTAGAGAGAAAGAGAGAGAGAGAGAGGCAGACAGAGCACATCTGTGGCCCTCTGGCCTTTGGAGTTCCCAGCTGAGAGGAACACAAATAAAACCAATTCTGGCCTAATGAGAACCTATCCATCAGATTTTTAGCTGCTCGTCACTGACCGTCATGTTTGATTTAGGAGTTCAAGACTGGCAAGAAATATTAAAGGCAATCATCTTGTGTCATATATATTCCTATAGTACTATAGATAGACTCGGCTTCTCAGTTATTGCCTCACCTACTCTTTACTTGGAGCCACACGCATGCCGTTTACAATTTTCCAGTCTAAATTGGCTCTTGACCCACATGCATTAGAAGCAGAACTCTAGTAGTGCATCTACTGTGTTTCCATCATCTTCACTCTTTGATTTATATTTCCTGCCATTACTTGGACGTATTTAATTCATGCAACTTCTTTTACTGGAACCCTACAATCCAGCCCGAATATGCAAACATATGCAAATGTGCACAAACGCATGCAAATATATTCCCATGCTAATTTATTTACATCCTTTATGAACCAGTGCGGGATGATTTATTTATTTATTAAAGGACAAACGTTCTATAAATAGAATGTCCATAATTACATAAATACTGTGCGAAAAAAGAGCCTCGTATTGATTCTGCGGATCTTCTCAATCATTCCAGGTTATAAATAAATAAATAAATAAAGCCCACAGTTCAGTGAAGTGCTGCGAATAGAGTCTCTGGTCCTGTTGAGGAGACATTGTTCACAACAGTGATCACTATGTGGAATCTGTGTGATGAGTTCTACCGCAGTGGTCAGAAAAGGCACTGTTCTTTATTCCAGCTGCGGCCACAGCAAACATGGTCACTCTAATACTCCAGCCAACAGATCAATAGATAGAGGCTTGCCACATATTGGATTTCCTATTGTTTAGCTACATGCACATGCACACACACACACACACACACACACATGCACACACGCACACACACACACACACACACACACACACACACACACACACACACACACACAGACAACTACACACACACAGACAACTACACACACACACACACACACGCACGCATGCACCCACACAAATTCTGTACCTCTCAAACACCAAAAAAAAAAAGGAACTGATTATACTATTCCAAACCTAACCTTTTCTATGCTTCATTACATCGTTTCTTGCCTAAGTAAACAGAATCAAGTGGCATCCAAGCCTTAAATACAATTTCATTTGCAATATGGGTTGCTCTCAGGCATATTTATAGAAGGTCTGGAGCAAGAGTTCATAGTTATCATGCTAAACAGTGAGATATGAATTTAAACAATATAAGCATTATGTCAATTCAGCGCAGTCCTAGTCTATTTTATAACAATTTCAACAACAATAACCACAAAAAATAATGGTATACAATTTCTCAAGTAGTTTCGCAGAAGTTTAGACTGCTATTGAGTATTTCAAAAGAGACATCCACTAATAGTACTGTGTTGTAGGAGGAAAAGAGACTTTCTATTTATCTATATACTCCAATTAAAAACAAAAAGCTAATCTCCTTCTTTGTGTTATGGTCATCACTGTTGGTACCTTCATACAACATGAACCGGGCATCATGACCTAAATGCAGCACAGGCTTTGCTTTTCTCTCTTCAGTGAAATGGGGCAGAAACAGGTAATGGAGGACCCACACTACCCACACACACAGGACTACGAAACACAGCTGTCGTCAAGGGAGGGTTGTTAGTTTTCACAAACGCCTCTACGTGCAAACTTTGCCAGCTTCGGAGCACAAAATCTGTGTGTGTACACACTGTGAGTGTGTGTGGATTTTGAGTATGCTACAGGAAAATCAAAGAGATGCAGAAGGAGAGATACAGTAGCAAGTGTGTAGGTGTGAACGTGTGTGTGTGTGTGTGTGTGTGCGTGTGCGTGCGTGCGTGCGTGCGTGTGTGTGTGTGGTGCTGCGAGAGTTGAGGGAACACAATGTTTTGTTTGTCATTCAGTGTTGTCTTCTATACTTAACAATATTGCTCCCTCCCTCTTCATGTCATTGATTATGCATCCATCATATTCTTGCTGTTAGTTGAAAAGTGAGCTTTGTTTAAGGTGGTCTTTAAAAAAAGACTCTTTTTAACACTTCTGTTAAAAAGCTTTGAATACAATTTGGAGGATTTCTTTGCGCTTCGGGTAAAGGTTCCATGTAGAAGAAATGTTGCACATAATTAGGGAAAGTGTGCCAGACCTTCTTGCTTCTTTCTGCTCATTATTTTCTGAGGCTGCTGGGAATGTCAAAGCCATGGTCCTTTTTCTGGACATGATAAAGTGTTATATTCTGTGTCATCATGCTCCTTTCCCCAGACACGGTAATCATTTGAAATGTTGAAACAACATTCTAGGCTGGGACTGTGTGAATTTTGTA